>CM053580.1:404889459-404936043 GCA_028627135.1 Pseudochirops cupreus
CTGACTTTAGTGGGAAGTATCTTTGTGTGCGTTTTGGAGTTCCAGGATTGGTTTAGAGTCCTATTTTATGGGTATTTTGGGGTGGCTATGTGAGAGCTGCAATGTGTTGCTGCTTCTACGCCGCCATCTTGGCTCCGCCCCCCAGTCTCTGGGATTTTTAACAATGGTACTCTGTAATTCAAACTAACAGGATATGTATGGACAATATAAAAACTACTATTTTGCAATAAAACTAAGATAGAGACCTTAGTTAGGTCACTGGATCACAAATCTAGAGCTGAAAGGGATGTCAGAGGCCTTTTAGTTTAATACCCTTATTTTGCAGTTGAGGGAACCAGGTCTAGTTAGATTAAATGACACACCCAAAGTTACAGAGAAATAGCTAAGTGTTAGATATAAGATTGGATTTCAGGTCCTTCTCCTCTAGAACAAATGTTCTGTCCATGGTACTGCCTTACTTCTGTGTTTGCCTGTCTTTTATACCTCCTTCCTGGAGACATTGGATATGTCAATTATCTCTATTCATACTCAAACGAATATAATGAAGAGAAGAGTTGATTATATGCATATATGCCAGGAATTCTATTTCACTGAAGTGAAAGCAAGCTGAAAGTTCCACAGAGGAGCTTCAAGGGAAAGGAAAAAAGATTTCTCTCATTCAATTTGCTTGGACTTCAGAGAGTGCTCAATAAAATGGAGTATACGGCGGATGACCTTGTTAACCAGAATCAATTTTTAGTAATTGACTCTTTCCCGGAAGATAGAATGTTACTTTACCCTAAATGAACATGTTGTCTAGAAGCTCTGGGTCATCCTGGAATTTTTATTAAGAGATCTAGATAGACCAGTGACAACTCTCAGACACTATAGCTTCTACTAAGAGCTATCAATACTAATGATTTTGTCATTTAATAGGAGGGAAGATTTCTATTTAGATTAGATTATTTTTGGTTTTCTGCTTATAAATGCCAGGGATGAGAGAATGTTGCACCTCTGGTCCTTTTAAACCCATCCTGATCCTTGGGAACATCTATCCTTTTCTTCTAGACTTTTGGGTCATTTAGCAGAAAATTTGTAATGATCCCATTTCTTAATAGTCTGGCCTCTTACTTAATGACATCATTTATCCAGATACATGAATAGAGAGGTCTTAATTTCATTTATTTCAGCTCCAGAAGGCTCCATACTAGGTCATAAAACTAATTGAAATATATTTCTTTGAGATGTTTGGACTGGAATATAGCAAAGACTTAATTGAATGAGTTAGATAGGAATATGAAAATGAACCAACCATGATGTGCATGCTTGAGTATTTTTCAGTGTTTCCTTTTTGGGCATTGGTTTCCCCTAATGGTCAGTACTTCCACAGGCCAGAGGTCACTTTAGTAGACAAGTTTGTTGACTATGGTTTCAGTCTTTCCTAATGTTTGTCAGTACATATTTATATTAATAATGATAGCTACCATTTCATAGAGCTTTATTATTTGCAAAGTGCTTTTCACACAAAATCTCAATACCTAGTGATATTTTCTAAGTCTGAAATTACTGTTTGGATGATCCCATTTATTATCTTAGTGACTCAGATGGAACATAGTTTTTGCTCCTGTGTCTAATTTAGTGCCTTGGTAGAGACTTTGCCTCTGTGTTCCCATTTTGAGAATTGTTTTCACTGAGCATTCTTTCCCTTGTTTCTTTACTATTGGTGATATCACTATGAAGTATTACAGTTTATATTCTTCTCTCTTCAGGTCTAATCAAGTCTTTCCTTCCCCACACTGATCTTGCAGTCCTTTAATCTCTTCCTAGAGTTTTACAGTCTCTGTCCCATTGTTAATGCCTTCCCATAGCTCTTCACAGTGTTTCAGAATTGGAAGGGACCTTAGTGTCATTGTGGTCCAATTACTACCTAAAACAGATATGTACTCCACTTTATATGGCCACAGAACCTCTTTGGCAAGGACTTCAGTGACCATCTAGTGTGACCCGTACTTGAGAGAGAGAGAATACTTTTTACATCATATCTTGCAAGGGGTCGTCTAGCCTTTGCATGAAGAACTCTGTGGAGGAGGAACCCATTGCTTCCTGAGGCAGTTCATTTTACTTTTGCATGGTTCCAACTGTTAGTCATTCTTTCCTTTTATCAGATCTGAACCTGCTTCTCTGCAGCATCCACACATTGTCCCTGGCTCTGTTTTTTGAGGTCAAGTAGAAGTCCAATAATCCCTCTTCTACATGACCACCTTTTAAACATTTATTAACAACTATCCCCATAAAATTTGATTGGATTAAACTTTTGAAAGTTGAAATGTGGTAAGAACTCAGTTCAAAGTTATTTCTCCCTCCTGAATTTTTTTTCTTTTTGGAGGGGGGAAGGCAGGGCAATTGGGCTTAAGTGACTTGCCCAAAGTCACACGGCTAGTAAGTGTTAAGTGTCTGAGGCCAGATTTGAACTCAGGTCCTCTTGACTCCAGGGCTGGTGCTCTATTCACTGAACCACCTAGCCACCCCCTGAAATTTCTTAGAGCAATTTGCCTGAATTTTACTTTTGTGATTATTTCATTATTCCTTGCATCTCTCTTACTTCACTCCAGTAGATTATAATCTCCTGAAGAGTAGGGCATAGGTGATATCTGCCTTTGTGTTTCTGTTGTTTAGCGCAGTACTTGGCACACAGGGACATAATAATTAGCATTTTTTTAATTTGCAAAATTTTTATCTAAGTTGACTCATTTGATCTTTGCAACAGTCTTGTGAAGTAAGAAAGAAAGAAAGAAAGAAAGACAAGAGAAACAAGAATTTATTAATTACTTACTATAGGCAGGCACTATGCTAAGTACTTTTAAAATATTATTTCATTTGATCCTCAAAACGATTATAGGAATTGTGTGCTTTTATTTCCATTTTGAGGAAACTAAGGTAACAAAGATTAAGTGATTTCCTGAAGGTCATATATCCTGTTAAAATGTGTGAGACTGGATTTGAACTCAGATCTTCTTGACTCCAGGTCCAGCACTGTATCCACTGTATCACCTATTATTATTGTCCCCATTTTACAGCTGATAAACCTAAGGTACAGAAAGGAAAGATAGCTTGCTCAGGGTCACACAGCTAGTCAAGTGTCTGAGACAAAATTCAAACTCATGTCTTCCTGACTCTGAATCCAAAAGTCTACCCATTGCATCACCTGACATCATGCTTATAGAGTTCAGTGGAACCTACACGTTGTCTTTCTCCCTTTGCTACTCCTCTCTCAAGTTTAAATTATGAATATATACTGTCCCTGAGATCTCAATTATTTTCTTCCATGTCCATGAATAATGTTCCTATTTCATTTGTTTTTAAGATCATATATTACTCTATAATTGCTTTCTGCAGCAAAAGTCACATAGCTAAAGAATTAACCCAATTTCTAGACTATTCTTGTCAACAATAGCCAATATTTTCTATATTATTATGTTAAAAATGAATCCCCATCTCACAGAAATCATAGATTTCCTTGGTAGGTGAATCACTGGGCTGCCTGATTCATCTCCCTCTTAGGGAGGAAGCTTGGTCTAGTGGTTCAAGCTGTGATGTGTGAGTCAGTTGTTCTGTTCTCATTCCCATCACAGCTCCTCACTGGTTGGCCAAGTCCCTTGGCCAATGAAGATGGTTATTTCTTGTGTACCTCACAGAGGGATTGTCAGTGGTGATGAATTAATGTCTGACAAATACTGGGGAGGGAGGAAAGGGGAGCAGCTTAAAAATAAGTCAATCTCTCATTTTAAATAACATCTTTTGTGGGTTAGTGTCCTCCCTATCCCCTTGAACACCTGACACCTAAGGATCTTACTGATAAATTAGACCCGACAGAAGATAATTCAGTCAGATGATGGAAATGATATGTATTCACTCAAATGCTTTTACTCTGCACAACCTCAGGAAGAAGGGGTGCTGGCAAATTAGTCCATATCAACCTTTTAAAACTAGGTAGAGTGATATTTGCCTTCCAAACATTTCCCAGTCTTATCTTTTCCAAGCATATTTTTATTCATTGATAAATTCAACGTTCTCATTGGTTAATAGCAAACATCTCATTAGTATTTAACATAATTCAACATGCTTACAGCCCTTGGAGAAGCTTTGTATGTAGGATTTATATATAACACAGTGTTGTTTAGTGGTGAGAGTATTAGGCTTAGAGTCAGGTGAAACCTAGGTTCAAATTTTGACTCTAAAACTTACTAACTTGTGTGATGATAGGAACTGTATAGCATTTCTGAGACAGTTTCCTCATCTGTAAAATGGCTATCTATAGTACCTACTTCAGGGGATTGTTGAGAGGCTCAGATATGTAAAACATTTTGGAAAACCTTAAGTGTTGTCTATATATCATCTACTAACATTAGTGGTTTGGAATTTAATACACCAAATAAAGATGACTTTTGAAAACAAACTGTAATCATGTTGTGGCTTTGTATAGGTTACTATGGTTATCTGAAAATAATTCAGCAGGATGAAAAGATGAGGTCTAGTCCTAGAACAGCGTATCTACTGCAATCCACTAACAAAGTGTTAGGGTTTTTTTTTTTTTGAGTACCCACTACATACATAGCTTCATTCTAAGTACTGTGAAACATAGAAGATGCTACATTCCTGTCCTTGAGATGCTTTTAGTCTAATTTTTGAGACAAGTTCCATTAAAAGTGAAACACCTGAATAAATCCACAAGGAGAAACGGAACCCACTACTGAATTATGTGGCACTAATTGCAAGGAAGTGCCATACAAACGTCAAGGAGCCAGGGGGTGCAAGATAGGTATGGGAGGGTGGTGTCAGACTAATTATTGAAAGCTTCCCCTTGGGCCTAGGGCTGGGATTGAAAGCACCCTGGGATTTATTTGAAGGTATTTATACAGACTTTTAAACTTAGTTTAGTGCTCTTCCAATCATTGTTATTCTGAGCAGCATTCATTCCCTTTTTGTAGATAGAAGGAAATGTCATTAACATTCATATAGAGGGAGCAGTTCCAAAGTTCATGTTATCTTATTTTTTATGAATATCCTTTTTTTCTTCTTTTAGGGCTTGGTGTCTGCCTCTTGGGTAAAAAGAAACTAGCATTCTTGAGGAACAGTCTTAAACTTACCTGTACAAAGAATTCTATCTACAATTGAGGAATTATCTCTTTTAAAGCTTTGAACAAAAAAGCTTTAGGTCATTTAAGTTTGTTTGGTCCCAGGTTTATGAATAAATAACCTCTAGATATAATTCAAGTCCATGACAAATGACTTGCTAGTCAATTTTTCCCTATGCCTGACCACTCTTGTGAAGTCCAGTCTTACATCACCCGTTGTCTTCAGGACACTTCCACCTGAATGTTCCACTAGCACTCAAACTTAATGTGACCAGTACTGGTATCATATATTTTCCTTTCATGGTAGCACCACCATTCGTTCTATTTTCTAAACTTGAAACCTTGGCATTATCTTTGAATTTTTGCATTCCCCCATCTCACATATCCAATCAGTTACCAGGTCCACATGGAGGCATCATCATACTAACTCTAGTATTTCTATTCTGGAGCAGCAAGGTGGAGTCAGGAGGACTTGAGTTAAAAATCTGACCTCAGACACTTACTAGCTATGTGACCCTGGGCAAGTCACTTAACCCTGTTTGCCTCTGTTTCCTCATCTGTAAAATGAACTGAAGAAGGAAATGGCAAGCTGTTCCAGTATCTTTGCCAAGAAAATCCCAGTGGTCCACAAGGATTATAATTTTCCATGGGGGAGTATGGATGCCTAAAAGAGTTCTGGGCCTGAAGACAGGATGTTTCATCTTCTTGAATTCAAATCTAGCCTCTGACACTAGCTGTGTGTCCCTGGCCAAGTCACTTAACCCTGTTTGCCTCCATTTCTTCATCTGTAAAATAAACTGGAGAAAGAAATGGCAAAGCACTCCAGTTCTTTTGCCAAAAAAACCCCCACAATGGGGTCACAAAGAGTCAGACACACTGAAACAACAAAAGTCAATAGCCAGAGATGAAGGAGGCCATTCCAGAAATAATGAATAACCTAAATGAGACACAGAGCATGATCTGTTGCCAATTTGCTTGGAGTATGGAGTGCACAGAAGGAATAATAGGAGATAAAACTATAAAGGTAGGGTGGGGCATTAGACTGTGGGGATTAGGAGGCTTGAATATGAGGCACAAGGGTATGGCTTTTACTTAGGAGGAAATTTGTGGCCACTAAAGATTTTTAATGAGTGCCATAAACTACAGAGGTCACATTTGGAATAATGTCCTGGGCACCATATTTTGGGAAGATTGTTAACATTTTGCTTTTGTTGTTTAGTAATTTTTCAGTCATGTCCAACTCTTTGTGACCCCTATTGGGGTTTCCTTGGCAAAGATATTGGGGTGGTTTGTCGTTTCTTTCTCCAGCTCATTTTATAGATGAGGAAACTGAGGCAAATACAATTCAGAGACTTGCCCAGGGTCACAGAGTTAGTAAATGTCTGAGGTCATATTTGAACTCAGGCCTTCCTGACTCTGGGTCCTATGCTCTATTCACTGTAGCACCTAGCTGCCCATTAATATTGTAAGCATTATTAATATTCAGTGGCATTCAGAGAACATCAAATGGAATAGTGAAAGGTCTTGAGATCACGTCATATGAGTGTGGGTTGTAGGAACTGAAGACAGCTAGCCTGGAGAAGAGAAGACATAAGCATTCACATGCTATCTCTCTTTAAGTGTCTGAAGGGCTGCTACATGATGATGGATTATGAGACATATTCTGCATGCCCCAGAGGGAAGCTTCACTAAAAAGGAATTAGGAAATTTCAGAGATAGATTGAGGTTTGATGTAAGGAAAAACTTCTCATCACTAGAACAATTCAAAAATAGTGTGGGCTACCTCAGGAGAGAGGTTCTAATTTGTAAAATATAATCTTAAAGTAATCCATTGGAGCTCTAAAAGGAATCAATCACAGTTTGAATCTTAATAAACTTAAGGAAGAGGAGGCTTTCCTATGTTACATGTGTCAGGGAGTTGTTTATTTAAAAATATTAAACAGTTAATCAAGAAAATGATTCCATATATTTATATACATGCTATATCAACTAACAGTTTCTTAGTGGTCACAGAAAAGAATACACAATAATATATTCATGAGCTATTGAGTATATTGCTATGCAGTTCTATGATGTGTAAGGTACAAAATTTGTCCCTTAAGAATATATCATGCAGCTTAGCTGGATATAACTTTTCTGCACACTGTTCTGAATGACCTTTTATTTCATAGGAGGGATTTTTGCAGAGCAATAACCAACAGTCTCTGTTACTTAAAATAAAATGATACCATTTGAAAGACAACGCTGAAAGAACTGAGAGGAACGGTAGAAAATTACAGGTTCTCTCATTAGCATACTGAAATCTTAGTGATAGATAGAAGGGCCCTTGGAGGTCATGAAATCCAAACACCTACGTGAGGTATTGATTTGGCCTATTGCGATTCTCAAAGCATATATTTAGTCCCTCCTTTATGCAAGTCACTGTGATAAAAGCAAAACACAAAGATAAAATGAAGACATCCTTTCCCTCAATGAATTTATAGTCTACTGGGGGTGTGATGGTGGTATCACATATAGACTGAGAAGTCTACATGTGTGTGGACCCATATATGGTATATGTGTATACCTGTGTGTGTTTCTATATACATATATACTCATATGTAATTTAATGAGACAAGAGAAAGCACTATAAACTAAGGAGATCAAGAAAGATTTCTTGTAATAGGTGGCACATGAGTTGAGCCCTGAAGGAAGAAGGGCATTTTAGCTGTGAAGGATGGCTGCTGCAGAGGTACAGAGGCCTGAGGTGGGACGTCCTCCTAGGGAGAGCCACAATAGGTTGGTTTATCTGGAGCATGAGTGTATGAAAAAGACTAAGATGCAATAAATCTGGGAAGAAAGACTGTCAAGATTGTGAAGGGATTTCAGTGCTAGTCAGAGGAATGTGTATTTTATCTTAGAGGCAATAGCAAGAATTAAAATTGATTGAGCAGGGAAATGACATGGGTCAACTTGTGCTTTAGGAGAACGCTCCCTCACTTAAATCCAATCCACTTTTATGTCATGGCATCACCTCCCTGATGTCATGGTCCTCTTCAAGAACTAATGGCAGGTTAGATGAGAGAAAGGGAGAGACTGGAAACCAAGAGTTCAATTATGGACCTGCTGCCATCGTCCACAAGGGAGGTGATGAGGAACTGAAGTAGGTTGGTTGTCGTGTACAAGGACACGTGGAAACAGTGAAGATGAAACTGATAATCCTTGGCAAATGATTGGATATAAGTAGGAGGGAAAGAAAGGTCCCCAGCTATAACCTACTGTCAGAGATTTTGGAGATCCAGAGGGTGTATCAGAAACTTATTTTTAAAACGGGAAGAAATTCTTGGTACATGCACCTTATTTTACAAGTGAGGAAACTCAGACTCAGAAACGATAAGTGGGAGTAAGTAGCAGATACCTGAAATTGAGTAAGATTCTTGGAGTTTGAATCCATCAGCTATTTCACTCTACCACATTTTCTCTCTGTTTTGCCTTCTAGTGCTGCATTGCATAGACTTTATCCCTCTTGTGCCAGAAGTGTCAAACTCTCTACCCCCTGGTTGCAATGGGCTACAAAACTCCCGAGTATTTCTGAATTAGATTAAAATGTAATTGGGAAGCATTTAGTAAAGGAAATAAAAATACACCATAGATAAAGTTAATTTGTGGTTTTCTAAGTCAATATATGACTCATAAGGATCCAATTTTGGGGGGTAGCTAGGTGGTAAAGTGGATAGAGCACCAGCCTTGGAGTCAGGAGGACATAAGTTCAAATTCGGCCTCAGACACTTGACACGCTTACTAGCCGTGTGACCTTGGGCAAGTCACTTAACTCAAATTGCCTTGCCTTTCCCCCTCCAAAAAAAAAAAAGATCCAAATTCTAGTTTAGTGTAACACCACTATTCTACAACTATCCCTTCAAATATCAGGCAACACTCCAGTATCTACACAGTCTTCTTTTCTTTAGGCTAAATATTCTCAGACCCTTTCGTCATTTTTCTTATGGCCTAATCTCCAGTTCTCTTACCATCCTTGTCATGTGATGCCCAGAACTGGACACAAGATTTGAGAAGTGACTTGAGTACCATAGAGTAAAGTGAGACTATTACCTCCACTGCTGTAGACACTATATGTCTATTAATGCATCAGTTGTTTTATCAGCCATATCATACTGCTGACTCACACTGACCTTGTAGTTTAATTAGGCGCACACATGTCCTTTTCAAATGGACTACTATTAAGCCACACTTTCGAGCCTGTCAAAATCTTTTTAATATCCTGGTTCTACCACCTGACATTTCAGTTTTCTCTCTCACTTTATCACCAGCAGATTTGATGAACACACTTTCTATAGTTTATTCCAACTTGTTATTACTATACTTACAGGCAAAAATATAGATTTTTTTTTCCCCATATTGATTTTTAGTTAGATTCTAGGTTCCAGCTAGAAGGAACCCAGGTCAACAACTATGAACTGTGTCTATGTGTAACTCTACAATTTGCAGTGATGTTTTTTTTTTTAACTTGTCAGCCAATGTCAACTTAATTATATTTTTAAAAAAATCATATTTTAAAAATGTTGCCTTCACAGATGATTTTTCAGTTTCATTTTGAGCTAAGATTTGGAGTCAGAAACTAAATTTTTTTTTTCAAGCACACCATTTGTCTATAGTACATGATTGCCCTCCAGGGTGCATTCAGTAATCACAAAAATATTTGTTTATGGCTGTCTTCAATATCACACTTTGGTCTTTGCTTCTCTTGTTAATGTGCCATTGTCATCTTATAGCTTTGCTAGAATTAATTGCTTTCTCTGTCTAATCCATCTCCCATACTGCTGTCAAATTAATCTTCCCAAAGCCCAGTGTTTATCATGGCACTTCATTATTAAAATATTCATACTCTCACACTTACCTGGTGTAATGGAAATCTCACTGGATTGGGAATCAGGGGACCCAGGTTCTAATTTCTACTCTGTTCCGAGCTAGATGTAAGATTTGAGATACTGATTAACAAGTCAAGAATAATAACAATTCACATTTTTTAAGCTTTAAAGTTTGCAGATGCACATTATTTCCTTTGAGTCACGCAATAATCAATAAAGCAACAAGGATTTCTTGAGCATTTACTATGTATCAGGTACTGTGACAAGCACTGTGGACATAAAGGAAAACCTAAATAGTTACTTATGCCCTCACGGGCTTATGTTCCAATGGATCAGGCAACACACACGTTAATTGGTACATATGAGGTTATGGTAAAGTAGACGGAAAGTAGTTGTAGAAGTGAAGATAATAGATCCTCCAGTCATTATTTTCTCCATTTTATATGGGAGGAAACTGAAGCTGAAAGAGATTAAATATCTTGACCATTATTTTACCAGGTAAGAGATTGAACTTGTGCCAAGATCTTCCTGATTCTACCCTCTACAATACTGTGCTCCAGTTCTCTGTATCTTTTCTATAAAATGATGAGGTTGTACTAGGTGATTTCGAAGTCCTCTTTTTGCTTTAATGAATTATGAACACCTGAGTCTCATATATAAGGCCCTGAGCTCTCTGGTTTCACCTGATCTAGCCACTCTTCTCCCTCACTAATGTGTAACAAAAACCCATCCCACCGGTCATACTGTTTGTCCTATTAGTAATCCTCTCCAAGTCCATGTCTATTCCAATATCCATGTTATCAGTAGGACAACTACCCAAATTTGAAGTGTTCTTCTTCCTCATGTCTGCCTATCCCTAGTAATGCACAAATTTTAAAGAAAGTTTTATTGATGTACTTTGTTTTTACATTTCAAACACTGACAAATCACCAGATCACATCAACTCAGGAAAGCTATTGATTTTTGTGATTTTTGTTGATTTTGTTGCTAACATGGTTAATTAAGTTTATAGTCTTCTTAATATTGTTAAAATTAAACTAACCTTGCATTCCTGGTATAAATCCAACCTGATCATAATAATATATTATTTTAGCTTCTTTCATAATATTTTATTTAACATTTTTGTATTAATATTCATTAGAGATATTGGTTTTTTTTTTAAAAACTCTCCTTGACTTATGTATCAAGACCATATTTATGCCATAGAAGGAATTTGCTAGGATCCGTTCTTTTGCTATTATTTTTTCAAGCAGCTTATATACTATTGGAATTATTTTTTTTGAATGTTTGGTAGAATATATTTGCAAATCTATATAGTCCAGGAATTTTTTTCTTTGGAAGTTCACTTATGTCTTATTCAATGTCTTCCCCTGAAATTTGGTTGTTTGAGTTCTCTATTTCTTGTTCTGCTAATCTGAGTATTTTATATTTTCATAACAATTCATTTATTTCATTTGGTTTTACTGGCATATACAGTTGGACAAAATAGTATATAAACCTTGAAGGCCTGGTTGACATCTTTCTGAGTAACCTGAGACTACTGGGCACCATAACAATCTCATCCCCCATGACCTCATTTGTACTTGTCTGATTTACAAATGTGATCCAAATTATAAAATATGTATGGAAAATAAGTAAGCTTAGAAAAGGGATATTTTTGAACAATAGCCAAATAGGAGAGACTTTTTTTTTTATGGGTGACATATTCAGTACCTTTCTCTCAATCTTTTCTCTGTTCTTTCTGGCTTTGCTTCTTGCTCTAAACCAGGGAACCAGGAGCCAAAGTCCTGATACTGTCATTTGGTTCTATTGGACCTTGGAGGTAGCATGACACAATGGAAAGAACATTAGTTCTTGGATTAGAAGACCTGAGTTCAAATCCTATCTCTTATGCTTATTCTATGCAAGTCAGTAAACCTTCCTGGGCCTTAGTTTTATTTTCTATAAAATGAAGTGGGTTTGTCTTTAGATGGCCTCTTGAGGTTCCTTTCATCTCTAAATCTATGTACTGTAACCTCTCTGCCTTCATCCTAAAAGCCTTATAGGACTCCTTTGTGATTTTACAATGTTTTACTTCTTTTCTATCCAGTTCCTCCCAGGGTCACTTAGATTTTTGCCCTTTCCCTTAGAATCAAAGCAGAAAAGATCCTAGCAGATCAGGTCCACATATGTAACATTTACAACTGAGATCTCAGCTTTCTAGCAGGATATAGTAGTGACCCGAGTAAAAAATTAATAACAATAGGGAACTCCTATACGCTTTCCTCCCTATGCTACTCAGTTCTGTTCTTTTGCCTCCTTTCTGACAAGAGGGCAACGATGTGGTTTTCCAAGAACAACCTGTTTAATATTTCAACCTTGTAGATTTTCAAAGTATCTGCTTATCAGAAGCTTTTCTGAAAAGGATCAAATCACTTTTCCTTACTGAATATTTTAAAAATATTGAGAATATAACAGTATTTTAAAATAAGCAATTCATGTACAGAATTTAGCACATATCCCAACATATAAAGTGGACATAGCATCTTCATTCAAAGTAGTTTAGGAGGAAGTAAAAGGTGGAGACTGCCTGTTCTGCTATTGTATGAGCTGACATTTTCCTATTTGAACCTTTTATTTTTGGAACTTTCTATCTTCATTTTAAAAGTTATTTTCATAAACTACCCTGTATTCATTTCTGTAGAGGCCTAGTATGCAGTGTAAAGAACAATGGGCTTGTATTCAAGAGACCTGGGTTTGACTCCTGACTGCCATTTTTGAGTTACATGACTAACCTCATTTTTTTCATCTGTAAAATGGAGATAATGATATTTGCACTAATGATTTAGTGGTGGTTAGGTAAAATTTCATCTACATTATTAATTTAATCTAATTTCTGTTTCACTTGACAGTCAATCACATATTCAAGATTACAGCTGTCAGCGAATCTGGGTTCAAATGTTACTAGCTATGTGACATTGTGCAAGTTACTCAATCTCTATGGTCCTCAGTGTTACTCATTTGTAAATTGATAGAATTAGAATAGGTGACCTCTGAGGTCTATTCGAATTTCAGATCTATGATCATAGATCTCCTGTTATTCTGCTCTTCTTTAGGCTAAACAGCTTCAGTTCCTTTAACTTATTTGCATGTGACACAAACTCAAAGCCCCATACTCTACTGGTTCCTCTCTTCTGGAGGCTCTCCAACATATAACTATCCTTCCTCAAATATAGTTCCCAGGACTGAACACAATATTCTAGATATGACCTTACTAGGGTAGAATATAGGAGGACTATAATTTTCTTTTTATTGGATACTTTGCCTTCCTTAATTTCTTTTCTTAATGGAACAAACCATTACATTTTTTTGTTGTTACATCACATTGTTGATGCATTATAGTGTTTATAATTCATTGAAAGTTCCAGATATTTTTCAGATGAATTGTTAACTATGTATGCCATTCCCATTCAGTATTCCTGAAACTGATTTCTTGAACTCAAAGGTTAAGACTTTATATTTATTCCTATCAAATGTCATCTTATTAGATCTAGCCCAAAGTTCTATGCTGTCATAATCTTTGAGAATCCCAATGCTATCATTCATTGACATAACTATCTCTCCCAACTTTTTGTCATTTGCAAATTTAATAATCATGTCATTTATGCATTTACCATTGTTTACCATTCATAAAATGATAAACAACCTTCTGTTCTTCCAAATCTCTGAAAGTCTTATTTCAATAAATCTAATTCTCACCTACTTTATGACACCTGTCCCTCACATCCTCCATGTTTCCAATCCATTATTCCAGTTCCATTTTTACTTCTCACATCTTATTGTTTTAATCCTGTACTCAACCATTTCAATGATACCCTTTTCTACACTTGATTTCTTTGTTCTCTGGACCTTCAGCTGTTCTCACCTGGCTAATTCCTAATCCCCCAAAACTTAAGCCATTGCCTATCTCCAGAACTACTACTGAATAATTTTTTTTTTCTTTTTGGAGGGCAATTGGGGTTAAGTGATTAGTTTTTTTGTGTTAAGTGTCTGAGGCCAGATTTGAACTCAGGTCCTCCTGTCTCCAAGGCCAGTTATTCACTGTGCCACCTAGCCACCCCGTTACTACTGGATATTGTAACACTTCTGGAGGAAGTTACAAAATTGTGCTGACTAGGTCCAATATAAATTTATGCTTGCTTTTCTTAATTAGATTGTCATTATGGAAAGTGAATTCTGCTATTCCTCCTTTGTTGACTTTCTATCAATTTAGATTTATGTATCTGCTTAGAATGAAAATGCACCTGTTAAAAAGTTGATTATTGGTTCATGCTAATTTAAGGTAATTTTATGGTGCCAGTTTAGGGCCTATAAATATATGAGTATGTGTAAGAGTATGAATATATATGCATACATATACACACATTATCTATCTATCTATCTATCTATCTATCTATCTATCTATCTATCTATCTGTCTATCTATCTACCTGTCTGTCTGTCTATAAGAGTGCTTTGCCAATTCCTGGACAAGTAACTGGGGTGAGGTCCCACTAACCCAATGTTTTTCAACCTTCCTAATGCCGCGACCCTTTAATACAGTTCCTCATGTTGTGGTGACCCCTAACCATACAATTATTTTCATTGCTACTTCATAACTGTGATTTTGCTACTGTTATGAATCGTAATGTAAATATCTGATATGCAAGGTGTATTTTCATTGTTACAAATTGAACATAACCCACAGGTTGAGAACCACTGCCATAACCTTATCCTAGAAATGAATGAAAGACTTTCACTGACTTACAGCCCAATGGTAAGCTTGAAGAGAAAGAGAAGTTCAAAGTGAGTTTCTCCTTCATTGCAGATTTTCAAGTAGGAGATGGATAACCTCCTTCTGGGTGTATTATAATGGGGATTCTTATTTGCTTACACTCAAGTATGGCATACACTAGACAGCATCTGAATTGTCCTTTGATGTTGAAATTTGGTGATTTTTATGAAGTCAGTGAGGACACAGACACCTGAGTAATCAGGAATTTCAGGTTTGGTCTGGAAGTAATGGAGCTACAATTAGGTAGAGCCTTCTAGGAAGGATCCCATTTGCCATTTCTCTGTAAACTGAAAAATAAAAGGTTCTAAAGAGGAATTATTCCATCAAGTTAGGAAAAAGACTCATTAATTCTTACCTAGACTATTTCAAATGATCCTGCTGCTATTCTCACTGCTAAGGAGTGAAGAGACCTTTACTGAAGTTCACCCTATATAAGAAAAGCATGATTCAGTTCCCTAAAATTTCATATTATTCCTTTGTACAAAAATACTTAATGGCTCTTTTAGGTCTGCAGAATGACTTCTGAAGGTTTTCAGTGTATTAGGGATCTTGCTTTGGCCCTGTGGTATTTAATATTTTATATTGATAAAATGAATAATTATTAAATTTCTACCACAAATTTGGGAAGGATAGAATATAGCCTGAAAGACAGAATTTGCAATGATCAGTCCTGACTAGAATATTAGGTTAAATGAAATAAGATGAAATTCAATGAGGATAAATATAAAGGTTTTAAGAAATCTACTTTATAAGTACAAGACAGAAGAAGGCATGACTAGATGAGGGCCTATCTATAAAAGATGTGGGGATTTTAGTAGATTGAGAGATGACTATGGATTAACAGTGAGATTTGGCAGCCAATGAAACTGAAGAAGCTTTAGCCTACGTGAAGCGAAGTGTAGTGTCTAGAGCTAAGGAGGTGATAGTTCAGCTGTACTTTGACTGAGTCAGAGTATTAAGGAAGGATATTGCTAGTCTAGAGAGAGACCAGAGATGATGTTACTAGGATAAAGATGGGCCTTGCTTTTATTGCATATGAGGAGAGGTTGAGGGAAATGGAAATATTTAGTCTAGTGAAGAAAAGATTCATGAAACACATGATTTGTTTCCTTTTTTTCAATTGTGTCCAACTCTTTGTAACCCCACTTAAGGTTTTCTCGTCAAAGATCTTAGAGTGGTTTGCCTTTTCCTTCTCCAGATCATTTTACAGATGAGGAAACTGAGGCAAACAGTATTAAGTGACATGCCCAGGCTCACACAGCTAGTTAGTATCTGAGGCCAGATTTGAACTCAGGTTTTCCTGACTTTACCCTATCCACTGCATCACCTAGCTACCCCAGAAGACAAGACAACTGTCTTAAGTATTTTTAGGACCCTCAGTTCAAAGAAGGATTTGATTTATTTTGCTTGGCACCAAAATGAAGAAGTAGGAATGATGGGTAGAAGTTAGAAAGATGCAGACTCAGGCTTGACAGAAGGGAAAAAAAACACAACTTCCTGTCAATTAGAACTGTGCACAAATAGAATGTACTGTTTTAGGAAAGAGTGACCCTCAAGAGGAGCCTTTGAAAAAGGCTCCATGACAACTTGTCAGATACACTATAAAAGGGACTTTTGTTCATGAGTGGGTTGGACTAGGTCTTCTAACTCTTGAGATTTGATGAGTTTTCGATTGTGTTGTATCACTCCATAGCTTGTCATTCAAGGTCTTCTATAATCTTTTCCAAGCTACCTTTTTTGGCTATATCTCCCATTACTCTTCAAATCGCTTTGAAATCTCCACTTGAGGAAAACTAGTTTACTTATGTCATTTGAGTATACTTCACACTTTCCTCCCTCTATACTTTTGCTCATGCTACTCCCCCAATTAGGAATAATTTCCTTCCAATTATGCTTATTGAAATCTTGCCCATTCTTAAAGGGCAAAATCAGATCCTACCTCTTCTAGAAGCCTTTTCTAATTAGTGATCTCTTTCTGATCTGAAGTTCTGTAGCTTTTATGGTATATGTAACACTTGTATAGCACAGATTCATCGTTCACCTATAATACCAAGTGGTAATATAACTGTTTTTGCACATGCCTTATTCATCCGACTGGAATGTAACCTCCTTGAAGGCAGTAACAGTATCTTGTGTCTCTCCCACAAAGTCTAGCACATAGTAGGCATTTAGTAACTATTCACTGAATGAATGCATGGCTAATAGGTACATAGTTAGTATTTTAACTGGGAAGTGCTCATGTTGGAATGGAGATTTCCCTATCACATAAATTCTGTAGTTACTGGTTTGCTTTTCTCTTAATAAAACTGTTTGCTTCATAGAGGCCAGTCAGCTTTCAAGTAGAAGATTTGAAGTCTGTAATGATTGGTCTGTTTAGTGTGGATAGACTTTTGTAGATTTTTGGATGGCCTTCATCCAGTAGAATCTAGCATCTTTAGAAAGTAATCTAAGCCTTTTGTGCTTCTCTGACACAAAAGATTACATGTATGTGAAATATTCAAAACTTGATTCAATTCAACAAACATTAAATGCCCATGTACAAATCACTGTGTTGGAGGAGGTGATATACAAGAAAAAAAAAGTGGTCCTTGGCCTGAAGGAGCCTGTATTCTATTCTAGGGAAATAGATAAAATAACACTTACCTTAACCCTAAACTCTATCAAATGTTTTTTAACATTTGCACAAACTTAGAGCTTTATGTAGATGAGGAAAAACATAGTAGCACTTTTAAGACCTTTCACACTGCTCCTTGTTACAAGATCAACATCTGAGTATTTTCTGTGAAGGTTAGATAGGGATTAAAAAATTTCAAGAAAGACAATTCCACTAGAGTCTTTGAATGAAATGTGCTTATTTTATGAAAAAACTACTGATTATCATACCTCTAAGGAACCTCTAATGTCAGGTTTGTTGAAAAAAATCACTGACTCATCAAGGAAAATTTATGAATCAATTTGAATAATGCATATCAATATTAGTTTTTCTAGACCAATTCAGCATAGAGTGATTGCTCATGGAACTTTAGGTGTAGAAGGGACGCTAGAGATAATTCCAACTCTCTCATTTTAAAGATAATGAAACAAACCCAGAGAGGATAAGTGATTTGACCATGATCACACAGCAGTGAGTGGTTGATTGGGACTAGACTAATTTTCTCTCTTTGGGTGTTATTGAATCTTGCCTTATAAGTCTTATATTATCTTACACTGTCATTCAATTTTCTTAAAATGAATTGCTTTAAAAAAATTTGTCTTGTTTTTCTAACTAGGACACAAGCAAGCTTCTTTTGTCAGGTAAAATGCATGCATGCACACACACTCACACAGACACGCACAAACTAACTCGTATAATGCCTCACACATAGCAGGTACTCAAGAAATATTTTACTTGTTAATTGATATCACCTATTGATATTCAAGTACAGGATTTTAAATGACTGAAAATAGTAGTTTAGGCTTTAGTTGGAGAGGTGATAGCTGATGCTTAATTATTAATGATAGAATCATGGAATTGGAAGACAAGTTTAAGAATCATCTCACAGATATGGAAATTGAGGTCAAGAAGGTAAATGATTTGCCCAAAACTATAAGAATCAAAAAAGGAAGAAAAAAACCAAGTGAAAAGATTCCAGAAGGCAGGAAGCCATAACATGCTGGTCAAGTCAGGTCATATGCTCATAATCATATTCCTTTTTGCTAGGGCCTGAAGTTGCTCCTTAGCTCATAAATAATATGTTATCTTCTGCATTCCAAACTCTACAAACCCTCAACATCAACAGTTGTTTTCCATTTTCCAAGGAAGGAATCTCTTTTAAATTGGAGTTAGGAGGGTACTTTTCCCATTAATAAATGGCTTCTTCTCTCAATCCTATCTGCAGTGTTCATTGGAAACTAGTTTTAAATCAAGGGGGCCCTGCCCTATTAATATTAGAAAGCTGACCCTTTATTAGTTGGACTGGAAGAAATGAGGGGCAAGATGCTCATTATTCACTCAAATAGCTAGTTTTTAAATTATAATATAGCAAAGAGTGGCTGTTATGGGAACATAGTAGTTTCACCCCATCCCCAAGATGCTATGTTGAGATTTATTATTATTATTATTATTCCAAGGAAAACAATACCCAAGCAACCCAGTAGACAAGCTAAGACTTGCAAAACCTGACCTTGGGTAGCTCTCATCACTTCATTTTACTGTTTTATGGTCTCAGTTTTGTCATCTACGTACTAAAGAAATTGTGCTTTATGACCCCTAGGACCATTTCTAGGTTTAAGATTTTGTAATTGTTGTGAGCAGAATAAGAATTACAATTCAGATGTTTTTTTATTTGAATTTCTATTACAACTTGATGTATCGATAGCATTAACAGTAATAGGTAGCAAAGAAATTAGAATGGTTATGTCTTGTGTCCAGAATGTAATTTTGGCCAGTAGTTTTGACCTTATCCTTTTCAACTGAGCAGTTAGTGAAAGGTAAATTTACTCCTTTATTTCACTTTCCTTTCTCTTCCCATTGTATGGTGGAAATGTTCATGTGTTGCCAAATTAAGTTGTAAGAGAAGTGGAGGAAAAGAGGAAAAGGAATTGGATAATTTACAAACTGAATAACCAACCCATGAATAAGAGCTAGCTATTCTTTAAGTTTATGCATTTCTGTTTCCCTGAATTATATTGTATTGGATAGAAATTAATGTAGTATTAACATCAACTAATAAAATACGTGGTGCTGATTTTCTGCTATTAAATATAAAATTGTACAATGTGAATATGAGAATGTACAATAAAGGCTACATACACGCAAAAAATAAAACATTTTTACCTGTGCTAAACAGTGTTTTTTTCTTTCTCCAAAGATAAAATGGCATCTATGTGAGAGATATTTTCACCACTCAAATTTTCTTCATATGCATTATTAAAACTACATTTCTATATTTTTGCATGAAATCTGAGTAAATAGATGATTCACTATTGATAGTGAAGTTGTCTAGGTGCTGCTATTTATAGATGAATCATATTAATTTTATTGAACCCCCAAACACTATTAAGTACTCAATAATGTTCAAGGAAACAGTTTAACCATCTCAGGCATTCCCAAAGTGGGGATTATTATTCCATGAGGGACAACTGGAACAACCCAGGGGGACAGAAGTAACATTGGGTGCAATTGAGAGGGATTGATTAAGGAGGAGTGTGTGGAAGCATGAGGAAAGAAGAGAAGAAAATTTTGAAAAACCATTTGCACATGTTTCATTTACTGTGTAACAGAGTTAAAGTCATAGTGATTATATTATTTTCCCAAAAAAACCTCACAAAATTCAAGTTATAACAGATTAGTAGTCAAATCTACTTGCAGATCTTAACAAGCAAGTGTCAGCAGGTGAGAATATCATGAATTGTTGTGAAGTTCAGCATGGATTGGCAGGAATATGTGTGTATAATGACTTTTTTTTCCCCAATATAATACTATATGGTTACATGATGCAATATGTGTTATCAAAATTTCAATGCAGAAAAAAACAAATTCATAATGAATTATTAAATTTAAGATAATCCTTTTAAAAAGTATATTTTATAATAAAAAACATTAAAGGGTTAAAGAAAGTAGATTTCTTTGAGATTTCTGAGTAATTTTTTTTGGCTTTTTTTGCTTTTTGGAGGGCAATTGGAGTAAGTGACTTGCCTAAGGTCATACGGCTAGTTGTGTGTGTGTGTGTGTGTGTGTGTGTGTGTGTGTGTGTGTGTGTGTGTGTGTGTGAAGTGTCTGAGGCCAGATTTGAACTCAGGTACTCCTGACTCCAGGGCCAGTGCTCTAGTCACTGTGCTACTTAGCCACCCCCTTTCTGAGTAATTTTTTAAAAAGGGGTCAATAGGTCAAATAAACTTAGGAATCTCTGATCTATACTAAGAAAAATTAAGAAAATAAAAAACATATTACCCAAACCATGACATATAACTACTTGGGCAGTTCCTTGAACTTTTCCCAATTAAACCTAATAAAAATATGATCAGTCCTAGAATATTTTAGCCTTTGGATTTCTTTCTTTTTTCATTTGTTAAGTAGAGACCTTGACTCTTTCTATAAATATTCCACAGCATCCTAATGCACTGGAAATTTTGCAGTAGTTCCTTACAGCTGATATCCCCCAATTCACCAGAAGCTGAGATACATGTAAAGAGGAAAATTTGGAGAGAGGAAGAAAGAAGATAAAAATGGGACGGAAATTCCCTTTAGCCCTTACATAAAAAACAATCATTTGAGTAATAACGTATATATGTATGTTAGTAGGATGATTAAAACCTCTAGGAAGCTGTCTTTTGATTCCACTACTGTGCAGAAATGGCAGTGGGACCCTCAAGAGAAATATGAGAGTTTGGAAGAGGGCTTAGTTGAGGCAGGACAGGGAATGGGTTCTACTGGGGACATATTAAGTTTAGATGTCCGTAACACCACAGGGAAATCATTGGTATTGACATCAGGGGACCTGGCCTTGAAATTCATCTTTGATGTTTGCTACTATGTGACTTTGGGTGAGTCACTTAACCTTCCTGCGCCCCAGTTTATTCAGCTGCGAAATGATGGGTTTGAATTACATGATTGTTGAGGTCCCTTCCTCTAGCTCAGTGGTTCTCAATCTTCCTAATGCTGCTACTCTTTAATACTCATATGTGGGCATATCTGGGCATATCTGCATGTGGGCAGACCCGCCTGGAGATGGATAGAGGAGCCGTGTCTCGGTTCCTAAGACCATCAGAAATATGTGTTTTCTGATGGTCTTAGGTGACCTCTGTGAAAGGGTCGTTCAACCCCCAAAGGGGTCACAACCCACAGGTTGAGAACTGCTGCTCTAGATCTATGGTCATATAAACTTAAGAACTCTTTGATTGGGGAAGCTCAGCAGACAGTTAACTATTTGAAAGTGGAGCTCAGGACAAAAATTAGGATTAGATGTGTTCATTTGAGATTAATATGTATAGAGATAATAATTGAACCAGCAAGTACTGATGAGATCACTGAGACATGAAGTATGTATCAATCAGAGAATAGGACTTAGTTTAGAACCATAACATTTTGGCATTTGTTCCTTTTCCCCCTCTCATATAGTAATAACATTAGTTTTAATCCTTATCTTCTTTCTCCTGGACTATTAACATAATCTCCTAATTGTTCTGCACCCTCCAATCCATCCTCTATGCAGATGCCATAACATTCCTAAAGCATTGTCTTGACAATGCCACCCCCACTCAAAAATATTCACAGTTCTTTGTTGACTAGAGGATAAAATACAAGCTCCTCAGGTTGGCATTTACAGTGCTTCATAGCCTCTAGCCTTCCCATCCAAAATTATTTCACATCACTCTCTTTTAAGTACTTTATGAAACAATCAAATTAGCCTATTTGCTATTTCTTGAACTTGGTATTCCAGCTCTTGTGTCTTTTCTGTTGTATAGACTCATCCCTCTGCCTGGAATATACTTCCTCCTCAAATCTACTTTTTAGACTCCTTAGCTCCCTTCAAGGCTCTGTTCAGGCACCAATTGCTTTGTGAAACCTTAACTGATCCTTCTAGAATCTAGATGTTAATGTCTTTCTCAAATGATCTTATATTTATTTACTATTAACATAGTAACATGCATGTATTAGAATATAAATACAGTGTGATATAGTAATGTGTATATGTTACATGCATTTCCCCCGTTAGGATTTAAACATTTTGGGGACAAGGATTCTTTTTTTTTATATTGTTTGTCTTTAGTGTTCAGTACATAGTCTTTCACAAAGTAGGTGCATAATAAATGCCTGCTGAATAAATGAATGATTGATAGGGTACATTTATTTAATGCTAACACTCAGCAGGTTCCAAAGCTTATCTCATTTGATCCTTGTAATAACTTTCTGAGTTAGCAGAGACTTTTCTTTAAGATTGAAATCTAAACCAATAACAAACAGAACACAGTAACATAAATGATAAATGAAAAAACCCACGTTCTCTATGTTACTCATCAATGTCAAGTTTATTAGTAGTCACAGAAAGATTTGTTCTGCTACATTATACATTCACTATGGCCCTGCTTCCTTTCTGAGCACTGTTTTTTTTGTCTGCATGATTGCTAATTCAAGATGAAAATACTTGAAACCCATCTACCACCTAAATGAAGTCATGCTAATGCCAAGTAGTTGGCATGAGAGTAGCCAGTCCTCCGGGATATTCTCTCCTCAATTTGGTTCTGTAATATCATACTCACATGGTTTTGCCTTCTGTGTCTCTTTTACCCTTCCTTCTCAATATCCTAAAATTAGTGTGGCTTCTGTGGGGATGGAAGAGTGAGATGATTGAGAATTGTCGTTGTTGTCCTTCATTCTTAAGGACCAAAATGGCATCACTATGTTAGAGTCAAGTCACAGTGTGTTTGACTATGACTCATCAGACCAATACAAGCTCAGAATTCTCTACCACAGGTTGGGCACAAATAGTCCACATGTACATTTGTGATGGGTTCTCTAAATTTGTGTATCTTGCATTTCTTTTGAACTACTTCAATTCTGCTTTGCTCATAGAGCAAAGCACCTTCTCCAATGCCAGGCTGAGTGGTCCTGTGCTAGTGTCTCCTGTGTCAACAATCAATTCCGAAGTTGTTCAGAGAGATCTTGAGAGTATACTTATATTGCTTTTTCTGACCACCATGTGGGTTCTTGTTTTGTGTGAATTCTCCATAAAATAATATTTTAGGCAAGTATATGTTTGGCATTGAAACAACATGGCCAACCCATCAGAGTTGCACTCTCTGCAGTAAAGTTTAAATGCTTGGGAGTTTAGTTTGAGAAATTATCTCAGTGTCTGATATCTTATCCTGTTAGGTGATGTTCAGAATCTTCCTAAGACAACTCAAATGGAAGCGGTTCAGTTTTCTTGCATGGCACTGGTATGCTGTCCACGTTTTACAGAATACAACAATGAAGTCAACACAATGGCTCTGTAGACCTTCACTTTGGTAGTCTGGCTTCTGGCAATGCATGTGTCAACCTTGTTATCAATCCTGGAAAGTATGTCCCTGGAAAGTATACTGCTAAGGTAAGTGAGCTTATATACAGTATTCGGAACTCCATTTGCTGTAACTGAAGGTTCCACGTATGGATGGTGTAATGTTGGCTGAAGGAGTACCTGTTTTCTTGGTATCAATTGTTAGGCCAAAATTAGCACAAGCCATAGAGAATCGATCCATATTATGTTGCATCTCAGCATCTGAGGCTGCATTGTGTGCACAATCATCTTCAAACAACAAAATGCATGAACACTCCCTCCACTTTGGTCTTGGCTTTTTCAACAATTTGCCATCAGTGTGATAGCTGACCTTGATTGACTGAGGATGTGTTCATCCTCATTGAAGTCATTTGACAACATGGCTGAAAATATCATGCTAAAAAAGCATGGGGGCAAGTACACAGCCTTGTTTCACTCCATTGTTGACTGAGAAGGTATGAGAGCATTGTCCATTTTCCAGAACCTAGGCAAGCATGCTATCATTAAATTGATATACAATACTGATAAACTTCTCTGGGCAAATTTTGACATAATTTCCCATAAACCCTCATGATTCAAAGTATAGAAGGCTTTGGTGAGTTTGGCAAATGTTGTGTACAAGTCTCTGTTCTGCTCTTGGCATTTCTTCTAGAGTTGTTGGGCAGCAAACACCATATTGACCATTCCTTGGCCCTTTCTGAAGCCACATTGGCTCTCAGGTAGATGGTCATCTTCCAGCCTAGCTAAGCCTAGCAAGAATCTTCCCAGAAATGACTAATAAAGAGACTCCCCTGTGATTGTCACAGAATAGTCTATTTTCTTTTATCTCATATAGACAATGGAGGCATCCTTCAACTCCTGGGGGAGTTGTCATATGACCTGAAAAATTCTAGTTAGCTTTTCTATAAGCAATGGACCTCCCTCCCCCCAACCTTGTAAATCTCAACTGGAATAGAATCAGCACCAGGTGCGAGGAGCCTAATGGCATTGAAAACCTCTTCTTCAGCTGGAAATCTGTCTAGAGAGGGATAGACTTCAACCTGAGGTGAAAGATCAATGGCTTCACATTTATTGATGACAATCTGTTGAGAACACTATGGAAATGTTCAGCTCATCTCTCCAGAATCACGTCTCTGACTTCAGTAAGCTGTTTTTCATTCATCAGACTTGTTTCAGGGTTTGCTATTTGGATGGGATACTTGCTGAGTATTCTTGCAACAAGAGTGTTCATCTTTCAGGATTTTGTTGTTGTCTATAAGCGTGTACACATTTCATATATTGATGGTGAGTGGAATCATCTTTGCAGAAGTTTTTGTACATTTTTTTTGGGTGTGTTTCAACTGCATTTTCCATCTGTTGTGATAAACAGGCCAGAGTTGGGCAAGCAGACAATTTTTGGGACACCTTTTCTAGCCCCTTTCTCATACCAAGAGGTGAGAAGTGTTGTCCTTAAAAGATTGCTCAGACTCCCAGGGGGCTGCCAAATCCCACTGCTTCTTTCAGTGAGAAGGTGACCCTACGGCTTGGGCCACCTGTGTATAGGGTTATGACTACAGCTCCCAGTGTATCCATACCCACTATTTCTTTACTTGCCACTCACTACAGCACTTTGTAGGTAAAAATGGTGAAATGATATGGGTAAGAAGTGAGAGTGATAGTATTAGAAGAATTAATGCCACACCTAGACACAGGAATTATTGGGAACTCATCATTGCCTATAACATAAAGTATAACTGGCATCTCAGAATATGGAATTTTCTAGAACATGAAACCTTCCTGCATTTTTCTTACCTTGCCATACTTCTCATATTGTTCTCCTTAATTCATTTTTTACTTCACCCAAAACAGCTTATGCTCCTTTATGTGTTTTTATTCTGTTCTCTCCTGCATACTTGTCTTTGATCTCTTCTCATCTTGCCCACCTCAACCATAGAATCTCTAATCACAATTGTTAAAAGAGATGACTCCCTCTTCAAATTTCCCAAAACATTTTGGCTATACATCTTATGCACTTCTTATCTATGTATTCTATTGTAGTTCTTCATAGTATATTCGTAATGGAAAGAACATTGAATTCCATGTCAGTCATCATGTGTTCAAGTTCATACTAACATTGTCAAACTTCAAGGCCACTGGTGGTTTTTGATTAAATTGTTTAGATATTGAGATGGGTTGCAGGTTGGAGCCATATTTCAGGGAAGAAAAATATTACTTAATTATCTAATAATCTATTTCAAATATTTTTTTTCTGTTGAGTAAATATACCTAGACTGATTGACCATTTCACCAAATTATTTGTCATTTGAAAGTATTTGCTTTAGCTTCAAATTTTAAGAGTTCTCATATTGCTGTTTTAATGTAGGATTACTTTTCCAATGATATCACAAGATTTTATTTTAATAAAAGAAAGTCAAGATATATCATTATTTGAATATCTTGGTTACCTTGGCATTATATTAAATTTGTCTATAAAAGAAGTTATTTGAATTAGACTGAAGGCTTACAGATAAATTATCATACGTAGAGGTCTTAGTGTGAATTTACCTCTAATTGTCATGACTAGTCAGGAAGTTTTCTTTTCACTAGTTGCTATGACTGTGACTTATCAGGTCTTTCATTTTATCATTAAGGTGAGCATTGACTTTTTTTGCTCTGTGTGGCTCTAAATCTACAAAAAAACTTTGGAAATACTAAATTAAAGTGAAATTTGGAAAGAGCAAATAATAACCGTATTTGATGTACATGAAATATTAACTTAGAGGCAACCTAGAGAGATATGCTATTTAAAGTGGACAAAGTAATGAGATGTACACAAATCAAGAGCTGGAGGCAATGTGGTAGAGTGAGATAATAGTAGCTTTGTAATTGAAACACCTGGATTGGATCCTGCTTCTTCTTTGACTAAAATTGTGTAACCCTGGGAAAGCTACTTATTATTTCAGGGTTCTACTTTCTATATCTGTAAAATGAGGAGGCTGGATCAGATAGCGTATAAGCTACCCTCTAACTCAAAACCCTATGACCCATGGACAGGAGCTAAGATCTTTTAAAGTCAGAATTAAAAAATATTTCATTGGTTTTCCTTTCCCTTCAGATCAATCTCAAAAAATCTGAGACTAACTTCAAGGAGTTGTAGTTCATTCTTTTGCTTCCCAGTCACATTGTACCTAGTCTATCCTAGACCAATAAGTAGGACATTTGTACAGGGGGTTTCAAAAAGTCTTTAAGTAGCTTGTTCTATATTTTTATAAGAAATTAAGAAGCCTGATTTGTGGCTTAATCTGCTGTGATAATGCTATATCTAAAGTGTCTAGACATCATTATCAAAATTCATGCCAGATGGACTTATATTTTCATAAAACCTTTAAATATTGAGTAGTTCATTGACTTATAAATACTCTGTATAGGGCTTGACTCTATGACTTGCATAAAGGTAACTGCTATTTATTTTCGAGGTCAAGCTCAGTTATTCGATATATATTTATATGGATAGTATGATGGATAGTTATTGAATTTGAGGTCGGGAAAACATTGGCTTGAATTCCACCTAACATACTTATTAGCTCTGAAGCTCTAGTCAAATCACTTATTTCCTTTGAACTTTAGTTACCTCATCTGTAAAATGGGGATAGTAGTAGCATTTACCTCTCAGGAGTGTGAGGACCAAATGCTGTAATATATGTTACTTGGCGTAATGTATGTAAAATGCCTTGCAAATTTTCAGTCATACATATACATATACTCAAATACACAATATGTATGTAAATTGTTATTAATACTAGAACTAAGAAGAAGAGAAACTTTTCTGGTAATAGTGTAAAGGAGAAATTTCAAGAGGGATGAGAATGTAGGAGAGAACTATAAGAAAGCTTGTATGCATCGATTGTAATGAGGACCCTTACTGAGGTAGAGGCATTGGGAATAAATGAGAAATGGCAGATGGAGAGATGTGTAAGTGGCTTGAACAGGACTTGGTAGCTGACTGAATATAAGGTGGAGAAAAGAGGCCCAAAGATGACTGAATGCTTATTTTGCCATCTGTAAAATGAGGAGGCTTGAACTAGATGGACTTTAAAGTCCATTCTGGCTCTTAAATGGAAGTTAATGAGCTTTTCAAGGGAGCAAGTAGAGAGAAGAAGATTAAATATGTGTATTTGGGGAATACCTGCAAGGATTATAGGATAATGGATCTAGAACTAGAAGGCACCTCAGGAGCCATATAGATATACCTCTGCATTTTTCAGATGAGGAAACTGAGGACAGGTAACTAATTAATTTAGCAGGTACTTAGCCCTTAGTAAATAAGGGCTAAGTACTTCTGTGAAAGAAACAGAAGGTGTGAACTCTGTCTCCTGTTGCTGACATAACAGGAAGGGGTTGGCTAAGACAGGAAGCCTGTGTGTGTGTGTGTGTGTGTGTGTGTGTGTGTGTGTGTGTGTGTGTGTGTGTGTGTGTGTGTGTATTTAAGAAGAGCTCAGAGAAGAGGCAGTCAGAATCAAGAATTTTCCTCCTGGTGGCTCCTGGTGAAGGGAGCAGAATTTTCACAGCATCTGGAAGCTGGGCTGCTGGACTGAGAAATGAGTTGGAGTTTTCTTGAGACCAGCATCTGGTGAAGGCTGAAGTTGCTGCTGTGGAGGCTGCCTGGAAGGCTGAGATTTCTTCTGGGTCCTAGGGCCAGCTGAACTGCTGGAGGACTGAAGAAGTCCTTTATATAGGTCATATACGATGCTAGATCTTTGTATGTTTTTCTCCTATTTCTTAATCTTGTATAAAGTATATTTTATTTGTGGCATGGTTGATCCTTGAGTTCCTGGCAACAGAAGTGGTGAAGGTTTTGAGATGTGCTGGACCCTGTGAACTTCAGTGTGTTGCAAGAACTGTCCAGAGAACTGAATGAGAACCTGGGAGCTGTCTGCCTCTGAATCCAGGTGATTGTTTGGTGGATTCAGGTAGAAGCTGGGACCATGGAAGGGGATCCAGGGAATCTGAGAGACTACCCCAAGTCAAGATGAAGAAAAGGCCTCTCCTTGGATATTGAACCATGTGATAAAATTGAAGTTTACTAAACACTGAGGGGTGGAGGGTTTGTGTACTTTTCTAATGATTGTATTTAGTGATTAAAGATACTTAGTAATTGTGAATCTGGATAAGTGACTGATTAAGTTAACTTATAATTGCCCCATGAGTGGAACACTTATCTTGTGGAATGATTGAATGATTAAGTAAGGAGGGTTTCCCCCTTAGTGAAACCAGATGATTATTCTTTTTTTCTTTGTTCCAAATACTTGCACCACTTTGGTGAAAACTATGTGGCCATTCTAATGTTAAGCTGTTGTGAACACTATATTGTGATTTTCTGTGATAAGGTGTAATATTGTGGATATTATACTGTACTTTGATTTTCTGAGAAAGTTTGCCTTGATTTGTTATGGAATACATGGAATGTTCACTATACTGTGTAATCGGAAACTTAGAAGCCGTTCACTGTAACATTCTTTTGGGAAGCTGCTCATGCATGGCATTACAGGATCACAGAGGTTAGGTGTCTTACATAGGATCATGGAAATAGGAATCACCAGAAAGAGTTTTAATTCCAGTTCTCTGACATCAGAGTAAGCGCTATTTCCATTGTACCAGGAGGAGCCATCAGTAAAGCCAGAGAAGTAGCTAGAGAAGTAGGAGAAATGAGAGAGTGTTCTGTCTGTCAGGACACAGGAGAAGAGAGGATCCAGCAGCAGGAGGTGGCCAACAGTGCTATAAGCTGCAAAGAGCTCAAAGAACACAAAGTCTGAAAAATAGTCATTGGACTTGACAATTCAATCACTGGTAACCATAAAATGAGAAGTTCCATTAGAGTGGTCAAGGCTAATGATCTAATAAAAGGGATTGAGGAACTATCAGGGAAGGAAGTTGAGGTACTGAGTGTTGATGATTGTGTCAAGTCAACAAAAGTTCATTAAGCATTTACTGTAAGTTAACAAGCATTTATTAAGCACTTACTATATGGTAGGCACTTGTGAAGAAATTAAGCAGTGAAGGGGAGGAGAGGGTTGATTTGGCATATGGGTACAACAGATGATTCAAGAGAAAATTTGATTATTGCTGTTGTTTTTAAGTGAGGAGGCCTGGGGAATGTTTGTGGGCAGAAGGGAATGACTTAAAGGAAAGAATGAAGGGCATAAAAGGGGCACAGGGATTGTTGGAGTAAAGTTCAAGAGGATTAGTGAGAGGAATAGGATAAGAGATTCATTGGTAGTGGCAATATCTTTGGTGAGGAATAGGAATATCTTTTCTTAGGGCATTCTGAGATGTTATGAAGTGATGCTGTTGAGGAATTATGAAGTGTGGAGGATGGGAGGGAGGGAGTTCCTAGCAGAAGATGACATCAGTCATCTCAGTGAAGCAGGAAGCTAGGGCCTTTGCTGTAAACGTGAGAAGAAATGCTGGTTTGTGACTTCTGCTATGGAGAGCACAATAGAAAGTTCATTTTGATTTAACAGACTTGTATTAGCATCTCCTCTGTGCCAGGGATTGGGCTACAGAGACCAAAACAAGCATTGAGTGGGGATGGTATCAACATAATATGCGTACAAATAAGTACATGATGCTAGATCTTTGTGTGTTTTTCTCCTATTTCTTAATCTTGTATAAAGTATGTTAAATCCTAGATTGACACATGTGAAAAGCAAATATGACTTGATACTGATAACAACTTTTTCTTGTATATCTTCAGTGATACTATGGATTTTAAACAAGCCTGTCTGCTGGATCCTGTATATTGTTTATTTTTCCCTCTAAATCCACTCTGCTTCCAAACTTCTCTATTTCTATTGAAGATGCCACCTTTCTTCCAGTCACTGAGGTCTACAACCTACTGTTGCTAATTATTGTTGATCCTACCTCCTGAACATCTCTTGAATCTTTCTCCTTTTCTCCTATTTACATGACTATAACTCTAATTTAGGCCCTCATCATTTCTTTATTGGAATACTGAAGTACTTCCTAACTGACCTCCTTGCCCATGGTCTCTTCCTTTTCCAACTCATCCTCCCCAAATAGATATCTCTAGAGTATAGGACTGATCAGGTCTTAGCCTGATTAAGAAGTTTAGTGCCTGCCTAGTGCCTCTAGGATAAAATTCTAAATCCTTTTTAAAAATTTAAAGCACTAAAAAAAAATTAAAGCCCTTAAACTTTAGCTTATTTTTCCAGACTGTTCACACACAATTTTCCCTCATACACTCAGCATTTCAGTCAAATTGGCCTATGTGTAGGGTCCCCCATATAACCCATTAAATCTCTCACTTTTGTGCATTTGCACTGGCTATTCCCCACACCTGGAAGACTCTCTCTCCTCCCTTGAGTCTCTTAAAATCCCTAGCCTCTTACAAAGCTCAGCTAAAGTTGTACCTCCTTCAAGAAACTTTTCATAACTAATTATTCCAGCTGTTAGTGTGACTATATTTATTGTGTGTATGTATAAAATTCACTTATAGAATTCACTTATCTATGTACATGTTGTTGATCCCCAGGAGAGTGTGCGTAGGCTTCTTGCAGATAGATACTCTTTTATTTTTGTTTTGTTGTCTTCAGAGTTTGGTCTGGCACCTGGCACCTACTAGGAACTTAACTGCCTGTTAAATTGAAGTGAATTAATTCTTGCTCCCAATTCTTAAGAAAAAGTTTTAATACCCACTTTTAAAGAAAAAAAAAAATCTGTGGAATGTCTCAAGGTAAGGATTAGATTTTAAAAGTCAATATATTCCTATGATAAATCTTTTTTCTATAGACAATGATATTATCTTTCATTTACTAGGAATTAGATGCTTCTTTAAATTTGTATGAAAAATTTTTATAAGCATTTCAAACAAAAAAATCATAAAAATTGAGAAATGAAGATTGACATGTAATACTATTGTGTTATATAATAAAACTTTTTTTTGATACTATCAGACTATTGCACTGGGAAATAAGGACTCCTAGGTTCCAGTTCTGGCTCTGCCATTAACCATAAGCATGAATTTGGGCAAGTGAGTGAGATGACTTGCAGTTTCCCATCTGTGAAATAACGGGTTTATAGTAGATGATCTCTAAGGTCCAGCTCTAAGATGCTATGATTCAACTTGCAATATGGGTGAAATTGTGATCTGGGAAATTCAAAATGATTGTATCAAACCTGACATTCATGCAATGTAATTGGATTACATAATGTTATTGGAAAGTAGCAAATGTTATTGAGATATAGTTTTGAGATGTGAAATCAAAATTGAAACATCAACATGTGTAATCATTTCCAGATTACATGATAGCTTGAGGAAAGGATTTTAGACTATTAGTAGTGTGGGGTCCTTAAAACAAAAAATAGTAGAAGTGAATGACAAACATTCTGTGTATTAACTTATAGTACATGCCGCAATTCTAAAAAAATTTATTGTAAATAAAAAAGTTGAGAAATTGTGTACTTTTATTTGTGTAAAATATCATAAAAGATAAAATCCAGGAAATGTATGACCAAAAATTGAAGTAGGCCAATTGTATCTAGCCTGAAATAATGGCAGATAATACAAATAATGGCAGATAATACAAAATAATGCGCCAATATCCAGAGAATATTAAAAGACCCCCATATGGGCTTCTAGTATGGTAAGTGGATTCCCAATGGAATGATATTGTAGATAATGAATGAGAAGAGCACAAGATGAAAAGGCATATATTTCTATATGTTGGATCTATAGTGTTGGAGTTAGCTTTATTGATGTGATTATTAAAGCGTTAACCTATAAAATAATAAAAATATATTTTTGTATCTCGGCTTTCCAGCATAAGATGGTTCTAATGTGGAAAGAGTGCTGATGTGACTTTGAATGGCTACATGAGGGTTGGAACTTGAGTGATTTGGAAAGGAGTTCTTCAATCTTACTTTGAGAAAGGTCATACATGGTTCTAGATACTCTTGGGGACCTAGTCAAGACACAGGGTGGGGAGGGAAAGAGGGAAAGAGGGGGGGTAGGGGACAGTGGGGGGGAGGAAAGGGAGAGGTGGAAAAGAGAGAGAGAGAGAGAAACAGAGAGAGAGAGAGAGACTGAAACTCTGGGATGGCAGGCATGTAAATGAAATAAAATTCTCTACCTGTGTCCCTTATTTTCAGCTTGGCTCCATAGAATGTTTGATGAATTTCCCCATGGGTAAGATTAGGACCATTCTCTTGTTTGAGCAGAGATCTCATCTTATTCCCATCTAGAGTTCATTTGCTCCTATGTATTTTCTTGTGTTTATTCTAATCTGTAGAACTTCTATGATTTCTGTTTGCTATTTGCTTTGAGAAATGTGTTTACAAACTATTTAGTACTTGTAGTGTTTTTTTTATAATTAGCATTTGAGAGGAAACAGTCAAGTCTCATGGTATAAGCTTGAGTTACTCTTTTCTCTTTAAAAGATAGTGGCAAAGGGAGTATCTTGAACCCAAAAATAATGCTCCTGGACCATCAATATTTAAGGGGAGCAGACAGATGCAATTCTAGTTTCCCTCTTAGAGGTGAACAGAGACATCAGCTTTGTGACTCTTTCCCTTATTCCCTTATGGGTATAAATCATGATTTCCCAGTTTCCTTTGGAGAGGAATGGACCAAATTCCCGAGATATTTATCCATGCCTTTTTTTTTTTTTTAGAAAACCAATGTGGACATGAATAACTTACAGGTACAATGCACACCTTACATATGTTTTATATACACATTTGGTATTTTTTAAAAACAAGTTCAATTTGACCAAATGCCATATGCAAGGGGTAATGACATCATTCTGAAGGTGCTAATAAATTGTTAATTTGGAGATGCAATAATTCTAATAATGAAGGTATCTGGAATTTTATAGCTCTTGAATATGAAGAACTTAAATTTTTTTTTGGAAATTGATAAATTCATTTTGGTACATCTACATTTTTCTCTTGTTCTTATTCTTTAGAGTTATTATTACTTTAAAAGTCCTTTCTGCATTGTTTTCTTCTTGGATGATATGATCTTCAGTGGTAGGAAGAGTATTTTATACTTCTAGACCAAGGAAAGGCTAAATTAGTTGTCATATTGGATAGAGTGCGAGACTTGGAGTCAGGAATACCTCAGGTCAGACCCTGCATTAGACACTAGCTGTGTGATCCTGGGCAAGTCACTTAATTTCTTTCTGCTTCAGTTTCATCATTATAAAATGGAGAAAAGAGTAGCACCTAGCTCGCAGACTTCTGTGAGGATCGAAGGAGATAACATATTCAAAGTTTTAAAGTCCTGAGGAATGATAATTGATGATGATGATGACATTGGTGATACCTCAAGCGTGTTATCCATACAGAGTTCCAAGGGAGATTTGAGATTGCTCTTGAGAGCACAAGAGAGTAGCCCAAAGTAAAAACCTTCTATCCTTTTTTGTCTTTGGGGAGGTGCCGGAAAGGAGTGATTCTGACAGGCTTCAATCCCAAAACTTTACACAGAATTTTAAAGTGAATGTTATTAAGGATCACATCAACATAATAGTCCTTACTAACCTGAATTATCATATACTTCCAAAAGTAGAATAACTTTTCAGCATTGGCATTTGATGATTAATTGTGTTATAATGACTAATCACTGTCAAAGTCTCTCTCAAGGACTTTGAAATAGGGGTAGCTAGGTAGTGCTGTGAATAAAGCACCAGCCCTGAAGTCAGAAGGACCTGAATTTAAAACCCGGCCTCAGATACTTGACACTTAACTAGTGTGTGACCTTGGGAAAGTCACTTAACCCCAGTTGCCTTCCTCCCTCCAAAAAAAAATTAAGGAAAAAGAAAGAACTTTGGAACTGATTGTGTGACACGGGAGATATTGGCAGAGGACCACACAGCATAGGGTGTCTGCATCAAGGAAGGCTCTGTGCTCTATGAGCAAAGCAGAATTGCAGTATTTCAAAAGAAATGTGAGATGTGCAAATTTAGAGATATCTCCACCCCTACAGTTCATATGGACTATTTGTGCCCAACCTGTGGTAAAGTCGCCCAAGCTCTTGGTCTGATCAGTCCCAGTTGGACACAATGTACCTTGACTCCAACACGATGATGCCATTTTGGTCCTCTTCGAGAATGAAGGACAAGAACCAATGATTGGTTGGTCTTTGTGTATCCAGTAACTTATCTCTTCAATGTATCAGTTACACAGCTGCCTGATCTGATCATCCCAGAGTGTGGGCCTGTTCACATTACTTCCTTGTTAGAGAAGCTTCTGCAGTTGTCCTTTCCTCTAGGATAAAATATGAACTCCTTTTTTTGTCATTTAAAAACCCTTTACAATCTGTCCCCAGTCTGTCTGTTCAGACTGGTCACACTTTACTTCTGTCATGTGCTCTGTTCTAGCCAAACTGGTGTAATTACTGATTCCTATCTATGATATCTCATTTCCTACCTCTGTACCTTTGCATAGGCTGTTCCTCATGCCTGGAGTGATCTTTTCACCCCAGTCTCAAATGATTCTTCTTCTAAGTATTCTTCCATAAATTCCCCAGTTTTTAGTGCTACCTTCCCTGACCCTGTCATTGTCTGTTTTATATATCTCCTGTATTTACATATTTATTACTGGTCTGTATGGTCTAAGAGAGTAAAGTAAGCTCCTTGAAGGAAGAGACCGTTTCATTATATGTATATGTGTGTATATATCTTTATATATCTCTTGAAGTGTGAAGTTTTTGACACTAGGATATTTGAAAAAAAGTGTAATTTTTTTCTTTAAACTTTCTACTTATGAGTAATTTGAGACTTAGAAGAATTAGATTTTACCTCTAGAAATGACTTTCTTTTGGGGGAAATATAAGAAAGTTTATAATTAAAGCATCTTTTAAATGATGGAGTGTATATTATACGCCTGGGGAGACTGACAAAACAGAAATTACTGGGAACATCATGTGACGTGATCACAGAGAAGATAAGAGTATAACATTTGTGCAACAAGCTTTATGTAAGTTTAGCAGCCTAGGTAACTTTGGAGATGCTTCAAAGCATTTCAGTTGCCTGGTGGGAGAATTTAATTTCCCCAAAATCCTGTGGAAAAGCTGGAGTTGATTTATATATATATATATACATATATATATACATACATATATATATAAACTAAAAGAGGCATTAAATTATTAAAAAATAATAAATTAAATAATAAATTTTAAAAAATAATAAAAAATTAAAAGAGGCATTATATAAAAGAATGTAAAAACTAAAAGAGGCATTAAAGACCATCTAGTCCAACTGTTGAATTTTACAGATGAGGTCCAGAGAGGTGATGTCCTTTGGCTAAGGTGATAGGATAGAGGTTGTCAGTTGTGCATTTTACTTTGATTATATATAAATAAGACTCAAAGATTGTTTATAGTCATTGTCTTCCTGACAGCTTTTCTGCTGTTTGTTCACGTGGATGAGGAATCTGGGTTGATGACTCTTATCAAGTGAGAAAGTATATTCTCCACAATCTAAATCTAAAAATTACTCTTACATAACTCCTCAACTACAACTTCTCAGATCTTCTGTGTGAATATTTTCTTCCTGATGACAACTTCTGACACAGCTGTCACTAAAGCAGTTAAAGGGGAAAAAGCTGGTATGAGTGGTCAAAAATTTTTTTTTTTGCAAAAAAAGCATATGTTTACCACCAACCTAGTCAAAGAAAGTTAGTTAGCATTTGCACCTCTTGAATTTCTAAAAGTCTATATGAAGTCCACCCCTTGGATTATTGCTCTCCCACATAGGGGCTTTGCTTTCAGGGGAGACATGGAAAAGAGTCAGAACATAATAGTAGAGCAGGGGTGGGGAACCTGCTGCTTTGAGGTCACACGTAGCCCTCTAGGTCCTCAAATGCAGCCCTTTGACTGAATGTAAACTTCATAGAACAAATCTGTTCTGCTCCTCTTTGTTCTGTGAAGTTTGGATTCGGTCAAAGGGCCACTCTTGAGGACCTAGAGGGCCGCTGTAACCTTGAGGCCACAGGTTTGCCATCACTGTGCTAGAACTAAAAGAGCTGTTAAATCTTAATTTTAAAATAATGTAATAGGAACCTGAATGATACTATAGATAGAGCTTAATAGTGAAATCAGAGGACCTTGGTTTAACTCCCACTTCTGATACTTCTCCTTTAGTTCCCTCATCTATAAAAGGGAAGGGCTGAACAAAATGAGAGTGAGGTCCCTTCTGGCTCTAGACCTTTAATAAACAGTTAACAAATATTAGCTATGTGACATTGGGAGAGTCACTCAATCTCCCTGAGCCTTGGGTTTTCATATATAAAATAAGGTGGTTCCACTTGATAGCTACTGAGGGTTCTAGTGCTTAGTCAATGTTCCTATTATTTGGCCTGTCATCACTACCTCCCCTCACTGAGTTTTCACATCTCTTTGATTTTATTATCACAAAAATAGTGTGGCACGGGGAAGGCAAGTAATAGCACCCACATTTATAGCTTAGGAAATGGAGGAACACAAGTACAGCGACTTGCTCAGTGACACATGGCAAGCCCAAGTTTGCCTAGAGCCAGTTGTCCAGATTTACCATACAAATGACCCTACTGGGAAATCTTTTATTTTTTAGATAGATTCTTGGTGCAAGTTCCAAAAATTGTTACTGAAGCTCAATTTGTCTCCCACCTGGCTCCTTTCTCCCATACTGCTCTTTCTTTCTCTCTCCTTCCACCCATTTTTAACTTATAGATTTAAAACGTGGGTTTCAGATTCAAAGTAAGGGAAATCAAATTTGTCTTGGCTACCCCTCCTCCAAATCTTACCAGTGGAATAAAACTTATAAAATATCTGGTCAACATTGAGCATTGATTACAGATGAGGCACTCAGCACAGATGAGTGCTACTCAGCATTTATTCTAACTAGTATCATGAATTTAGGTGGTACAGTGGATAGAGTATTGCTCTATGAGTCAGGAAGACCTGTTTAAATCTTGTATTAGGTACTTGGTAGCTCTGTGATGTTTTCAATCTCAGTTTCCACATTTTAAGAATGGGCCCATTCAGAGCTGTGAGGATCAAATGAGATAACATGCAAATTGCTTTGGCAACTTCACCACTCTTTATGAATCATAACTATTATTATACTTGATCTTTCATATTTGTTCCTTGCTCCTCTCCTTACTAGAATATAAATTACCTGAGGGCAAGGACTGCTCTCATACAGTGCAGCCTTATGCAGCTTTCTATTCCTTGAGAAGCTGGTTATCCCTTAATTAGTTTGAATTTATAAGACCAGAATCAGCATTTTCTTCTAGATGGTATACCCATTTTTCAGATGAACACTACCAGATGAATGGCGATGCTTTGTAATAGGGTAAACTTAAATGTTTGTCAAATGGAAGCCATAACTGAGACTCATCATTTACATTGTGACATCTATCTGAATTGCAGGTTCCTGCTAACTTGTCTCATTCTCTCCCTTTTAGTTTGGGAATAAGAACTAGAGGTAAGCTCAACTATGATACGATTTCAGCTAATCTGTATTAGATGGATTCACTCCTCTCCCTTTGTTTTTCATTGTGTGCTCTAAACTGGTGCATATTACATAGGGCTGTTAGGAATCAGACCACAAACAATCAAGGTCTTAATCCAAAGAACAGTTTGTTTGGGATCAGGAGACAGATTTAAAATCTGGTTCTCCCAGCTTACTTCCTACGTCACTTTGGACAAATTGCTTAAAGTCTCTGATCCTCTGTTTCTTTATCTACAAAAATGATGTGGAACTTGATAACCTTTAAGGCTCCTTACAACTCTGAGCCTTAACTGCTCCCTCCCGGAACCCACTCAATGCTGTCACCTAGAGTAAGGCAGAGCTCATCCATTGACTCTGACCTTGCTTTAACATTTTCCATAACAAGGCTTGAATTAAGATTCCAAACCTTCAATGCACAATAACAATCTGCTTCACAATAAAGATACCCATTGCATAGTTATATAATGGAATCAGTATGATAGGGGTCTAACTTTCCTTTGAAATACTAGTTGTATGACCTCAGGCAAGTTGCTTAATTTCTGAGCCTCCCTTTCATTATCTGTGCAATGGTGGAGATGAATATGAAGATCAAAGGAGATGACGTATTTAAAGTGTGTAGCAAACCTTACATTATATATAAATGTCAGTTATTGTTATTACTATTATTCAGGATATCATTAATTTTCCCTTCCATGCCTCTTAAGGAACTACGTTTTATCCCTTCCCTTCCACCTTCCAGTAGGCTGATGTTGAGAGCTGTAGCATGAATTTTTCTAGAATCATAGCATCATCTGAGCCTCTCTGCTCCTTCCAGTGCAACAGAATTTTAGTCCCTGACATAATCAGCTTCTTTTGCACCCTCCTGCAAACTTCCATTTATTGAATAAAGACAAATGCCTCCATGTTTGCTGTGAAAGGTTTGCAAAGCCTAGAAGAAGAAAAGAGCAACTTTTAGAACAGAAATCTCTAGCCTTGAATGTAGTGAAGACAAGACAGTATCTAAATTCTCTGTAACAGACTGCTCTGTCCTCTGTAGCTTCTGTATAGTGACTCTTAGAGGAACAGGAGAATGAGAGGGAGCTAGGGAGAAGGAGGGATTTTAGAAGACTCAGATTCAAGGAAGAGATGAAATAGTGGGTGGCTTTCCCCCCCCTAGTTTATAGTTTTAAGAAGTCATGCCCTTAGTAAAAAGAATTTGCTAGACTGACAAAAGTTCACTTTGTTTGAAAAACATTATTCTATAGTTAGCTTTGCAACCATAAGTCAACCACATATTGGTCATAGCACTTGTCAGAATTCTAGGCATATAAAATGCATTGATAAATAGATGAATTTCTGTTAAAGGCAAATTTATAATCACAACACTGAGCCAGGTGTATTTTCTTTGTAAAGGGTAGGCATGAGCCATGAATAGTAATATGACACAGTCTAATGATGAGAGCAGTGTGGTCCTTGAGTCAGTCATTGAATCAGCAAATAGTTACCTAGAGCCAATTATAGCAGCTCTCCTGAGGACTGCTGCTATGAATAACTTTAAGGGTCTAATTGCATAGTATAATTAACTCTGTATTTATTCAGCAATAAACTAAAGCATACCATTCAAGAAACTAAAGCATAGCATTCACGACAACATAGCATAACTTATTGCTAAGGTGGCCACATAGTCCTAAATAAAACATATCATTCAGTATATCTTATAGTAATCTTTAAGGGGTCACTTAAAATAAAACACCATCCATCTCTAGGTCACAGTAAGTTACAATCTCATCAGTCAATACAGAGTATCCAAAGTAATGTCTTCTTTCATCTTGACTTGAGGTTGGCTTTCATGGCTCCTTCTCCATGGGCTGACTGCTCCCACCTCTTGTCTGAATTCACATGTAGGCAACTCTCCACTCCTGTTCCATATTTCAGCTCATGGGGACTGCTCCACTCCAAACTCTTCTCAGTTTCTATTTCTAGGAAAACAAAGCTTGACAGAGTTACAACAATATTTACACATATTGCCAGCTCTATCGTCTTAATTCACTTTCTGTCTGAGAAACCAATACAGATCAACAGATAGGGCTTCTGTCTGAGAAATCAACACAGAACAGCAGACAGGACTTCTGTCTGAGAAAGTAACACAGATCAGCAGACAGAGTGCCAAACATTCTCTCTCTCTCAGTTCTGCCTGCTCCCAGCTCTGCTTGTGCTTTATCTGCTTCTTCCTGTTCTACCCTTTTTGCAAGCTTCTCCCACTGTGAGTTTGTGATTACATTCAGTCTATTAAGGGGCAGAGGACATCTTCAAACTCCCTTAGGCCTATTAAGGGCAACACAATGTATACTGTTTCCCATCAAAGACTCTTGATATAATCAAAAGAGGCTCAAAGGCACTTGATTAGTTAAAACTCAATCCAGAAAAACAGCAAAAAAAAAAATCCTATTTTGCTTGCCTTTACAACTTATCAAATATCTCCAGTATCCTAGGTACCATGGTAAGTACTAGGATATAAAGACAGAATTGAGGTGGCCCTGACCTCAGAGAGCTTATATTTTAATAGGAGAAAGCACATATACTTATATAAGCAGATATAAAATGAATACAAAGGACTTTGGGGAGGGAATGAACTACCAGTTATAGGGTGATGTGGGATCAGGAAAGATAACATAAAAGGTAGTACTTGAGCTGAATTTTGAAGGAAACCAAGATGTGATGAGTGAGTACATTCTATGCATGGGGGAATGTCAGCATAAAGTCAGGAAGATAGAGAATCAGATATTTACAGGGATATTGTGAGACTCAAATGAGATAATGAGCGGAAGCATTTTACAAGCCTTGAAGCACTATATAAATATCATTTATTATTATTATTAATGATAATAATAATAATAATAACATAATAATAATATCTATAATGGTAATAGTAAACTTATACTCACCAGACCTTCAGTCTGGTGATGACTTTATTCCCTGAGCCTTCTACTGAATTTCTGTGGAGCTCAGGTAATATTTAAAGAGCAATAAAGGGGTGTGTTGGGAAAGCCAGTCTGGGATGTGAGGGTGTATTACTTTTAATTCTGATTTTCATTATTAACAAAACTCTCTTGAGTCTAGACAATCAACAAAACAGTAAATCAAGTAGCAATTGCTGTTTTCTGAAGTGTAAATGCTCACATTAAAAATGTAACAATGGGCTCTGTTAAGCCTGTTAGAGTCAATTTCTGTATAGCCCTTCATGACCAGAACAGCAAGTATGCCAGTATGGGCTGGATCAAGTAGTTGGTCATTCATTCAAGAACATGTATTAAAAAATCATTATGGCCCAGCTGTATAGTAGGCAACAGAGATTCCAAGAAAGGAAAAACATGGCCCCTGCCTTCTAGGAATTTACATTCTAAGGGGGATGATAATTTGCAAATAACTATGCAGACATATAGAGTATAAATGGAAGGCAAAGCTATCCAGAAGAAACTAGCAGCAAGTGAGACCAGGAAAGAACTCCTGCAGAAGGAGACATTTCAGCTGAGTTTTGAAGAAAGTCAGGGAAGCTATGAGGTTTGACTACCAAGTAGAAGAGATCATATTTAAACTTCAAGATAAAAAGGAGCCCATAGTGTTTATTGGGAGTGTGCATAAGACAATTATATCCACATTTTAAGAAATTCACAAATGTGGCTGTGTGGAGAACAGATTGTGCATAGAGACTTGAAGTAGGGAATCCAAAGTGAAAAATGCAATATAAGTGAGAGGTAATTAGAGTTTGAATTAGGGTGTTGATTGTATGTATGAGTAGTAGAGAGAAGTAGATCATGCATTCAATAGATATTATGGAGGTTGAAATGACAAGATTTGTTCATTGTGTGGGGTAAGAGGGAGGACTTGAGGATGACACTGAAGTTTCAGACTTGTGCTATTGGGGGAGGTATCCCCAAAATTGATAGAGAAGTTTGGAATAGGGATGGATTTGGTGGCAATAATAATGAGTTTTCTTTGGACATGTTGAGTGTGCAACACCTATGGAACATCTTGTTTGGAATGTCTAATATAGTCATTCATATGGGAATGGACCTTGAGTGAGCTATTAGGATTGAAGGTGGATCTGGTAGTCATCTGCATACAGATACTAACTCAATACATGGGAGTTCATGAGATCACCAAGTGTGACAGTATAGGAAGAAAAGAGAAGAGGACCCAGGAAAGAATCTTTTGACCTGATATTAGTGGGTATGGTATGGATGTTGAACCAGAAAAAGAGACTGAGTAGGATCAATTAGACAGGTAGGAGGACAAGGAGAGATCAGTCTAAGAAGAACTCAAATAGAGAGTTCCTAGAAGGTGGTCAACATTCTCAGATGTCAGAGGTCAATAAGGATAGGGAATTGAGAAGTAACTGTTAGATGTGGCATTTAAGAGATCAATGGAAACTTTGGAGGGAATGGTTTCAGTTGAATGATGAGGTTGGAGACTAGGTTGCAGTTGGTCAAGAAGAGAATGAGAGGAGAAGCCCTGTACTTCTTGAGAAAAGAGGGATAATATCTTAAAGTGGTGGATAATAATCATTAGGATAGAGACTAGGTTATACTTTTGAATAGAATGAACTTCAAAGGAGAGGTTAGCAGAATAATGTCTGTAGACAGAGGATCTGGAAGGAGCAATGGAGAGTAAGAAATATTATAACTTTGCCTCTGTGACCAGTGATTCAAAAGATATGAGAGAAGGTTCAATTAGTACTATAAAGAGTGTCCATGAATGCAGTGTAAACTGTGGTGGGATAAGGCTGGTCTCGGTGAGAGACAGAAAATGGAAGAAGCATGATTGGAAGAGGTAAAAAATGAAGGGAAGTTTGTTAGCTATAATCTGGAGTCCCAGAAAGATATAAAGTGGGATATGATAAGGGAGTGGGAGGGTTGATGTGGATGAGCATAAGAGAGTGGACAGTAAGGCACATGGAGTTACTCCTTGGCAGTTGGGGATTCAGTATTACAGAAATTAGAAGAGGAGGATGGAGATTGTTAACCACTGGGAAACCAAGAGCTTTTTTTGAGTTCTAGCTTTGGTACTTACTAGCTGCATAAAAACTAATAAGGCATTGTACGTCATAGAGCTTCAGGCTCCTCATCTGTAAAATGGGAATAAAAATGTTTCCACATTTACCTCACATCATTGGTGGCAGAAAAAATACTTTGTAAACCCTCAGTTATGAAAATGTAAAGTTGTTTATTATTATTGTTACTCTTCTCATCAGGTTTCAGTGTATGAGGTCTTCTAAGAGGACTAGCACCTCTGGTGTAAGGGTTTGCTGAGCCTTTTCCAGGGCTTCTCATTCACCTTTGGCATCTATCTGCACTCTCACCTGAGGCTCTAAGAAACCGTAGCATGGAAAACAGCCACACTCTGGGAAATCACCTCAGCAGATGGGTCAACCTACAGGCCTTAAACCTATGGGTGAATTAGGAGGGTGTCTACCTTAAGCATGTGAAGACTTAGGGGAATGGGCAGATGAGAACAATTTGTTCCAATGGCCATGAAGGTGGCTGAAGCTGGTGCTGTGGAATGCTTAGAACTTGGCGAGACATCAAAGACACAAGGTCTTTCACTGCATCCTGGGCCATCAATGATCATCTTGACTTTTTCTTGACACTGGACTTCAATGACTCTGGAAGAGAGAGGCTGATCACTTTGTGCAACTCTGCCTCACTTAAATCCAATTCACCATGAGTTAAGACATTATTCAGTGATGTCATTGGCCCTCTTCAAAAACAAAGGACAACAACAACAACATCCCTTCTACTAATCTATCTATATCTGTATTAGAAATATAACCTCTTTCTCTCTCTCTTCCAAGACCTAAACTCCTCCCTAGGGGAGCTTCTTCAGTTCCTGCTATAATCCAATAAACTTCCACAGATCCAAGGAATATATAGACACCCCATCTAAGAATTCACTGCTTCTTTTGAATCATCCCACCACTTCTAAGAACAGAATCCTAGCAAGACAATTCTGTCACAGTGGGGTGACTGCTAGGTCATGCCAGCTCCTGTGAAAACTGCTCTTGGGGAAGGTTATACTGAACAGTTTTGTAGTATATTCACATTTTTTTTTCTCAGAATAGCTCTTGGAGGTATGCAGGGCAAACACTTTTATCCCTCCCCTGCCCATTTTCTTGCTAACTCCTGTGCTTCAGTCCCTCCTGCAAATTCCCTAGGGTAATACAGTTCTTCCCAGTGAACCAGACTGTTCCTTTGTTGAATTTCATGTCAGGACTTTCAGGCTAGATAGAAAAAAATAGATTTAAAAAGGACCAGAAAGTTTTCCTTTTCCACTTTAAATTAATATTCTCAAGAAAAAGAAATATTCATGTAACTTGTTAAAACTCGGCTATACTTACTGATAATCTTGTTAAATGCCTTCTTTTTATAGATGATGAGGAATGAAGGCATAAGATAGTAAAATGATTTTCCCAAAGTCACTCAGTGTTAGTGGCAGACTGGACCATAGATCTAGAGTTGTAAACTCAGTGGTTCTCTAGTACACCTACCCCCTCCCATTTTATAGATGAGGAAACTAAGGTCCACAGAAATTTAATGACTGGCTGAAGGTCACACAAGTAGTTAGTGGCAGAGGTGGTATCAGAATCCAAATCCTTGGAATCCCAACCTTGTTTTCTTCCTATAAAACCAGGCTGCCACCTCACTGGTAAAACCCCTACAAGCTTCTGGTTCAAGGTGTCAGTTCTGGGAAAATGGCAATATTTTCAGGGGAGATAGAAACTTTGGTTATCCTTATAAATCCCTGACTGTCCATCCACTAAGAGTCATGAGAGTTAGTATGCCTGAGTAATGAATATGGGAATATTCAAGGCATCCTGCAGTGGCCTATATTGAAGCATGCCACGGAGTAATTGCTATTGGTAGAAGTCTCTGGGTCTCTGTGGGCCTCATTAATTTGATGTGCTTTGCCTTTGTGACAATGGAAGACTTGCCTAGTCAATTCCATGCACCTGTATCTCTCTGAGCTTGTCAAATTCCCCTTCCCCTTTTGAGTCCTGAATTCACAGTGCAGAAAAGAGCAGCCATTTGGAAAAGAGAAACTTCTAGCTTTGTTTTTCTCCTTGCTGCTGGTGAAAGGGAAGGAACTCTCTTAACCAAGCATGAATTTATCAGTCAGAAGCTTGTTTTCCTTACCAGGGTACACTTGAGTCAAGGGCAATCTGTTTCTCAATTTGTAGGAAGTCAATTTCAGGGGACAAATAACTTTCCTCTGGGTGTTGGGACGTCTTGACTTTTACAAAGAAGTTTTTATTTGGCATGAAGATAAGCAATATACTTCCCTCTACTTTTGAAGGGAGAAATAATCTATCAAGTCAAGTATCTCAGAATGGCTCTAATTGGACATAGCTTTACTTAAGTATGGTCTGAAAATGTAAGTATTTCATTCTTAGAATAACAGAATGTAACATAACAAGAAAAATTGGATGCGTTTTCCCTTTGAGAAATTCACTATAATGAGAATGAAGATGTGTATGACAGATTTAATTAAATTAGTTTTCTAAAAATGTCTACCACATGCCCTTAAAGGAAGTGAGGTGCTATGAACAGAAAGAAAATCAGTACCTGCCCTCAAAGAGCTCATGTTCTACTGGGTCATGTACACAAAAATAAGTAAATGCACAATCATGTGAAGAGAAAAAACACTAATGAGGGAGGTGAGGGTATGGAAGATGCTTCAAATAGGAGGTGATACCTGAGTTAAACCTTGAAAGAAGTTAAGGATTCTAAGCTACAGAATTGGAATATACTCCAGATGTGGTGGACAGTTGCCTGTGTGGAAGCACTGAGATTGGATACATAAAATGCCTTATTCAGGGAACAGAATTTTGGAGGAATGGACATCAGAGGTTATCTTGACCAGCTGTAATAGTAATCAGTTTAGCAGGATACTTAGCACTTAAGTGCTAAGTGTGGAAGGGGCAAACTCTGTCCCATTGTTGAGAAGGCATGAACTTCCCTGTTGATGTGGAAGAAGGGGATTGGCTGAGCCCCTGTTGATGTGGAAGAAGGGGATTGGCTGAGCTCCTGTTGATGTGGAAGAAGAGGATTGGCTGAGGTGTGTACATAAGCAAGAATTCCAGAGACAGAGACAGAATTGGAATTTTGCTCCCCTTGAAGGAAGAATCCTGGAGACTGAAGACGGCTGAGACAGAGAGACAGAGAGACAGAGAGAGAGAGAGAAAGAGAGACAGAGAGAGAGAGAAAGAGAGAGACAGAGAGAAAGAGAGAGAGAGAGAGAGAGAGAGAGA
>CM053580.1:404936543-404957357 GCA_028627135.1 Pseudochirops cupreus
GCCATCTTGGCTCCGCCCCCAAAAAGAGAGAATTTCAACAAATAAAAAGGAGGATGGAGTATATCCTATGTGAAGAAGACAGTCAGTGTGAATGCATGGAAGTGGGGAAAAAATAAAGAACAGTCTCAAAGAATAGCTTATATGCTATTTTGTTTGGAAAGTAGAGTGTGCAAAATAAGAAGCAATAGGGAGTGTGTGTGTGTGTGTGTGTGTGTGTGTGTGTGTGTGTGTGTGCACCCCCAGAAAAATGCCTGGCAGCAGGCACTTGATAAATGTTTGTTGGTGGATCGATGAATACAATTGCCTGTTCTATCTTTGTTTGCCACCTCTACTTCCAATAAGTCATGCTGCCTCTACTTTCTTTAAAGAACAGAGTGAAATAAATTATTTGTAGCTTGTATTGTGAAGTATCAAGTTGACTAGTTATATACATATATAAACATATGTATGTATACTTGTGTAAGTCCTCAGGTTTTGTCCTGATTGATTCAGTGGCTGGAGGCAGCAGAGTTTTCCCCAGTCTGCTGAGAAGCAGCTGCCAAAGCGTGCTCTCACCCAGGTTCTTGCTCTCCTGGTGTGCCTCATTAGCCCACTAGCAGCTGCTCCAGCAGCAGGTTGGAGAACTTGAGTTCCTTTGTGGGGTAGTTTCTGAGAGCCACAGTGGAAAAAACTCAGCTGCTTCTATACTTGGAACAGGAAGTCAACCTCAATTTGGGGGAAGAGTTCCTTTATTTTAACCTTAAAAGTTCAATGTAGATATCAAAGACAAACATGATCAAAAAAAGAGTATTATTTGAAAGTCTTATTTGTATTTTTTTCTAGAAAATTTTACACTTCAAATAATGACCCTTCAGGGGCCAAATTATGGCTTGGTCCTGGGTCTAACCTAAAAATGTTTTTTCATTTTTTAAATAAAGTTTTATTGGTAGTCCGGCTTCTGTCTTCTAGCTGGCCTTGTTTGCCAATCTCTGACCACTGATAGCGCCTAGTAGCTATCTTAAGTGTGCTTTTTAAGTAACTTTCTATTTATCTTTGATCATTGTTTTTCACTTACTACTTGGAGCAGATGAGATGGTAACAGATCATGATGAAGAATTACTCAAATCCTATTTTGCTTCTGCTTTTTCTATCAAGGAGAATGATCTTCCAATTGAGAAAAACAAAAAACCAAAAACCCAGGAGTTGAAAACCCAGATAAATGAAAAAATGAAAGGAGGACATATACCTACTCTCAATGAATTTGAGTCTTCTAGACTTTTGGCAAAGGTCAGTACGATGTATCAAAAGTTCCTACAGATATGGATAAAACACTATTTTTGATCATTGAGGAATCCTGGACAAGTAAGGTCCCTCAGGACCAGAGGTAAACAAATGATAACTTGCAAAATGGAGAAGAAGATGGAATCTCCACAGTACAGCCTGGTAAATGAGCTTGATTACTGTTAAAATTTTAGGATTCATTATTAAAAAGGTGGTTTGTGAGCACCTAGGGATGGAAAAAGCCATTAATATGGTCTGGAAATAGTTTACTTAAGACTATATCATATTAGACCAGCAGTTCTCAACCTGTGGCTTATGTTCAATTTGTAACAATGAAAATACATCCTGCATATCAGATAGATTCATAACAGTAGCAAAATTACAATTATGGACTGTAACGAAAATAATTTTATGGTTGGGGGTCACCACAATACAAGGAACTATATAAAAGGGTTGCAGCATTAGGGAGGTTGAGAACCACTGTATTAGACTAACCTCATTTCCTTTTTGAATAGAGTTGCTAGAGTACTGTGAAGAAAGGCATGATAGCCAGAAAACAAGAGATGGTGATTCCTTTTAACTCCTTTTAAGGTAGATTCATGGCAGATTGGATGACTGCATTAAACACTCATATAGACTGAGTGGTGTGTCCGAGTATCCTAAAGAACTTGGCTGTGTATTGGCCAACTTTTGTCAATAACTTGGTTTGTCAATAACTAAGGTGAAATACTTAACAAGTTTTCAAGTGATATAAGACTTGGAGACATGGCTCAAATGAATTTGAACACAGAATCAGGATCTACCTAGATCTCAACAGGTGGAAAAATAGACCAAATCTAGTAAGATGAAAACCAATAGAATTAATTATAAAAGCCTATACTTGAGTTAAAAAATTAACTGTGTAAGAGAGAGGAAAAATATATAAAAGCCCTAGGACTTTCATTGTACTGAAAGTTCAATATGAGTCAAAAGTATGATTTAGTGACCAAAAAAAAAAACCCAGCCAAAAACAGAAAAACAAAACTGGTTATGATCTTAGGCTTTGTTAATAGAAGAATATTGTGCAGCATGAGACTGGTTCACTTTGACCTGGTCAGATCCTATATAGGGAATTGTGTTCAGTTCTTAACAGCTTATATTTGGAACACTGTGCCAAATAAATGTTTCTAGAAGAGCATCATTGAGATAGTGAAGGACCTAAAAATCAGACTACACAAGTATTTGAGGATTCCATCAGGAGGAAAGACTTGAAAATGGGGGAAATCATAGTAGCAGTTCAGAAATATTTAAAGGATCATTATGTAGAAGTGTTCAATTGGTCCTATTTGACCCCCGGGACAAAACTAGGACATAGGTTACAGAGAGAGTGAGATCTGGGCTATGAGGGAAAATTCCCTACTATTTAGTAGCAGAAAGCTGTCCTAATGTATGTTGCACTGTTTTGTTAGTTAATGAGTTTCCTCTTATTTGTGTTTATCATGCAGAGACTAGATAACTCATCAGGTTTCGTACTGAATGAATCAATGCCTTAAATATGTGTTGAAATAAGTGAATTTTAAGTTCGTTTCCCAAACTATGAATTTATGATATTAGATTATTCCAGAAAGCAAGCACTGTATCAGATTTTTCCTTTTTTTATCTCCAATGCAAAAGTTTAATAAGTACTCAATGAATGTTTACTGAATGAATGAATAAACCCTCCCTCCCCTTTTAAAGATGCTTATACTTCACTATATGCTAATGCCATTTCTATTTCCAAAGGGTTCCAATTTCTTACCTCCCTCCAACATAAAATAAACCTTGAATATAAGAAATCGATGTAGTTCAAGGACATTTTGGCAATTTAGCAGCTTTCTATACTTGCAGCATATAATTTGCATATTGACTGTTGTATTCCTTTGTGACATTGTGCTATTTTCTCCCTTTTCTAGGCACTGTAGGCCCAATTGTTTATTACTACAACACCTGGTTACTTTGTTTCATCAGATCTACCTCTTACAGATTGTGGTTGGCATGTTTCTTTTAAATATCTAATGCACAGAAGGGCAGGTTCTACTGTTTCCTCCATCCATTGGCCTTTTTTTTTTTTTTGCCAGAATGACAAACTAGTTCATAAGATCATAGATTTAGAGCCATGGAATCCAATCCCCTAATGTTACGGAAGAGGACACAGAGGCATAGAGAGGTTAAATGATTTGCTTCAGGTCACACAACTAATAAATTCTTGAGGATACAATTCAAAGGTAGAGTTTCTTGACTTCAAGCCCAGCATTTTGTCCATTACAGCATGTTGCCACTACGCCACTGTTGCCTAGAGATCTGATTGTAATACCTTTCCCTTTATGTTCATTGAAATGATTGATGAGAAGAAACTATCCATCAATATTTTCTTATAGAACAGCCCCTCTCAACTGTAGTACTGGCAGTTGTCAAAGAAGAATACTAGTGAAGAAGCAAACCAACCAGTTAAGTTTTCATGCCTTGCATCCTTTAGTCCAGAGATCTACTTCATACATTATAAAGACAACAAATTGATTTCTACCATAAGACTTTCAGACAAACTAATAGCAATCTCTTTAGAAGGTTTTTTTTTTCTTTTTAATGAGAATTCTCAGGCATTTTTCCTGGAACAAAACCAGTTCCTGATATTGGCATTTAGATAGCTGTAAAAGTTTTTGCAATTAAATTTAAGAAAATATAGAAAAAGAAAATGTGAACCTTTTTGAAGTTAGAGAAATTCATAAGCAGAAATTCAGTCCTTGATACTGCTCCTCAATTGAGAAAATCACATAAGAGAAGTAATGGATTATTAGTGTGTTAAGATGTTAACACATGGAGAGTCCTTTAACAGGACAATTTCCTTTCCTGAATGAATCAGGAGGGGCAACATGATTGGTTCTGCTGAAAATGGGTCATGACCATATGAGAAGTCTCCTAGAAACTTGAATAGTTCCGAGTCCTGCCCTGAAGGAATAGAGTGAATTATCGTAAATAGTGAGTAATGAATATTGAATGAATAATATTGAGTAGTTTTGGCCTCCTGTCTTCCCTATATATGTGCTTCACTACTATTGCCATATGTGCTTAGTCTCCCTGTTGACATTACATTTATTAGTGGGGGTGGCCACCTTAGGTTTATGCACGGTAGTGGTTTATAGTTCCTGTTTCATACTATTTTATTAAATGCCTTTTGCTAAGAGCTAACTGTGTTTGCTGGCCAATTGTTAATGAAAAGCACACTAGTGGGGACTCAAGAGCTAGGGTTTCAGAAATGAGTACCTACAGGTTACCACTTGAACCTTCAGGGTAACTGTTGCCTTAAGCACCCATCCCAAGAGTATTGAGTTACTGGAATAGCACAGATGGGTGCTGCAAATATGTATACATATTCAATTAGGCTACTTTCTACTTTTTTAAAAAGGCAAGTGTTCTTAAATGTAAGAACATTTATAATAAAAATATTTCTTTAAATGATTTTGGCAACAATGATGAACATTTTCCAGGGCTGGATAAAGTTCTAACTCTGTTATTTGTAAAGTTTCTCACTTTCTCTCCTCAGTATCAATTGTGGATAGAATTCTAATTCTTTTTCATCTTCTTCCTGCCTCTCTCTTTCTGGCTTTCTTATGCTACTGGGAAATATCTGCAATTGAAGGGGCAGCATTAGAATACAAAAAGGCATCTTTGATGAACTATGAATTCCACTCTTCAAGTCCTATCTCTAGGATGTTCCATTTACATTTTGACTCATCCAAAAGAAAACTCATAACCTTTCTCCCGATTTTTCTAAAACTAACCTCTCTTCTGAACTTTACTATTTCTATCAAGGGCACCAGCATTATTTCAGTTCTAGTACCAGATTGTTTTGATGATTACTACTTTGTACTATAGTTTGAAATTTGGTACTAGTAGGACACTTTCCCTCACTTTTTTTCTCTTGATTCTCTTGATATTTTTAATCTTTTATTCCTCTAGATATATTTTGTTTTTACTTTTTCTAGTTCTATAAAATAAACACTTTGATATTTTGCTTGGTATGGCGCTGAATAAATAAGCTAACTTAGATAGTCTTGTCATTTCTATTATATTGGTCAGTCTACATATGAATAATTGATATTTCTCCAGTTATTTAAATTTTACCTCTGCTTTTTGGAATCCCTTCTTTCCTTCAATACTTAGCTCAGGCATTACCTTCTCTGTGGATTCTTCCCTGACTCCATCTTCCCCTTCTCCCTGTCTCCCAAAATGGGAGACTTAGCTCAGTCGCCACCTGTTCTGTGGATTCTTTCTTGCCTACATCCTCCTCCATTCACTGTCCCTCAAAATGGCTTGGTATTTGTTTTGTATATATTTTATTTTATTTATGTCCACAATGTCTCTGTTAATAGTATGCAAACTATTTTAGGGCAGGAACTATTTCACTTGTATCTCTAAATTTCCCAAACCTAATATAATGCCTGGCACATAGGGAGAGTTTATTAAACTCACAGCCCATAAGTTTTTTTGCGGGAGCAAGCCAGAGTTTCAGCTTCCATCTTCCTCCTTCTTTCCCCCTTCTTTACTACTGCCACATAGCATTAGGCCTCTTTAGGAGTCGTTTGACCTCCACCCTTGCTGGACCTTTTCCCCTCCCTAGCTTTAGCATTGTCCAAATAAGGACATGAATAATACTCTGGTTCCCTGTCCCCCCTCCCAGCCAATAGGGGATAGTGGCAGACTTCTTTGTTATTCATCATTGGGGAAGATTTCACACTGAGACTGTAAGCCCACCTCCCATCCAATGGGAGAAGGGACAGCAAGGGAGAGGGGGCTTGACTGCATTAGGGTATAAATTCTTGTTCTGTCTTCTGTAACATGTCTCTTCTCCCTGATCTGACATGGAGAGGGCCTCCCTCTTCCCTGGGGGGAAGAGAATAAAAATTTTCTGTTTTTATTCTGAGAAACCTCCGTGTTCTTGATTAAATTTCGAATGGGGTTTTTGACCCCAAACAAATGCATGTTTATGAGTTGATTGCTTTGTTTTTGTATGACTGTTTTGTATGACAGTACTAAGCACATAGTGAATGGCAAATGCATACTTGTTGAGTGATTAAGTGAAGCTTGGGCAGGGACCTACTGTGGTCCAGTCTATGAGCTTCAGAGTGGACTGGGTTTAAGGTTTTGGGAAGGAAGGAAGAAAGGAAGGAATAAATCAATAAATCTAGCCAGTAAACCCCAAATTAAATGAGCAGCTTTTTGGCCATCAAAATTTACCTTTTTTTGGAGAGGAGAAGGAGAAGGAGAAGGAGAGGGAGAGGATGAGCTGAATTACCCAACTATTTAGGCAGCTTGGTCTACTCACAGTTTTGTTTGTCCTTCATTTTCGAAGAGCACCGTGGTATTGGGAAAATGACAAAATGACTTGTAGCTGACTTTGATTTGAGTGAGGGAGGGTTGTTCAAGTTCACCAGCCTCACTTTCTCTTTCAGAGCCATCTGGGTCCAGTGACTGGATGACTGGAGCTCATAGATTGAACCACAATAGGTCCCTTCTCAAGCTCCACTTAATGGCTGTATTTTGGACCCTCCTGGTTTAGAGTAAATGTCAATGGTAATTGTTTCTCTTTAGAACAGCAAGCCTGACAGTCTTCCTTCCCAGCTTGATTTTTATTTCTTTTTGTCTAATTAAAGGGGCCATCCCTTGACTCACTTCTTAAAGAGGTCTATTTACTGAAGGGCCCTCACCTGACTCTATGTGAATATCTGAAAAGGCCTTAGCCTAAAAGAGCCAGGGTCTCCCATTGCATCCTGGGCCATCTCCAGTCCTCCTGAGGAATATCAGGCCATTGGGCCCAGATGGTTGTGGAGGAGAAAGTGAGACTGGTGACCTTGCACAGCACTCTGTAACTCAAGTCAAAGTCAGCTGTAAATCACGTCATCATTTACCTGCTGCTGTGGTTCTCTTCAAAAATGAAAGACAAACACAACCTGTTGAGTGATGACTTGAATCTGTTTTTATCTAAAATAGTTCATAAATTCCAATGTGAAGTATAATTTTGCTGCCTGACCACACATAATTTTAAGCAGGGATTTGTTTTGGGTGGACGGTAAAAGTAAGACCAGAATGCTTCAGGATAAGAATATAGGAAAGTTTAGTTTGATAAATTTTGCTTTTGACCTTTGACCCATGGTGAGATAGCTTCTAAGATAATCAGAGTGATTTTGTTCTCATGCACTCTTGATAAAGGTTAGAAGTTTATGGACCCATAAGAATCAGTGGCCTAAGAGTTGAGTATCTAATGTTTTTTAGGGTACTTCCTTGTCCAGAAGTTATTTACTTTTATTGGATTTGAGCATCAACTGAATTTCAACTCCTGTTGAAAGTGGAAAGAACATATGTGATTCTAAATGTCTAAACATCTTTGAAAGATTTAAGAACTCTGATCAACACAATGACCAGGCATAATTCCAAAGGGCTGCTTCTTGATAGAGAAATAATGGACTTAGACTGCAGATTGAGACATATTTTTTTTTTTGGCTCATGCCTAATATTGGAATTGTTTTGTTTGACTATGCTTATCTATTTTTTTTAAATAAGAGGCTTTTCCCCTCTACTTTTCAATGAGTTTTGTGAAGAGAGAGAGTTTGGAGGACAAGAAAATAGAATTTTATTATTTAAAAATTAATTTTAATTTAAAAATTTGAATCTCCAGTTCAGGGTCAAATATTAACTTGAAAAGGTCTCCTTAAAAGTTTCAGAATAATGTATCCCCTTCCTTAGCCACCAAATTCAAACTGCTTTGAATATTCTTGAGAAAGATTATTGAGAAAAATTGGATGAACAGTAGCTGAAAAAGAAAGCTTGCTTTAGAGTAGTGTTTCTTAACTCTGTGTGTGTGTGTGTGTGTGTATCATGGGTCCCTTTGGCAGCCTGGTGCAGTTTGTGGATCCCTATGTCCCTTTGGCAGCCTGGTGCAGTTTATGGATCCCTATGTATTTTTCCCTACGTTTATAACTGAAGGAACTAATTTTCAGTTAGAGGTTCATGACAGTAAGACGTAATTTTTTCTCAGTCAAAATTCACAGACTCTCCAAATCTATCCAAAGGTCCATTTCAGGTCTGTGGGCCCCAGGTTAAGAATTTCTGATTTAAGCCATTTTTCTTTGTTGTCTATTTTAAACCTATATGAGTTGGTGAGCAAGTCATCTCTACTTGCAGTCATAGAAAACAAGCAGGAGAAACTCCAGTTGTCAGCTGCTCAACTAAAATAGCTTTCATTTCTCTGTTCTTTGCACATACAACCCTAGAATCAACTAAGGAAAGTTCTGGAGGGTTAAAAAATAGAACAAAACACTGAGTAGTTTTGAGAACTTTATCAGCTCGGTACTCAAATGGAACTGGAATTTTATTTATTTGAATGTTCTCTTCAAAAGTGCAGATCTCAACTCACCCATGACTCCTCTGCTCTAATCCATATTATCTCCTGAGCTCCCCATAGACAAGAGCTACCCAATGTGCTAGAGCCATTTTTACATTTGTCATTAGTTTAAAAGGATAACCTTGGAACAGTTAATATGTTTATCTGTTATCCTCTGCTTTTTCTCTCAGTTTCTCTCTCTGTTTTCTCTCCCTCTCGCTCTCCCTCTCCCTCTCCTTTCCTTCCTCCCTCCTTCATTGGTGCTATGCATCTATATAATAATGAACACATCACTTATGATGACACACACTGTGTTAGGCACAAGAGTTACTAAGATAAAAAAAAAACAAACAATTTCTGTCTTTAGGGAGCTCTATGTCTACCTGCCTATCTCTCTCTCTCTTACCACAGTTTCTCAGAGTAAGATTTTATTTTCAAAAGCAGAATAAATTTTAACTTCTAACTTTTCACTTCAATAAAAATCACTTTGGCAAGTTCCTTTTTAGGAGATTTACCTGAAGTAATTGCTCTCTACTAAAGTTCTTCTCTGATCCCTTCCATGGTGTGGAGAACCTGGGTTCTCAAAAACTATGTGAGCAGAGAAAAAAATTCAGACTGGTCCTACCTACCTTAAAAAGCTCTAAGCTTAGGCCTAGTGACAGAAATATACCTATTTCCTAGGACTAGACCAATTAAGTTGAGGTTGACTGATGAGTGATTATCATAGCAAATATTTGATGGCTATCTATCAAATCATAGAGACTCAGCAATTTGTTATCATGGAGGGAGGACTCATGTTCATGAAATAATGGGTTTCCTGAAGGGTTGAAATATCTTCTTAGGACAATAGATGTGTATAGGTACATAGAAAATTATGTATTTAGCCAGGATAAATTTTTTATTATATTAGCACTGGGAAGTTTTTGAAATAGATTCCTTCTCTCAAATTTAATTTAGGAGAAGTTTTATGCTATCTTGGGCCCATTTTAGATTTGGTCCTTGGAAAAGGAATTGTTTCAAGAGATTGATGAGTCATGCTAGTCCTCAGGAAAAAGGGTCTATTCAGAGAATTCTATTTACTTGTGATAGATTTTTCCAAATTTACTCTTTACCCTTGTGTTTTATTACAAGAGACATTTGCAAGAAAGGAGAGTTCTTGTTCTGTAGAGAAATCCATCAGATCCTGCTGCTTATTTCCCTCATCAAAAGGCAAATGTTACATTTCTAACCTCAGATGAATTTATGCATAGATAAATGATATCACAAAGAATGATTGCTTCAGCTATTTCTTCTACTGGAGTGTTGTATGGACTCTTAAAAGCTAATAACCCAAAGGTCTTTGCTTTTATGCAAATTATGCTCTTAATTAACAGCAAGGAAAAGAAGAATAAGAAAATGTCACAGGCAGAATTACTTCTCATTAGAGTGTTTTTCAAATCTTTCTGCCCATTATTAACTTCTGGTGTGCAAGTTTGTTCATTTTAGGAGAAATCTACTGTACTGAATTTGCATCAGATTTTGAGAAACGTTATGTTAGGCTATTTTATTCTATATCCCTGGTGGCTTCTTCTTTTAGTCAGTGTTGTAATGCAATATTCCAAAATCTCTAAATTACTTTTCTTTTTCTTTAGCAATTAGCTTTTAATTCTAGAATCATTTTTTAAAACTTACATGTGGAAAGCCTAGAGAAGCTATTTGTGAAGTGTTGATATTGGACATTCTCTCTATATTCAATAGGAAAGTGACTGAGCAAAATTTGAAGATCAATTTAGGCTAGATTTAGCATCCATTGATAATGGAGCAGAAGTTCCTCTTTCCTGCTGATTATTATCTATTTGTTACTGTAATGGTAATGGAATTTGGAGATGCCCCCTGTATTGCTTTGGTTTTTGGGTTGAGTGTTAAAACCCAGAGCTTGTGAATCCCACTTGTGAGACGGATTTGTTGACATGAAGAAAGAGGGCTGAACTGGGAGGAGCTGTGAATTGGGAGAGAGGCCCAAGCCTAGAGAAGGCCAGAAGGACTTTTGGGAGAGCAGTATCCAGTATCATGGAGCCTGAGTTGCTGAGAGAAAGACTGCTGAGGGCCAGTTGGAGCTGCCCAGGACTTTTGAGAACTGCCACCCATAGTTGCCAAGAACTGAGGAGGCATGGCTGTCTGTTTTGATGTTGTTTTGCCAGATTCACCTGCTGGTGAAGGACAATGCTGCTGTTGTAGAGTTCCTGGAAACTTGTTGTTGGTTCAGAAGCCCTGAGGGAGGATTTTCCTGTTGTATGTTTACAGCGATACTCCAAGAGGGCCTTGCTGATGTTTGCTGGGGTTCTGTTCTTCAGGCAGAGAGTGACTTGATAAAGACACTGAGTATGTGTTGAGCCTTGTCTCCCCAGGAACTGAGATTGCTGAGGGCTTGCCTCAAGTAAAGATGAAAGAAGGGCCTTTCCTTGGGTTTTCAAGGCTGAGATGATAACTTAACCTTGTTGTAACTTAAGGGTGACTGGCTTTTTGTGCTCTCCTGCCCCTTTTGAGAAAGTGCTTGGTGTTAATGGATGGTATTGTGATTCAGTAGTGTCCAGGGATGGGAAACCTTTGGCCTTTTTGGTGCTCTGCAATTGACTAAATGAATGTACTTTGTTTATGATTGGAAACTATTCTCCTTTGAGAAGAGACTAAATGAATGTACTGCCTAGGAGTGGGCTACTTTGACTACTGATCCAAGGGTAGGATACTTGGACCTTGGTATTTTGTAGTTGAATTGAGAACTTACTTGCTAAATGAATGAGTTATACTGTATTTTGACTTTCTCTGTTCTGTGAATGTTTGTTGAATAAATAAGGTTTGCTATGCTGGTAATCTGAACCTTGGAAGTTGCCTTTGATAGGCATTACAGTTACCACTGTGAGAATCCTTTAGTCATTGTTGTTCTTGTTCATAACTATTCTAATTCTACATATAAAAAAGGACCACAGCCATTCTTGAATCTACTGTTATGCCATGATGATCTCAAGACAGCTTCCTTTAAAAAAAAATCATCCCTGGTAGTATTACTACAGTGGTGATCTTGATGTCTACTTTTTTCTTCTCAGCAAAATCATCCAAGGAACAAGTTTTCTCTCTTTAGGGAGAGAGACAGGGACTGAACCTGTGATTTGATTACTATAGAGAACTCCCGAATGAGGAAACCTCACCTAACAACGGAGCTCAAGACCTTTGCAATTTGCTTGAGTTGTTTAGAACACAGAGACAATAAGTAACATTCCCAGGATAATAAAACCATTATGTTAGACAGGGGGTTTGGCCCTAGGGCTTCCTGACTTTGGGGCCAGTTCTCTACTATGTCATACTACTTTCTACAAGAGTTAATTTTCCTTGGTGCCAAAGTCTGTGACACTTCTATTTTTCTGGACAAGTTTCTTCCAGGGTATCTGGTTTTCCAACAAATCCAATTCAATTAAATATTAACAACCTACCTTTTGCTGGCACTTTGTTAGTCAATGGGGGAGGCACAGAATTTAGATAAGGTATAATCCTTATCATGGAAAATCAAGCATAGTAGGAGGACATAGTAGAGACAGATAAAGAGAAGGCAAAAATAATATAAATATATGAAAAGAGAAGTGTGAAACAAAGAGCTATGTGAGGTCTAATGAAGAAAAGGCCACGGAGGTTGACCACCTGACACTTCAGAGAATTTTCTGAATGTTATTACATATCTCATCTTTCCTAATTCAAAGAAAAGTATTATTTATTTAAAATATTTTATTAATATCTTTTATTTTTTATCTATAAAATTTCTCTTAGTATTCTTCCTCCCCTCTCTAGCAGCAAGCACCCTAACCTACTCAGGATGGCTGCTAGCACAGGTACTTAAATCTACTTTTTTAAAGGAAAGCAACTCAAAATGGGTTAATAATCCTACTTTAATCAAACATTTCATTTACCTAGTTCAGGTGAAAAAGTCAGCACCCTAAACTTCAGAGAATACAAACAAGAAGTTACAAGCAGACAAAAAAAAATACAGACAGAGAAAGAGATCAGGAGACAGGGCTTCCAGTTGTCTGACCATGACATCCATACCTAATTAGTTACCGGAGAGGGAAGCACCAACATCTGGGTTTTCAAAGCCGGGGGGCTCAACGGCTGCCCAGAGTCTCATCTGGCCAAATCACACAGCTCTTCCCAAACTGAGCCCCAAAGCAAAGCCTCACATCAGGATATACATAGCCTTCTCCTGGCTCAGAGAATGTCACAAGTCTCTTGACCCAGTTCCCAATCACAAAGTAACAAGGTGTGGGCATTCCTGAAAAACAAGCCTCCCACCACAGCCTCCATGTGACCACATTCAGCCTATTAGGGGACAGTGCATATTTTCAAATGAGGAAAGGTTCTCAGATTCTCTTAAGCCTATCAATGGGCCAAGGGGCAGGGAACATCTTCACATTCCCACTACATCCTCTCACAGAGAACCAACCTAAGTAACAAATATTTTTAAAGGAATACAAATCAGAAAAAACCCAACAAAACTAATCAATAGATCAAAAAGTCTTGGAATAATACACCATGGACCTCTCAACTTTGCAAAGGAGTTGGGTGGGAATACATTCTCATATCTTTTCTTTGTGGCAGTTCATAGTCTTTGTAACTTTGTAACATTCACTTTTGATTATTTTATGGTTCATTCCATTTACATTGTTCTAGTCATGGTATATTTTGTTTTCTAGGCTTTGCTTACTTCATTCTGCATCAGATCCTACAAATCTCTCCATGCTTCTCTGTGTTCTTAATTTCTGTCACTTCTTACAGTTATATTCCATTACATTCATGTATAGCCCTTTGTTTAGTTATTCCCCAATGACGGTCCTTTACTTTGTCTCTAATTCTTTGCCATCACAAAAAGTGCTGCTGTAAATATTTTGGTTTATAAGGGACTTTCTTCTTATCAATGAGCTCCTTGTGAAAGAAATATAGTAGTGAAGTCTTTGAGTTGAAAAATATGAATGTCTTAGTTACTTTATTTGAATAATTTCAAATTGCTTTCCAAGATGATTATACTGGTTTATAGCTCCTTTAAAAGTGCCCTAGTTTGCCTAACTTCCCTCAACTCCTCCAACATTGACTATTCCCATCTTTTGTCATCTTTGCCAATTTGCAGAATAGAAAGTAAAACCTCAGGGTTGTTTGACTTAGGTTTCTCTTTTTATCAGTATTTTGGAGCATTCTTTCATGTGATTATTAATAGTTTGCCACTCTTCTTTTTGAGAACTGTTCATATTTTCTTAACTACTTATCTATTAAGGAATGACTTCTAGTCAGAAATACAAACACGTATCTATTAATTGTTTATATAGCTTGGATACCAAACTCTTAACAGAGAAAATTGATAAAAAATATTTTCCCCATTTTATTGCTTTACTTCTCATCCTATGTACATTGTTTATACAAAATATTTTGAATTGTGTGTAATTAGTTATCCATTTTTTCTTTTGCAATTGTCTCTGTCTCTGGGTTGGTTAAGAATGTATTTCTTCTCTTCTGATTTTTAATTGTATGATATTTAATATAAAAAGAATTGTTAGGATTAATGAAATAGAAGATTCTGAGAGGTCTCCTGTGCCAAGTCAGCTTCTCACTCTTGGCCTAGCAGGTGCTCTAACTGTGTATTTTAGGCATGTGGAAATGACATTTAAAAGCGTACAGAGATGGGAGATGTAATATCATGTATATGACAAGTCTTTTGGTTTAACTGGACTAGAGGAGAGTTAGTATGTAACTAACCTTAAAACACTGACTGGAGTCAAATTGCGAAAGGGTTTCAATCCCAGAGAGTTTTACATTTTATCCTGGAAACAGGAGAAAGTTCTTGAAGCTTCTTGAGCATGGGGGAGAATTATGACCATGCCTATATACTATATATGTATGTATGTAGTTACATTGTGGTGTACATGATAGCTGTCTGATTTGGGAAACTAATAAATTTATAACTGCAAGATTATTGTGATAATCTTATTTGTTCCTCATAACAACCATACGAGGTAGGTAACAGTATAATTACATTTAAAGATGTACACCTGAAGCCTGTGGGGGAAGATACATACTTGCTCTAGGACACACAGCTAGTGACTGTCACTATGCTTTGCTAAGCTTAAAGCACCAGTTTAGAGAGGTAGGATGATGTCAAGGATCTTAAACTTGAAGTCAGGATATTAAATAGATTTAAAATTCTACCACTAACTTTAGCTGAATCTTCCACTAGAATATTAGCTTCTTGAGGGTAGAGACCATGTTTTTGCCTTTCTTCAAATCTCTGGGGTTTAGTACAGTGCCTGGCACATAAAAAGTGCTTAATAAATACTAATTGATAAACCATCTGACTAAGATTAGTGATATGGATCCTACCTCCAGCCAGGCAGCTTTTTAACCCCCTATAACCTTTTATTCTGTGATTCTTCTCCATGTCTTTCTGTCAATTCTTCAGTGAAGACAGAAGCTCTTTTTGTGGTTGCAAAGAAGTGGAATCTAATGTTATGTCCATCAATGTAATAGAATGCTGTTGTGCTGTAAGAAAGAAGGGGCTGGTTTCAGAGAAACTGATTGGGAAGACTTGTATAGATTGAAATAGAAAGAAGTGAGCACAACCAGATCAATTTAGTAAGAGCAATATAAAAATGAACAATAGGCTGCTCACATCCTTACAGAAAAGTGATTAAATATGCAGAATGAGATGTACATTCTTTGACAGAGCCAATATTAACATTTGTTTTGCTTCACTATGCACATATACAACGAGGACTTTGTTTTTCTTTTTTCTTCAGATCTAGTAGAAGAACGGAGGGGAGATGGTTGGCAGAGAAAATAAATATTTGTTAATAGGAAAAATAATTGTAAAAAGCTAATCAAATGCGCTAGAGGCCTTTCTTTGTTTCTTTTGATACTTTGTGGGTGCCAGTGAAGCACCCACCCCATCCTTCACTTTTGAAACTACATTATCTGTCTTCCTTATTTTCTCTCTCTCTCTCTCTCTCTCTCTCTCTCTCTCTCTCTCTCTCTCTCTCTATGTGTGTGTGTGTGTGTGTGTGTGTGTGTTGCAGGTTGGGGCAATATCATCAACTCTCATCCTTATCCATTTCAGGTTCTTTTCCCACACATTTTCAATTGCTGTGCACCTGAGTTTCTTTATATATAAAACATGAGGATTGGACTTGAAGGTCTCTAAGGTTTTTTTTTTTTTTCCCAGCTCTAAAACTATGATTTTTGTCATTCTATGGTACTTTGCTTTGCTTCAGCCTACTTTATGTATTTTTATGTTGTCTCTTTGATTCTCATGCAATTTTGATTATTCTGACGTCATAGCTTACCATGATTTGCAATCCTATAGTACCCCTGGAGAATATTGGGATTAAATAGATGAAGTTTTTTTCCCTCTGCATGGTTAATTGAGAGCTAGTTACATACCAGTAGAATGTTTCACTATTATTTTCATTTTTACATCACAGAAGGATTATGGGGGCACTTAACTTAAAATTTTTCCCCTCATTTAGAAAAAAGGACATCGAAAAATGAAAAAAAGAGAAACGTTTATGCTTGTCAATTCAGCTGCAAAAGCAACATGATAGAGAGTTCAACAAGCTAGAGTGCCAGACTCTCATGTCCCTTTAAGTTTGGCACCATAGGTCCCATTTTTATTCAGTTGTGTCCAACTTTTTGTGATTCCATTTGAAGTTTTCTTGGTAAAGATATTGGAGTGATTTGCCATTTCCTTCTCTAGCTCATTCTACAGATGAGGAAACTGAGGCAAACAGGGTTAAGTGACTTTCTCAGGGTCATATAGATAGTAAGTATCTGATGCCAGATTTGAACTCAGGAAGATGAATCTTCCTAAGTCTAGACCCAGTATTCTATCTACTATACCAGCTAGCTGGATCTAGATCTTATTAGATGAAATTTTATTTATAGAATGGGGCTCAACCATGTATCCCTCACTCACTCCCATGCCCTCATTGGCTCATTTCTCAAAAAACTGCCTGTTATGTACCTTGTAGCTTAAAGATAAACTATGGAACTCTGAGAGAGCATAGCCTTTGAGTACAGGAAAACAAGTGAGCCCCTTGTAAGATAAGACTCTACACCCAGAATCTGTGAGAGAAAAAGTCAAATTCAGGGACAGAATATCACTCCCATATTTTTCTTTGACTTTATAAGACATCTCCACAAAATTCGCTGAATCAAACTGTAACTCATCCAAGCCATAAATAGAGAGAGTTTGGTAATTTGCATGAAGAATCAAGATAAATTCACTTTGGGTAGGCAGAAGTACTCAGTCACCAAATGACAAGTTAGTCATATGACAGAACTTAATAGGGATCTTCAGGGGCTGTGTGTCATTTCCATTCCATTTCTATTGTCAACAGAATCTATTAGTATTAGTATGTGGGGAATGTGGTCCCGTAGTAAATGGAATAAAAATCCTACAAAAGAGCAAAAAATGGGTTTTTTCTTGAGTTTTGTTACTAGGGCTGGTCCTAAAATAGGATTGTAAATTAGACCTATTTTATCTTTGCTAACTTTCAACCTCACTTGTTATACTCCTCCATTATTATTCCTACCTCACTTGTTTCATTAGTTGCTGCTGATAATTTGGTGGGCTCATACTACCTATAACTATTCAGTGGCCCTGTGGGGACCTCCTCATTTAAGCTTACCCTCTCATGCCTAAAGAGTGTCAGGACTACTAAAAGCAAGCACAAATTATAGTGAGAGTCCCTTAAATGTGGAGGACCAGATCTACTGAAATAAAGTGCAAATTATATTGATAACATCCATTTAAATGAAGATCACAGTAGTGCTTCAAACCTCATGCCCAGGACACACTGATATAATAAAATAAAAGTGCTACCTAAATTATTTTATGAATTAAGTGCTAAAGCAATCAAAGTACTAAGGGGATACTTCATATAGCTAAACTGGAAGAACTAGAGATCCAGAATATAAAGGGAAATAATGAAAAAAGAAGTAGGAATTAATGTGAAATATCAAATATAATCATAAAAACTATGTGGTTCTAGATTTTAAAAAGCACTTCCATGGAGTAGACTCCTTAATGAAGAATCAGAAAAATTGAAATAAAGTACCTCATGCTCAGCAAACTTGAGAAACATTCAGTTTTTGAGCAAGAACTCTGTCTTTGACAAGACTGGATAGCACAAACTAGAAAGCCATTTTACAGAAATTTGGTGAAGATAAACAGTACACACTGCATACTAAAATGAACTCAAAATTTATTTGGGACTTGAAGTATAAAGTTCATACTTTAAAAACAAATAAAAGGGAACAAAGTGAATAATACCTGTCTTGTCCAGCTTTTGAGTGGCAATTTTCACTGATATCTTTGTTTCACGGACAGTTTGCATGACTTTAAGCATCCCATTTGGCTCACCTCTGTAATAATTATGTATGCTGAAGCTGATAATTGACAAAAGTTCCCATGAACAAGCTTAGAATTAAGAAGGGTTATCTTAATTATGCACTTAAATAGAGTCATGTGCGAAAGGCCAATGAATTTTAGAAAGCAACTAAATTCAAATTTATCATCTCTTTCTTCTATAAATATATGGAGGTTAAAATGTATTATACTGGCATAAACAGTCTGGATAGGAATAGGAATAATTTTGTGAAACTAATTTCATCCCTTAAAAAAGCCCTTAACTTTATAAATGAGCTTTCTCGGGGTTTTCTGGTCAGTTATGTAGAATATGGTAATTTTTTAAATAAATGGCACCTTTTCTGTAGCTATAATGAAGCTTAAACATGTTGCATTCATATTTTGAACAGTAGTTTCCCTTTTTCAGTATTGTAGAAACTGGTTAGTAAGAATAATTACTTAAGCTATGAAGCTACCAGGTAGGATGCTTCCTCCCTTTAATGGTTACCCCCCTGGTGATCAGTTCCTTCATCTATCATAGGAGACTCATCAGCATCATTCTCAAATTTTACCTGAGGCTCTATTTCCCTGTCCCTTATGGGGCAATGACTTGACAGATGTCCCCATGCAGGGTTAAGGTCTATGGGCATTCTCCCATACCACCAATATGAAGGCTTCACCCACTTCATGGCTGATTCATGGTAGTAGTGCTATTTGCCACTGATATTGTTATTTCTACCTGTAAAACTCTCTTCTACCCATAATATAACTGAAATATTGACCACTTAGTCAATGACTGGATGTAACATGTCCCTGACTTTTTGAGCCACTGAGGAAGAAATTTTCATCATGCCATCCTGGTAGGTCAAAAGACCCTGGTATGCGTGCACACAAATTTTGTCAGAGATAATAAATCTCAGAAGGTGAATTTTTTTTTCTGATAATGGATTATTTAAATAATCTTTTGGTCTGTTAGCTTGGGTATTTTTTTTTTTGGCAAATATTCATCCATTTCATCTAAGTTTTCTGTTTAGTTGTCATATGTTTGAGTAAAATAGTTTCTTATATTTTCATCTTCGATTGTCAATATTCCTTCTTAAATTTTAATACAAAGGTTTTTACATTAAAATAAGATTAACTAAATAATTATATACTTTATTAGTTTTTAAAAGTGCTCCTACTTCTATCAAATGAATGAATTGTTCATGTTAATTTTGTTGTCTTCTTTAATTTTTGAGATATCTTTCTGTGTAATAGATATTTTTTCATCTGTTAACTTTCTAGTTTTTATAAAATGCAATCCAAATTGTTTGGTTTTTAAATTTTTTTTAAATTGATGAATTTGTTTAGAAATATACATTTCCCCCCTAAGTATTGCTTTTGCAGAATCACAAACATTTTGGTATGTTATTTTGCTACTTAAATAAATTTACCTTTCTAAGTTTCTTTGGACTCATGCTTGTATTTCAAATTTCCCAATTAACTCTAGTCTTTTCATCATGAATTCGTGAAAAGAGTAAGTTATTTTTGATTGCAAGCTTATAACTTTTGCTTCTTTGAATTTTTTATTCAAAGACCTCTTCTTGTTTTTTGTAGAAGCTGTCAAGCACTGTGTGACCCTGACTGTGTTTCCTTCTTACTTGAACTCCTTTTTTTTTTTTTTGGATGCCTGTAGTATTTTTTTCTACACAGCTGTCAGAACTATGAATTTTTGCTTTGATATTCCTGGGATTTTCTTTTAGAAGTTTTTTTCAGGAGCTGATCAGTGGATTTTTCCTATTTTCACTTTGCCTTCTAGTTCTAATGGATATGGACAGTTTTCATGTATGATTTCTTGAAATATTATGTCCAGATTTAAAAAAAATAATAATTTTCAGGGAGCCCAATTACTTATAAACTATCTCTTCATGACCTGTTTTCAGGGTCAGTTATTCTGATGTCAGGTATTTTATAGTTTTATTTTTTTCAGTCTTTCGATATTGTTCTAATATTTTGTGTTGTCCCATAGTTATTGATTTACATTTCATCTATTCTAGTTTTCAGGAAATATATTATTTAGTTAAGGCTTACCATTTTTTCTTCTAAGTTATTTATTTTCCTTCTTGCCTCTATAGTTTTAATTTCATCCCTTAAAAAAAAAACTCTTGCTGAATTTCTTATAGTTATTCATGTAATTGCAGAAAATCCATTTTTTCTCTTTGATTTCTGCTTGCAGTTTTAAAGGAGTCTACTTTTGGGGGAGGATTTTTAGATCCATACAATTTTTTTTTTTTACTAGTTATCTGTCTTCTTTAGTTTACTTTTCAATATTTTGTCTTCCTAATAGGAGCTTGCTGCATTTTTGGGTGGCATGGTCAATCCTTCTTGGTCTTACCTTGCTTTTCATGGGTTTCTTCACTGACCTCCTGAGCTTGAGGTCCCCCTAGAGATCTTTGAGTATCTACAGGACCTTCTCTGGCAAACTAAAACAAATTTATAAGGACTTTGGAACCAATGGACTCCTGAGCTATCCTATTCTAAGCACTCACATGCTATGCTGATGGCCCTCTACTATTTTTATTTTATTTTTTAATTAAATTTTTTATTTTATTTTTATTTACATCATTCATTTCCATGAAATTTTGAGTTACAAATTTTCTCCCCATCTTTCCCCTACCCACCACCCCAAAACAGCCATCCCCTATTCTATTCTCTCCTATGTCTTCCCCCCTCACTCCTCTGACTTTTCAGTAGGGCAGGATGG
>CM053580.1:404957857-404984895 GCA_028627135.1 Pseudochirops cupreus
TGTATCTATCTATCTATCTTTGTATGTATATATATATATATATATATATATATATATATGTGAAAGAAAAAGATTAAATTCATTTTATCAATTAGCAAAAATCAACTTTATCTTCCTGCTACCCACCCCACTGGAAAAAAAGAAAACAACACAAAAAACAAAAAGAAAACCAAATCTCCTGTGAAAGAGGTATGAATTGTCAAGCAATATAAATTACCAATTTAAGCAAATCTAAAAATATATTTCTAATTCTACACTCATTCCATTACCTCTCTGTGAGGAGTAGATAGTGTGATTTGTCATCAATCCTCTAGAATTGTGATCGGTCCCACTAAGTTCCTTGCCTTTGGTTCCCTTGCAAGGATGGAAGTGGAAGGTGAAGATGGAGTGGATAAAGGCCATATTCTCATCATCATTGCCAACCTTCTGGCCCAGTTGCAAGGACTCTCTATCTAACCTATCACATCAGGCTTTCCTGATGTGAACCCCACCTGTAAGAGTGGCCTTTACAAACCATGTATAGAGTAAGAGAATTTAGTACGGCCACATCACACATCAGTCCCTGTAATGCCATGCACCAGCAGATTCCCAAAAGAATGCTACTGTGAACAGCTTTTAAGGTTTGGATTACACAGTATAGTGAAAACTCCATTTATTCCATTACAAATCAAGGCTAACATTCACAACATATCATGATTCACAACATTACATCTTATCACAGAAAATCACAATGTAGTGTTCATAACAGCTTAACATTAGAATGGCCACACAGTTTTCACTACGGTGGCCACAATATTTAGAACAAGGGACAAAATAATAATCATCTGGTTTCCTTAAGGGGGAAACCCTCCTTACTTAATCGTTCAGTCAATTCACAATACAATAGTCAAACTTCCTCTCATGGGGCAACTATTAACTTAATCAGTCACTAATCTAGATTCCCAATTACTAACTATCATTAATCACTAGTACAGTCATTAGAAAACCACACAAACCCTCCACCCTTGGTGTCCAGCAAACCTCAGTTTCATCCAAGAGGAGGCCTTTTCTTCATCTTGACTCTGGGTGGTCTTTCTGATTCCCTGGATCCCCTTCCATGGTCCCAGCTCCCTCCTGAATCCACCAGTCACCTGGATTCAGAAGCAGGCAGCTTCCAGGTCCTTGTCCAGTCCTCAAAGGTAGACAGCTCCCAGGTCTTTGTCCAGTCCTCAGGGCAGTCCCTGGCACACACTGAAGTTCCCAGGGTCCAGCACATCTCAAACCCTTTGCCACTTCTCTTGCCTGGAACTCAAGGATCAGCCAGGCCACAAACAAACAAAGTCTTATCCCAGTCATGCTTCTTCAGTTCTCCAGCAGTTCAGCTGGCCCTAGGACCCAGAAGGAATATCAGCCTTCCAGGCAAGCCCTCTCAGCCTTCCAGGTGGCCTTCACCAGATTCTGGTCTCAGGAAAACTCCATCTCAGTTGTCAGTCAGCTTCCAGATGCTGGAAAAGAAACTCTCTCTCTGTTTCTCTCTGTCTCTGTCTCTGTCTCTGTCTCTCTCTCACTCTCTCTCAAGAAAACTCCAACTCAGTTCTCAGCTTCCAGATGCTGGGAGAGAAACTTTCTCTTTCTCTCTCTCTCTCTCTCTCTCTCAGCTGGCTTCAGTCTCCACGATTCTTCCTTCACCAGGAGCAACATTCCAATTCTGTTTCTCCCTTTCTGGAATTCTTCTTTATATAGACACACTGGCCTCCTGTCTCAGCCAATCCCCTTCTGCCACATCATAGGGGAGTTCATGCCCTCTCAACAGGGGACAGGGCTCACAACTTCCGTACTTAGCCCTAAGTTACTAAGTGCTAAGTATCTGCTCAACTGATTGCTGTTACAGTCCCATCCTACATGTAGCCTATTTTGTGATATTTGCCTAAACCATGCTTCCTGAATCCTGCTTCATGTTCCCATTGTGCTGAACCCTGGACTTTGTAGTGTAAGTAATACACCGTAGTTTAAATTTATGGTCCTAATTTTACCTTTTTCCCCAGAGAGGCATCTTTTTGAGGGCCCAGATACTATATTGGGCTCAGAATGTGTTGCCTTCAAGCTCTCTTGAATAGATTAATCATGAATTTATCAACATATTTATGGTTCATCTATAATGTTCAATTTTAGTGCTAGGAATTATGTCCATATAAGATGCAGAGTTACAAGTGAATATTCTAATATACTTTCTTTTCTTTAAAAAAATTACGTTTATTTATTTATTTTTAGTTTTCAATATTCATTTCCACAAGATTTTGAGTTACAATTTTTCCCCCCATCTTTCCCCTACCCCACCCCAAAATAGCAAGCCTACTGAATACCCCTTACACCAATCTGTTTATTCTTATATCCTCCTCCATGACCCCCACTAACTTTCTAGTAGGGCAAGATGGATTTCTATACCCCAGTGCTTCTACATCTTATTTCCCAGTTGTAGGTAAAAAACAATTTTTTTTAAACATCTGTTTTTAAAACTTTGAGTTCCAGATTTTTTTCTCTTTTTCCCTCCTCTCCCACCTCCATTGGGAAGATAAGCATCTCAATATAGGTTGTACATGTGTGGTTACCAAAATCATTGCCATAGTTGTAATATTGTGAAAGACTAACTATATTTGCCTCCATCCTATCACACCCCCCACTTATTCTATTTTCTCCTTTGACCCTATGCCTTTTCAAAAATGTTTGCTTCTAACTACCCTCTCCCCCAATCTGCCCTCCCTTCTATCAACCTTCCCTTTATCCCCTATCCCCCTATTTTCCTGTAGGGTAAGATACCCAATTGAGTGTGTATGTTATTCCCTCCTTAAGCCAAATTCAATGACAATCAGGTTGTCCCATTCTCTTTTACCTTCCTGCTCTTCCTCTCCATTGTAACAGTTTTCTCTTAACTCTTTTATATGAGATAATTTACCCTAATCTATCTCTCCCGTTCTCCTTCTCCCAATAAATTGCTCTAACCTCTTAATTTTATTTTATAGATATCATCCCTTCATATTCAACTCATATATATATATATATATATATTCCCTTCAACTATCCTCATACTGAGAAAAGTCTTATGAGTTACAATTATTGATTTTCCATGTAGGCATGTAAATAGTTCAACTTTAATAAGTTCCTTACGATTTCTTTTTCCTGTTTACCTTCTCATAATTCTCTTACTTCTTGTATTTGAAAGTCAGATTTTCTGTTCAGCTCAGGTTTTTTCATCAAGAATGCTTGAAAATCCTCTATTTCATTGATGACCATATTTTCCCCTCAAACTTTATACTCAGTTTTGCTGGGTAGGTGATTCTTGGTTTTACTCTTGGTTCCTTTGACCTCTGGAATACCATATTCTAAGTCCTTTGATCCCTTAATGTAGAAGCTGCTAGGTCTTGTGTTATCCTGATTGTGTTTCCACAGTACTCAAATTGTTTCATCCTGACTGCTTGCAGTATTTTCTCCTTGATCTGGGAACTGTGGAATTTGGCTATAATATTCCTAGGAGTTTTCTTTTGGGAATCTTTTTCAACAGGCAATCAGTGAATTCTTTCAATTTCTTATTTTACCCTCTGGTTCTAGAATATCAGAACAATTTTGCTTGATAATTTCTTGAAAGATGGTGTCTAGGCTCTTTTTTTGATCATGGCTTTCAGGCAGTCCAATAATTTTAAATGATCTCTCCTGGATCTATTTTCCAGGTCAGTGGTTTTTCTAATGAGATATTTCACATTGCCTTCTATTTTTTTTTCATTTGTTTGGATTTGTTTCATAATATCTTGATTTCTCATAAAGTCATTAGCTTCCATTTGCTCCAATCTAATTTTGAAGGAGTTATTCTCTTCAGTGAGTTTCTGAAATTCCTTTTCTATCTGGCAAATTCAACTTTTTAAGGCATTCTTCTCACTGTTTTTTTGAGCCTCTTTTGCCATTTGAATTAATCTATTTTTAAGGTGTTTTTTTCTTCAGTCAGGTTGTTGACTCTCTTTTTATGATTTTCTTGCTTCATTCTCATTTCTATTTCCAATTTTTCCTCTACTTCTCTTACTTGATTTTCAAAATTCTTCTTGAGCTCCTCCATGGCTTGTAACCAGTACATATTTTTCTTGGAGGCTTTTGATGCCGGAGTTTTGACTTTGTTATCTTCCTCTCACTCCATGCCTTGATCCTTTTTCTCCCCAAAAGAGGATTGTATGGTCTGTTTGTGCTTCCCCTGCTTCCTCATATTGTCAGCCAATTACTTGACTTTGGAGCTCTTTGCCATGGTAGAACTCTGCTTCCAGAATGGAGAGAGCTTTGTCCCAAATTGCTGAGGTTTTCACAGCTGCTGGGGCTATTAGGAGGGCACCATCTCTACAGCCCCCACAAGCTCTAGCTCATTGGCCACAGACCCCGGGACCACCCCCCAAGGCAGTGATTCAGATCCAAGCAGATTAAAGCAAGAGTAATTACCCTGTGAATGGTTGCTTGGTCCCCTTACAATCTGCAGGCCAGGAGCTCCCGAGGCATCCATGAGGTAGTGGCTGCACAGCCACTGCACCTCTGCTGCTACTTGCCCTGGTGGCAGGTGCTCTTCTGCTCTCCCACCCTATTCCAACAGAGTTACACACTGTCCTTTTACTTTTTCTTTTGTGTTTATGGGTTGAGAAGTCTGGAAACTGCCACAGCTGCTGGTGGTTCACTCTCCTGAAGTCTGCTCTGGCCGCTGCTGCTTGGGGCCGCCCTGTGGCCAGAACTGCACAGCTTAAAGGAGACTGTGCTCAGCTCCCCGTGCACTGAGATAGACCTTTCCTGTCGGCCTGCCAGCCTGCTTTCAGTGGGAAATTTGTTTCTGTCACTTTGTGGGTTCTGTAGCTTTAAAATTTGTTTAGAGTTATTTTTTTTTTACAGGTATTAGAAGTGGTTTGAGCCAGAGCCCATGACAAGTTCCTGCTTCTACTCCACCATCTTGGCTCCCTATAATATTCTTTCTATTGCCCAATTTACATCACCATTCACTTTCTTTTCTCCCTGTTTATATTCCTTCTATATAATTTTATTTTCCTGTATTCCACTCCTAAAAAAATATGCTAATTTTCCATATTGCCTTTGCTTCCCCATCCCAAACTTAATAAATGTAAAACTGAGTTTATCATCTCTCTCATGCCCTCAGCTGAGACAGATGAACATATGGTGAGAGTTATTTAAATGCATTTGGGATCCAGATGTGTGGAGATTGAATAGATTGAATTCTATTGTATATATTTTGGCTTAATACTGAGAAATGGCTAATATTTTCAGGAGGAGCAATTTGTAAATTAAATGGGCTAGAGTTTTGTCTTTTGAAGAATAATTATTTTTTATATTAATCTCCCTTTACTCTCTAAGGTGCCATCAATTTATTACACTTTTCAGAAGTCACAAACATTGATTGAGCTCAGGACCTTGTTATGAAATGCAACATGTGTAAAATTAAAACTTATGCAAGTGAATAACACTTCCATTTGCTCACGGGCACAAAAAGCTTTAACTAAGATAATATACAATCAATGAATCAATCAGTATTAAATGCGTAGCATCTTCTTAGATACTACGCTAGACTTCAGGGATATCAACTCCATTAATGAAACAATCCATACTCACAGAGAGCTTACTTATAAAAGGGAAAATGATGAGTAGAAATAAAAATATGTAAAGAATAAATAAGGTACTAATGATCTGCTATCTCCCAGTTTATAGATGCTTAGTGTAAGCAAACTGATTTGGTATTGGTATGCTGGTGAAGTTGTATCCTAATGAAGACCACAGTGAGAATAAAGAGCAAGTAGAATTCAAAATAAGACTAGAAGGGAAGATAAATAATGAAGAGTATCAAGCAGAGGAAAATTTCTGGGGAAAGGGTGTCACAAAAAATATTACTAAAACAAGAAGTTGGAAGGTGATTGAGGGAAACCAGGGAAGATTTTCAATCATTCACTTAACTGAGCATGGGAATAGAGTCAAAAGAGGTATATACACACACATATATCTGTACATAACATATATATATATACACATATATATATATAATAGATGTAACTATTATATATAATGTATGTGTAAATAGCTAATATTCATAAAGTGCTTTAAGGTTTTCCAAGAGTTTTACGTATATCATTTCCTACTCAAGATGCTCCTATGAGGTAGGTGCTATTTTGATTTTCATTTTACAGATGAAACAACTGAAACTGATAGAGAATAAATGACCTGTTCAAAGTGTGTGTGTGTGTGTGTGTGTGTCTGAGAGAGCTAGACAGACGGAGACAGAGACATAGAAAGACAGAGAGACAGAGAAAGAGACACAGAAGCAGAGACAGACAGACAGAGAAAGAGACAGAGGGAGTAATGGGTAAATGGATAAATGCAAACGTAAATGTGAAGTGTGGGAGAGCCTGTTAGAATGGAGTAGCATCAGATTAGTGTGAAATAAATGCTCTTCCTTGGGACAAAGTACTGATTTTAAAAAGAAAGGAGCTGAAGATAAATATAAAGGAAATAAAGGAATGAAGACACAAGTTTACCAAATATAACTTGAAAATATGAATGTGTTAAAGAGTCCAATAAAGTAAAAAATCATAGCAGAATGAATTAAAACACAACTTGCTGACTGCATAAAATGTGTTTTAAAAGATACATACAGAATTTGAAAAGGTTACTCAAAACCTTTATTTCTGTACGGCATGAATAATTGTTTAATATAAAAAATGGAGATTGAATGCAACGAGCAGAGTGTATTCCAAACAGTACAAAAATGAAATCAATGCTTCCACTTTGCCAAACAAATGGCTACTGAACTGAAATGGAGGCTTTTCAGATTGAGTTACTTTAGTATCGTCTCATATTTGACTAGTTAGAAGAAAGAGCAAAATTAATGATGAATTAAAAGTGGTGATGAATTAGAAAGCTGAGAAGACACTATGCAGTTGCACCAGCTCTAGTCCTATCCATTTAAATGAGTTATTCACTCTGATAAATGTGAACTCAATACAAAGCAAAGGCGCTGACCGATAATTACGGGTTGGCAAAGCCAGCCTTGCTGAAACAGCGAGACACAGAGAGACAGAAGGGAACGTGTGCCATGTGAGTCAAACCACCGCTGTCACATCAGTCACTACCTCCCATCAGATCCTCATAGAGATAGCCCAGGGCCCCAAGTGCAGAAGACCTGGGAAGAGAAGTCCTTCCCACTCCCACCTGCAGATCACTGGCTCTGTTTCAAGCCTCTCTACCGCAGACAACACCCAGGGAAGTTACCCTTATGGAGAGGAAATCTGGCAATTTTCTCTGCATGTGCTACCATAATTTCTGCCTCGTCATCAGCCAAAGTTACTGAAAAAGTGGAAAGAAAAATACCCATCACCAAAGATCTTGGCAAGTACTACCCCTAGAACCAGTACAAAAACAAAAACAAAAACAAAAAAAATTGCCCAGGGCCTTACCTACCCTAGGAGCAGCCCTGATCCTTCAATCTGGCAAATGATTCAAAATCAGAAAGCAATATGGTCTTATCTATGGAAACGACACTAAAAAAGATGCTTGCCATCTGCTTTTCAGTGTCACTTTAAGGACTTCCCAGCCTTTCTGTCTGATTTGCAGCTAAAGCCTCCCATGTTGTTATCTCTCCCATGAAAACAAGAGCTCTTTAAGAATAGAGACTATTTTACTTTTCTTTCTCTCTCCCTATAAGTTAAGATAGTGCTTTGTACATAGCAAGTACTTATTTTTCATCCATACTTTTTATTCATTCATTCATACACTCATTAATTCATTCTTCTATTCCTTTGTCAGTCTATCCATTCATGTATGCATCTGTCCATCCATTTATTGATTACAGTATCTTTAAGGATAAACCCCTTTGCTTTCTGGCCCCTTCCTACCTTTCAAGTATTATTACACTATACTCTTTTCCATGTACTTTACAATACAGAGCACCAGCCATTTTTTTTTATGTTCTTCACATGTGATACACCATCTCTCAACTTCATCCTTTTAATGACCTTCACCCATTCCTGAAATACTCTTCTTCCTCACTTTTGTCTCCTCGTTTCCCTGGATTTCTTCAACACTCAGCTCAAAACCGATCTATTGCAAGAGGTCTTTTCTAGACCATGTCATCCCTCCCTCCCACTCCCATTCCACCAATGCCTTATGTCTGAGATTAGTTCTCATTTATACTGTATCTTATATGTTCATATTTATTTCCATATTGTCTTCACCATTAGAATGTGAGCTCCTTGAGGGCAAGGCCAGTATTTTTTGCCTTCATTTGTATGCTCAATACTTATCACATTGCCTGGCATATAGTAAGTGTTTATTAAATCCTTATTGATTAACTGATAGATTAATAAAACATAGCAACTAGAAGAGGGACCAAAATAATCCAGATATCTCAGACAACACCAAATCTCTCTTTCAAGTAGGATTGTCTGTTAGACGAAGTTAATACCAGTTTTGACTACAAACTTATTTGCAAAATTTTGTGGAGGAGGATTAAAATTACAAGCGATAACATCTTACAAGGGTGAAAAATAGTGAAGGGGAAAAGGAAAATGTATAAAACTGGTTGTAAGACCTAAATAAACTAGAACATTTTAAGAGCATTTAGAAGACGACAACAAATAGAATTCACCTGCCACCAATTTCCAGGAGTTGAATTCCAGGTTTTCATCCCTGAAAATATTGGATTCAGGGTTGTTTGTGCCTCACCACAGCTACTATACTATTTAGTGTACTGGGCTATGAAGTAAAAATATACGTGAAGAAAATAAAATTGGGTAGATTGACTGGACCTGACCAAAAATATACACAGACAGCATCATGAGTGCTGGAGGGCACAGAATTTTAAAGGGTAGAGAATTCCCAAGTAATGGAAAAGACAACAGATGACATGTTCACCCCAAATAATAAGGAAATAACGACAACTACCTGGTCTCATAGAACCACTTTCTCATGTTTGTAAGATCATCAAAGGGAATGTTAATGACACCACAATAATGTTGTGTCTACCCTTTCACAGACCAACTTTTTATTGGAAACTCTATCTTCACAGCACTGATACTATTGTTAAGAAGGTATAACATTCTGTTGTGAGTATTGTTTGTTTAGTATGCAAGAACACTTGACTCCATGGGGTGGGGGACACCATTGCTTTAGGACTCTCTGCTCAAACAAGCTTCTTTTCATGAATGTTTTAAGATTATACAAAATACTTTGATAGATGCTACTGCAGGTAATTTTGTTAAATGATGCTTTTATTATCAGTAACGTATGTGGTATAAAACAAGTAAATCATTTTTTGGTGTTTACCAGTGACGTGTAGGATATTTTGCAAAAAGTCTGAATAGAAGAGGAATGCCTAATTTGTAAGATCCTTCAGATACTCCAGTTTTTAGATGACCTCATACTAATTGGATTAAACTCTAGAATATGAGAGCCTCTTTAATGTTTTTCATGATCACTCAGAGAACCTAGTAGTCCATATAGGAAGAATAAATAAATTAAAAATGCTTGTTGTTCAGATTATTACATACAGCTGCCTGGCAGTTGCATTTGGATTAGTCCATGAGTATCTATATCTATATCTATATCTATATCTATATCTATATCTATCTATCTATCTATCTATCTGTCTGTCTGTCTGTCTATCTATCTATCTATCTATCTATCTATCTATCTATATGTATATATATGACTCTGCAGATGGGCAATGTTGGTGTTGTTTAATTACTCAATTGTGTCCTCCTCTTTGTGACTCCATGGACCATCACACACCAATACTGTCCATGGGGTTTTCTTTGCAAAGATATTGGATTAGTTTGCCATTTCCTTCTTCAGTGAATTAAGACAAACAGAGGTTAAGTGACTTGCTCAGTCAGAGTAAACGTCTGAGGTTGGATTTGAACTTAGGTTTTCCAGACTCCAGGTCTAGTGCCCTATACACTGAGTCACCTCCTAAACAATAAATTTGGACAATAGGTTGAATAGGGAGAGGAAATAAAAATGGACTACATTTTGAAAACTATGAAAGATTGTCTAACAGTCATTACATGCTCTTTGCCTTCAAAATCGATTTTTTAAAATTCCAATAACTTGCAGTGATTCTGTATGTTAGAGAACCATGGAAAAGGATAATCAAAATTCTAGGTGACCCAAAGGGCAATAGAGAGAAATGAGATGACTATCAATATCCTGCAGCATATTGTTATTGATGATTCTTGCACCAAAAGTGGTATCAAAAGTAACCATGAATAGATGTTTAAAATGGAAGTGACCCAGTCATATAGCAAGAGAGGGACAACCACTGGGAAGCATAAGTACTACATTTGGATTCTAACATATAGATAGATACCTCCAATACATTAGCCTTCAATCTTTTGAGTGTATCTTATATCAAAGATTAAAGGAAAGACACATACAAAAATTGTACAAGATGAAGGGTGGATGGTTCATAACTTTCCCTGATTGAGAAAGTGACTAAACAAATAAGATCAATCAACAATAAATTTATTAAGTACCTTATAGGGGATTAAGGTACTTAGGCAGCTATGTAGCATGATGGATAGAGTGCTCCTACTGGAGGCTGCAAGGCCTGAATTCAAATCCTGCCTCAGAAGTAGAGCTCACATTCTAATGGGACAGATTCTATCTTGTCTAAGTAAATACAAAATGAAGATAAAGCAAATAAATGCCAATGAATACAAAGTAGTTTAATACAAGCTAGTCTGAGGGCCTGGCAGTTGCAGAGATCAGGAAAGTCTACTTGAAGGTGATGCTTGAGTTGATTCTTTAAAGGAGACATCATGTGGTGTGAATGACAACAGAGAGCTTTCTGGGCATGGGTAATGGCCAGTACAAAAAGCATGATAGCAGATGGAGTGTTACATGTGAAAAATGAAGAGAGGGCCATTTTGGCTTGATTGCAGTGTGGGAGGGGAAGTGATGTACAGTGAGGCTGCAAAAATAGTTTGGGGCCAGTTTGCATAGGATTTTCAAAGCTTGAAGAGGGATTTTTTTTGTAGGATAGAGACACTAAAAAGCTAGTGGAGTTTGCTGGGTAGAGGAGTGGAAAAGTCATATCTTTGATTAAGGAAAATCACTTTGTCAATAATGTAGAAGATGGACTAGAGTGAGAAAAGACTTCAGGAAAAGAGGCTGATTAGGACACTATTGCCTTTTCCTTATTTAGGTAAAAGTCAGTGAAATAAACTGTAATCAGAAAGGGGAGTGTAAGTCCACAAAATTTCCATACTTGGTACAGTCAAATACAAGTTATTTTGAGATTCTCAGCTATTTGAGGATTTTTCACAATACTACTTCCCTCTCTTAGCATAGATAACACAAAATTAACTATTTCATGTCAGGAAAGCACCTGTCACAATTACAGTCAATTAGTGGGTATATGTCATATTTCCTATAATAAATTGAAACTAACTTCAACAAGATGCTCTTAACCATAGTTGTATGTCCAGGTCACTGGCATTCCACAATCAAGAACCAGGATCAGTGTTACTAAATGCTACTGGGGCAAGGTTGAATTTAGAATGAAAGTGGGGACTTCTGACAAAGGAAATCCTAGAGGCCTCAGCAGAGAACTTAGGCCAGAGTCCAAGGCATGGAGGAATCAATAACTAGTGTCGACAGGATGTGGAGAGTGAAAGGGAGAACATTTGCAGTGGCTGGCATGTAGTAATTCTTGTCAAAAGGGGATGCTTTTATGCATGTGTGCAGCCTCATTCTGTCTAGTAGCATGAGCAGAGTGGAGAGTGATGGATTTGGAGAAAAAAGACAAATCCAAATCTTAATTCTGCTTCTTACTACTTGTGTGACCTTGGACATGTTGCCTTTACATACTGACCATTTTCCTTGTCTGTAAAATGAGGGAATTGGACCAGAGAAAGTGTTCTCAGATTGGCTTCAATGGATCTCCAAAGGCTCCACGTATAGATTTTATATCAGAAGTTTACCCTATATACCTTGCTATGTAAGGATTTGTTTGCTTATTGTCTCCCTCCATTAGATCGTGAGCTTCTCTAGGGCAGGGACTGATTTTTTAACTCTTTTTGTATCCCCTACAATTAGACCATGCCTGGTACATTGTAAGCACTTAATAAATGCTATTGACTTATCATAGCAGACTACCAAAGGGAACATCACACACACACACACACACACACACACACACACACAAAGGATTAGAGTATCTTTAAGATATTTTCCACAGGAACCTACACAATTCTTGTTTGAGATCATACATTGAAGAGACTGTGTATGGACGATGAGCTGGGCCCAGAACAGAGCAGGAGCAAAGATGCAGGCTGGATTGCCTTTGGGAAATTGCAAAGAGTTTTTGATTACTCTGACGTTTCTCTGAACCAATGGACCATGAAAAAAAACAAAGAAAAACAAATATCAGTATTTCCTGATGACCCTGTTTGACTCTGAATCTTGCAATGACAGAGTCTAAAGAATTAAAATTGTGAGTTACTCAAAGGACCATGGAAACTTGATAGGAGATGTGAATATACTGCAATATGTTACCACCCAAAAATGATTCAAAGGAGTGACATAAAGGATGTCAGTAAATATACATGAATAAAAAAGATGAGCAGGTTATATTGTGAGGTCAATCACTAATTTATAGATAGCTTCATGTCTCATCAGCCTGCATGCAGTGGTCCAGAGAATTAGAGAAAGACACCAACACATTGGCTAGACCACTCCACACATACAATCACACACATAATTTACACAGAAACACAAATACAACAGATTTATAGGAACACATGGATAAGAGATGGACAGGACTGGGAAACACAGATGAGCTGCCATCTGTATTAACGGAAAGACTGCTTGTGTCTGAAAATACATGTGTCAATCAAAGTTTTGAAGTATCATCATCAACACAAAAGGGGAAAATAAAAAACAAGTTAGAATAATTAAGATTCCAACTATCAGGAGGGATTCTATTTTTCTGGTGAATTTGTTTTTTTTAACTAACCATAGTTTATGATGATAATGCATCTTTGGTTTTTTTTTCCCCTTGATGTATCATCTGTCTAGTAATGCCTATTAAACACTACAGTATTCACAAAATAATCAATATTATTTATACAAGATTTTTAGTCTAAATTTATTATTGAAGTTATTCTGTGTTCTCAGGGTTGGGCATCACCATTTTGTGTAATTATTTCATATTAGTCTTCATTAGATCACATTAAACCACAATTCCCAATTGGGAAAAATGCTTCTTTTGTTAATCAATATATTCCATGTTTTAAAAGAGAGTGAATGTCTTCAAGAAACATTTCACTGGTAAAAAAATAGAAAGGTGGATTTTGAAATAAGATAAGTCTCAGAGGAATAAGCTTGGGAATGTCTGACATAAGGAAATTGTGAGCCTCAGCTAACTAGACTATACATATACCTCCAAGACGTACAAGGGTATGTCACAGCTTTGACCTTCCTGCCTCCCTGGTAGAAAATCTATTATAAAATGAAGCATGGTAAGTTAAATCCAGAATAGGGATTGATTTCCTTCTCTTGAGGCTTGGTCACCAGTAAATACAGAGTTATTTCAAAACTGAAACCTGAAAGAAGGAAGCCAAGTATTAATCTACATTTACCCTAGAAACTGAGGAATAGTTAAGAATAAGACACTTATCTGTGTATAATCTTGTACTCTGTGATAGTTACTTTCATGTTATAATTTAGGGTTAATAAATATTTTATTTTAAATAAATTACTGGATCAGCAGTTATTAATTCAAAAACAGAGCTGTTCTACTTTATAGTGCCTCTTTCTTGATATTTTTGTTGTTGTTTAGTCATTTCATTCATATCCATCTCTTTGAAACCACATTTGGGTTTCCCTGGCAGAGATGCTGGAGTGGTTTGCCATTTCCTTCTCCAATTCCTTTCACATATGAAGAAACTAGGAAAAACAGGATTAAGTGACTTGTCCAAGGTCACACAACTGCTAAGTGTCTAAGGCCAGACTTGAACTCATATCTTCCTCACTCCAAGTCTGGCACTTTATCTACTGTATCACCTAGCTGCTTTTATTTTTGGAAAAAACCTAAGAGGTGAGATCCATTACAACCCATTTATTTTGCAGATGAGGAAATTTGGCCCATACAGGTTAAATTATTTTCCTAAAGTCACAAAAGTAGGAAATACTGGAACCTGAAATCAAACCCAAGTCACCTGATTCTAAGTCCACTTTACTGTGCTAATTGCATATGAGAGAAGAATCCTCATATCTTCTGATGTTAAGAACTGGTTATTAATAGAAATATTCATTAAATGAGGAAATAAGGTAAAGATTTATGATTACTGGGTAGGCACCTAAAGGCGCATTGATAATGGATGGTATGTTTATTTCTTCTAACTGAGGTCATGATGCCAGAAGAGAAATGAGTATATGGGAAATAAATATTTGACTATGAAGATAATGTCAAAGAACAGAATTTGGTTTTATGGCTACTACTTAAAATACTGGAATGATGGGATCCTATCAAAAGTCCGAATGAAACATCATAGTCACTAATTTGCACTCAATGGATTTAAACTGAAATTTAAGGAGAAAGATGAGTCAGAGAGAAGAGAAATCCCCATATGGTAATACAATTATGAGCAAAGTGAAGCATATATGTTCTAAATATCATGAGGAAAGACTGAGTTGTTTAGAACATTATTTTTGTCCTAATACATCTATTCACCAATGAACAGAAAATAAAAACATTAAATAAAACATGAAATTTTAGTGCAGTAATCTCATAGGTAGGCATATAAGATGAGACTCATGTCTATAAAATAAAAATATATAGGTATTTCAGAAATAATATTAATTTATAAAAGCATTGTTCAGTTGAGGAATAGCACTTTATGTCAAGATTGCATATTTTTTCATGGATATACAGGATTCTAAACATGGCAACAAACATAGAAAAGATAAGTGGAGATAAAAGACAAAAAATGATGGTGCACCATAGGAATAGAGCATTTAATCACATGGAAAATATGAATGAAGATCACCTAATTCACAATACAAAATTCTTAGACAAGATCAGTTGTAGTGAGGGATGACATCTTTCTTGATATCTTCTGGATGTCTCACTCCACTTAAATCAAAGCATCTCATAAAATGTTCTAACGCCTTTCTGGAAAAACAATGCTGTAAAAACAGGCTCTAAAAAAGAGTAAAACATGGAGATTCAGTTCTATGATATTCTAATATCACAATTTCATGTGATCCTAATGTGAATGAAAAGGAGGAAATGTCTAAAGAGATTACCGTGCCTATGTAGGTAATTTGTCAGATAAACTCAAATTAAAAAGACACATGTACAAAAGATAGTAGCAGGGAGCACAAACAAAAAGTTGACTACATAAAAATAGTGCTCAAAAATAATTCCCCCAAAAACTTTGACTTAAGAAAAGTTCAAGGACCAGTTTTTAAACATTAAATCCCTAAATATTAGGGCAGGTACTACTGATTGGAGAGAGGGGAGAGATTAGTGTTTATGGGCAACAAAAATCATCAGGATTATAATACAAGAGGTGGTGAATTCAATTCCTAGCCTTGCCACTTTCCACCTGTGCAACCTTGAACAAATCACAACCTCTCTGGGCCTCAGTTTCCTCATCTTCAAAATGAAGGAGTTGTATTAGATAACCTCTAAAGCTCCTTCCAACTCGAATTATTAGATCCCTTGATACTGTTTTGCATTTACTTTCTCAATCTCCAGGAACAAAAGAAACTAAATGGCCAAGAAGGAATCAAATCTCAGGATAAAGAAGAGTTCAATAAGACAAAAACTTAACCTCCATTAATATGCCCAAGGCACATATTACTGACAAATATTTCCTTGTTTTTATTTTCCAAATTAATTTATTATATAAAGAAAATTTAACTTTCTTTTTTTAAAAAAATTGTTTCAAATCCTCTCCCTCCTTCCCTAGCTCCCCTCATTGAGAAAGTAAGCAATTTGGCATAGGTTATACATGAAGTTATGAAAAACACATAAAAACAGACTTTAAAAAACCCAATAAAAATAAATAATTTTTTAAAAGTATGCTTCAATCTACATTCATACTTTAAGAGTTCTTTTTCTGGAGGTGGAAAGAATTTTTCATAATAAGACATTAAAATTGTCTTGGATATTGCTGAGAAGAACTGTCATTCACTGTTACAATACTGCTGTTGCTATGTAAAATGTTCTTCTGGTTCTAGTTGCTTCACTTTGTAACAGTTCATGTAAGTCTGTCTAGGTTTTTCTGAAATCGTTCTGCCCATTTCTTATATCTCTATTGTATTCCATTACAATAATATATCACAACTTGTGCAGTCATTTCCCAATTGATGAGCATCTCCTCAATTTTCAATTCTATGTCACAAAAAAGAGCTGGTATAAATATTTTTGTACATATTGATACTTTTCCTTTAAAAAAAATCTCTTTAAGATATAGAACTAGTAGTGATATTCCTGGGTAAAGGGTACACAAAGTTTCATAGCCTTTTATAAACATAGTTCCAAATTGATCTCCAGAGTGTTTGGATCAGTTTACAATTCTACCACCAGTGTATTAGTGTCCTAATTTCCCCATAATACCCTCCAACTGTTGTCATTTTCATTTGAGAAATAGCATTTTACATCAAGATTGTAATCTTTTTCATGCACATACAGGATTCTAAATACGGGAACAAATGGTGTCATTTTTGTTTTTCCAATCTGAAACATGTGAGATGGTACCTCAAAGTTGTTTTAATTTGCATTTCTCTAATCAATAATTATTTAGAGCACTTTTACATATGACTAGAGAAAGCTTTGATTTACTCATCTGAAAACTACCTGTTCAGATTCTTTGATCATTTATCATTTGGGGAATGGCTTTTATTTTTTTTTAAATAAATTTGCCTCAGTTCCCTACATATTTGAGAAAAGAAGTCTTTATCAGAGAAACTTGTAATATTTCCCCTTAGTTTTCTGCTTTCCTTTTAATCTTGGCTGCATTGGTTTTGTTTGTGCAAACCCCTTTTAATTTAGTGTAATCAAAATTAACCATTTTATATCCCATTTTGTTCTTTATCTCTTGTTTTGCCATTTGTCAGTCAGTATTTTTTTAAAGCATCTGGAAAGCATAGGAATAAATGGAGCTTTCCTTAAAATGATAAATAATATCTAAAACCATCATCAAGCACTATATGTAATTGAGATAAGCCAAGGGCCTTCCCAATAAGATCAAGCAAGGATGTCAAGTATCACCACTATTATTCAATGTTATACTAGAAATGGTAGCTATAGTAATAAGAAATTCTTCCCTTATCTATAGATGTGATAGGTAAACAATTCTACACTTTCCTAATTTTCTTAAGGTATAACCTTTTCTGTCTAAATCATATACCCATTTTAACATGTTGGTATATGGTGTAAGATGTTGTCTATACCTGGTTTCTGCCATATGGCTTTCTAGTTTTCCCAACAATTTTTGTCAAATAGTAAGTTCTTGTCCCAAAATTTTGGGTCTTTGCCTTTATCAAACATTCCACTGCTATAGTCATTTACTACCGTGTATTGTGTGCCTAAACTATTCCACTGATCCACCATTCTATTTCTTAACCAGTAACAGATTGCTTCAACGATTCCTGCTTTATAATACTTTGAAATCTGGTATGGCTAAGCCACCTTCCTTCACATTTTTTTCATTGATTCCCTTGAAATCCTTGACTTTCATTGTTCCAGATAAATTTGTTAATTTTTTTAGCTCTATAAAATAATTTTTAGCCGCTTGAGTGGTATGACACTGAATAAATAAATTAATTTAGGTAGAATTGTAATTTCATTGTATTGGTTCAGCCTACCCATGAACAATTAATATTTTTCTAATTGTTTAAATCTGACTTTATTTGTGTTGAAAGTGTTTTGTAATTGTGTTCTTATAGTTCCTGGGTTTTTCTTATCAGGTAGATTCCCATGTATTTTATATTGTCTACAGTTTTTTTAAATTGGTTTTCTCTTTCTGTTTCTTGCTGCTGGACTTTGTTGATAACGCATAGAAATACTGATGATGGATGTGGGCTTATTATACACACACAGACACACACATACAGACTCTTAATTGACACAGCAAGATGAAGGATTTTATTAGAGTGCCTATCATCCCATGGTATCCATATTCCTTAAAGAAGCCATGATCTATAATCTCCAGGTTACTGAGAATCTTCATTTAACACAGACAATAAGACATCTAGAAGCATGAGATTCATGGATCTGGCACCTGGTATCTCAGATATTGATGGGGGTGGGGGCAGTCACATGTCTAGAGCAGGAGATGGATAAGGGATGACTTTGCTGAAGTTAATTATTTCAACTAAGTTTTTCAGTTGGTTCTCAGGATTCTCCAAGCATAACATCATATGATAGCCAACAAGTCAAAGTTTTGTTTCCTCATTGATACATACACATCTATATGTATATATGTGTATATATGTGTGTGTATGTATATAATTATAATTCCTTCAATTTCTTTTTCTTCTTTTATTGCTATAGCTACCATTTCTAGTATAACGTTGAATAATAGTGGTGATACTTGACACCCTTGCTTCACCCCTGATCTTATTGGGAAGGCTTATCTCAATTACATATAGTGCTTGATGATGGTTTTAGATATTATTTATCATTTTAAGGAAAGCTCCATTTATTCCTGTGCTTTTCAGATACTTTTTTTTTTAAAAATAGGAATGACTGTTATATTTTGTCAAAATTTTTCTTCAGCTGAAGCATAAAAGCTTCTACTCCAGTCCTTTAGTTTTACTCTGAGTCTCTCTGCTTCAAGTATATTTCTTTAAACAAAATATTGTAGGATTCTGTTTTTTAATCCACTTTGTTATCTGCTTCCATTTTATGGATGTGTTCATTCCACTTACATTCACAGTTATGATTTTTGATGGTATATATCCCTTTATGCTGCTTTTTTCTTCTTTTTCTCCTTTTCTCTCCCCTTTCACTCTGTACCTCCTCAAAAGTGTTTTGCTTCTGACCATCACTGCCACCAATTCACTTTCCTTTCTATCTGCCTTCCCCCTTCTCTTTACCTAATAACATTCTGTTTCTTTGTAGAGAAATTACCTGACTATGTGTATTATTCCTTCTTTGAGCCAATTTGATGAGAGTAAGGTTCAAGCATGCCCACCACTCCTATATTTCCCCTCCATTTTAAAAGCTCTTTTGTACCTCTTTTCTCTGAGATAATTTACACCATTTTTCTTCTTTTTCCCCCTTCTCCCAATATATCTCTCTTTCTCATCCCTCAATTTTAATTTTTTATATATGATCATCCTATCATAGTCAACTCACACCCAGGCCCTCTGTCTATGTATACACTCCTTCTCACTGCCCTAATACTGAGAAAGTTCTTAGGAGTTACAAGTATCTTTATATAGAAATGTAAACAGTTTAATCAGAACAAGTCCCTTAATGGTTTGTCTTTCATGTTTACCTTTTTATGCTTCTCTTGAGTCTTGTATTTGTAAGTTAAATTTTCTTTTCAGTTCTGGTATTTTCATCAGGAAAGCTGGAAAGACCTCAATTTAATTAAATATTCATCTTTTCCCTAGAAGGATTCTACTCAGTTTTGCTAGGTGGCTGATTCTTGGTTGTCATCTTAGTTCCTTTGCCCTCCAGAATATCATATTCCAGGCCCTACAATCCTTTAATCCTTTAGAAGCTACTAAACTTTTTGTGATCCTGACTGTGGCTCCCTGATAACTGAATGGTTATTTCTGACTGCTTGAAGTATTTTCTCTCTGACCTGGGAGTTCTGGAATTTGGCTATAATATTCCTTGGATTTTTCATTTTGGTATCTCTTTCTGGAAGTGATGGGTTGATTCTTATAATTTATGTTTTATCCTCTGGTTCTAGAATATCAGGGCAGTTTTCCTTGATAATTTCTTGAAACAGGTCTAGGCTCTTTTTATGATCATGATTTTCAGGTAGTCTGATAATTTTAAAACAATCTCTTCTGGATCCCTTTTCTAGGACAGTTGTTTTTCCAAAGAAATACTTCATATTTTCTTCAACTTTTTCCTTCTTTTGATTTGCTTTTACTGTTTCTTGATATCTTATTAGCCCCCACTTGCCCAATTCCAATTGTTAAGGAATCATTTTTTTCAGTGAGCTTTTGTGCCTTCTTTTCCATTTGGTAAATTCTTCTTTTTAAGTGTTTATCTCTTCAGTAGATTTCTGTGCCTCTTTTGCCTTTTGGCATTTTCTGTTTTGTAAGGTGTTATTTTCTTTAGCATTTTTTGCCCCCTTTATCAAGCTATTAATTCTTTTTTATGATTTTCTTGCATCACCCTCATTTCTTTTCCCAGTTTTTCCTTTATCTCTCTTATTTGATGTTTAAAATCCTTTTTGAGCCTTCTAGGATTTCTTTTGGGCTTGTGACCAATGTACATTTTTCTTTGAGGCTTTGCATGTAGCTACTTTGATTTTATTATCTTCTGAATTTGGGTTATGATTTTTTCTGTCACCATAGTAATTTTCTCCAAGTTCTTTGTTGTTGTTGTTGTTTGCTCAGTTTTCCAATTTATTTCTTGACTTTAAACATTATGTTAAAGTTGGTCTCTTCTCCTATGGTGGAGTGGGCTAGAAGACTTTGAAGATCACTTCCAGCTTTAAGTGATCCTATGTTCCAACTCTTATAAGCATAGGGTAGAGTGGTATAAAGAGGGATTTAAGACACTAATAATCTTACACTCCTCCATAAACATTAATTTAATTGTCAATACTGTACATGTTATATCATTTTCTAGTGATCAGAATTTAAAACCTTAAACAAGATAATATTTATATTTTCACTATAAGTGAAATCAGAAGACATTAAAAATAATCAACTGCCCCTGAAAGGCAACGGATCATTGTTAACCCCCAAGAGTAAAATTCAAGAGTTGTCAAAATTGATTTTATCATGCACTAAAAGGCCATATCATTTTGGGGGACTTTTGTTCACCTTGTCTCTATGAGATAATGAACTCTTGCAGAGGATAAAGGTAGAGAAATGTAACAAAGAAATTGACTGTTTTCCAACAAAATACAAAGTATTCTTTGATTTTAGTGTCTTCAATGTTAGGATGGGCCCAAGAGTTGATATCATAGAGAAATTCTATGAAAATCTCAAGAATCCCTTTCATGCTTCAGCCCTGTACAGGTGAGGAGCTCCAGTCTTCCGCTTCTGCCACCTTCGCCACCACCTCCTCCGCAGCTTCCTCTGCCTCCAGCCCAGTTCTGGGCCTGTGCCACCCACTAGCAGCATGCCGTCCAAGGAGCCACTCCAGTCCGTCTAGGTCTTTGGACAAAAGAAAACAGCCACCGCTGTGGCTCACTGCAAAAGAGGCAATGGACTGATCAAAGTGAATGGGCGACTGATTGAGGAGATGATTGAACCTCGCACCCTGCAGTACAAGCTGCTCCAGCCTGTGCTCCTACTAGGCAAGAAACATTTTGCTGGAGTAGATATCCGGGACCATGTGAAAGGAGAAGGCCATGTCTCCCAGATTTATGCTGTCTGCCAGTCCATCTCTAAAGCCCTGGTGGCCTATTACCAGAAATATGTGGACAAGGCCTCCAAAAAGGAAATAAAAGACATCCTTATCCAATATGACTGAACTCTGCTGGTGGCTGACCCTCAGCGCTGTGAGTTTAAGAAGTTTGGTGGCCCTGGAGCCTAGGCTTGCTACCAGAAATCCTATCAATAATGCAATTGATTATGGGTCTTTTGGCAATAAATTTGGTATATGACCTGTTGTGCCCTCAACCCCCATTGTTCCCTCCTGCTATCCTCTGGGTGACTTGTTGCATACCAAGGCTCTAGGAGCCAGAGCAGGGTAATAAAGGCTTTGCCGCCTTTGAGGTACCCAGGCATATGTTCAGCTAAACTCCAGATGTTTACCCCAATAAGGCTGTCTGCCTTATAGGAATATGAACTTTGGACTAATAGCCTTGAGCATGTGTCATCCAATGGGATAGCTCTCACCTTCTGGCTCCTGTTGCTGAGGCACGTGACTACGTCTGCCCAGGGGGAGATAAAGGAGGAACGAGGGGAGGGAGAGGGGAAACAGAGGGAGAGAGAGAAGGGAAGAGAAGATGTAACAATAAAGCAGCATGTCTAAAACCATCTATGTGCGGGGTGTTCTGTTCGAGGTCATAAGCTGGAGACATCTGAAAACCCTGGGGAGGGTGAGTGAGGGGGCAGGCCAGGGGATCCGAGGTAAGCGGATCTCAATAATAACCTTTAAAAAAAAAAGAAAATCTCAAGAATATCCTTCAAAGGAGGCTACCTTAACTAGCAAATACTCAATTTTGTTGTCAAATATAAAGTCATGGGACACTAAGATCTACACTGATTCATTGTATATACACGCTCATTTATAAAAAAACATACGAAGTATAATGACAACAGGTTTTTACAGTGTTGTCTCACAAAGTGTTTTTTTAAGTAGTTGAGAGGAAAGTACACCCATAAAATATTTGACATGATATTCAACTAAAATATCTCATTTCCAGAGAATTTTTAGATAAAACAGAAAGGAAAATGAGAAGTTCCACAATGGAATGGATTTGACAGTATTTCTTAAGAAACCTTTTTTTTACCCACATCAGTCAAATTATGACATTTGGACTCTAAATGCTTTAACGTCTGATGGGTATACTCCATGAGGAAATGGAAATGATACTTCAAAAAAATGAAATCATGAAGAGTGATAAGACCAGACCAAACATAAAGGGACCAAATCTATGCTGGAGACAACACAATTTTAAGACACTTAAACTTTCAGTCTCTCTCATATAGGAGAACCTTATAAAATAAAGTCTATGTGTGTGTATATATAAATATATATATATGTATGTATGTATGTATATATGTATGTGTGTGTGTGTGTATACAATTCTATTATCCCCAAAGAGAAATTGGAAATTGAGATATCAGCAACTGTTGATCCATATGCCTATTTTTCATCTCTACAAAATCTTTATAAGACTGATCTGTTCAAACTTTTAAGTGTCCTTGATAAGACATGAGAAGAGAAAAGACAGGTTTTCACAAACATAAAGGACAATATACAAAATGATTACAAAGATGCAAAAAAAAGGAAACTTGAAGGAAGTTGAAATCTATGTTGTTATAAAAGGGAAGAAGAAACATAAAGAAAACAAAGCACCTACTGTGTGCTAGGAACTGAGATAAATTCTTGCCATATATCTCATTCCATTCCCCAAACAACTTCATGAGTTATGTGCTATTATTATCTATACTTTACAATAGAAAAAACTGAGGCAAGCAGAGGTGAAGTGACTTAGCCAACTAGTGAAAGTGTTAGGACTCTTTTGAACTTGGGTCTTCCTCACTCTAGGCTCAATATTCTACCCACTGTGCTATCTTGTCACCTCTTTGTTATTATTATTCAGTTGTTTCAGTCATGTGACCCCATTTTGGGGTTATCTTGGAGAAGATACTGGAGTGGTTTGCCATTTCCTTTTCCAGCTCATTTCATAGATGAGGAAATAAGGTAAATTGGGTTAAGTGATTTGCCTAGGGTCACAGAACTAGCAAGTGTCTGAGGCCAGATTTGAACTTAATAAGATGAATCTTCCTCACTCAAAGTCCAGTGCTATATACACTTATATTGCCAATGCATACCCATAGCAGCTGCTATGAATATGCATGTGTATTTCCAGGGTAAATTCACAAAATATAAACAACACTCTTCCTCAAAGGCAAAACCAAAATATTTGTTTTGATACCTGAAAGCCAATTCCACCATGGTAATAAAGAAGTTCATATACATCACCATCCAGGGAGCCCCAGCACCTCCAAACCTTCCCTCTGTTAGGCCTTCCCACAAACAAGCTCCACTAGGCAAAATTCCTCCCTCTCTCACTCATGCTAGCTTCTCTACCTTGTTATCTCCCTATTCTGCCTCACTCTTGCTTCCTGCTATTCCCCTCAAGGGAATTAATAAAAAAAATGCAAAGGAAGTTGGACTACCCGTACAAGATCTAAAACAATATTACAGCCTCTCAGTCTGCTCTGCTCTGCCGGCAGCTCTTCAGCTTTGCCCCTCACCCCCTGAGAATGTACGCCTGCGCCAAGTTCATCTCTACGCCTGCCCTTGTAAGGAGCAGCTCTCAGCTGCTGAGTAGACCGTTATCTGCAGTGGTGCTAAAACGGCCAGAGGTTCGGACAGATGAGAACCTCAGCATTTTGGCAGCATCAGGTCCCTTGACCTCTCTTGTCCCCAGATGTGGACTCCAAACTAGTGCCGTCTCAAGGGACGTTGACACAGCAGCCAAGTTTATTGGGGCTGGAGCTGCCACTGTTGGGGTGGCTGGCTCTGGAGCTGGGATTGGGACTGTGTTTGGAAGTCTCATCATCGGTTATGCCAGGAACCCCTCTCTGAAGCAGCAGCTTTTTTCCTACGCCATCCTGGGCTTTGCCCTGTCTGAGGCCATGGGGCTCTTTTGCCTGATGGTGGCCTTCCTCATGCTCTTCGCCATGTGATGGAGCCATTTCTATCCCCCCACATTTCTGAATGTTCCTCCTCGTCCTCCTGGTCCTTCCATGTCTCTTCCAGCCTGTGTATACCTCCACCTCCATCTTACCAGGCAGCCCTGGGGAAAGCCATGGGCTCAGGGTTTGACAGAGGGAAGACAAATAAATACTGTATTAATAAGCTGAAAAAAAAATAAAACAATATTACAAAATTGCAATCATCAAAATTATTTGGTGCTGCAGGTATAAGACAACTCTACAAGTCTCAGGATGGAAGGAGATATCTATATTCAGAGAAAGATCTAGAAAGACCAGAGTTTAAATGGAGACTGAAGCAATCTACATGCTATTGTTCTTTTTCATGTTTGGTTTTCTTTCTTTTTTTCCCATTGTTCGTTCGCTCCATTGGTTACAGCCCTTCTATACAACCAGACTATTGTACAGTGTGAAAGTATTTGCAGATCCTATACTTGATTGCACGCCACCATGGTGGGGAGGGGAAGGGAGGTGAGAAAATTTGAAACTCAAGGGATTGTGGAACTGAATCTTGTAAACTAAAAGTAAATAAACAAGTCAATGAAAAAAAATTATTTGGTGCTGGCTAGGAAATAGAATGGTAGATCAGTGGAATAGATTAGGTACAAGACACACAGCAGTCAATGACTATAGTAATCTACTGCTTTATAAACCCAAAGACTCCAGCTTCTTGGAGAAGAAACCATTATTTCACAAAAACTGCTAGGAAAACTGGAAAACAGGACGGCAGAAAGTAGGTGTAGAAAACTGTCTCACATTGTATACTGAGATAAATTTGAAATGGATATTCAATTTAGACATAAAGGATGATACCATAAACAAATCAGTATAGCAAGGAATAGTTTACCTGTCAAATCTGTGAAGGGAAGAATTTGTAACCAAACAAGAAACAGAGAAGATTATGAAATGCAAAATGGATGATTTTGATTACATTAAATTAAAAAGCTTTTTGCAGAGACAAAAACCAACACAAGCAAGATTAGAAGGAAAGTGGAAAGATGGGAAACATTTTATACAGTAAATGCTTCTGATATAGGCCTCATTTTGCAAATACATAGAGAACTGTGTTAAATTTATAAGAATACAAGTCATTTCCCATTTGAAAAATGGTCAAAGGATATGAACAGGCAGTTTTCAAATAAAGAAGTTAAAGCTATCTCTAACCATAAGAAAAAATGCACTAAATCACTATTGATTAGAGAAATACACATTAAAACGCCTCTGAGGTACCACCTTACACCTATCAGATTAGCTAAAAAAGAAAAGGAAAATGATAAATGTTGGAGAACATGTGGGGAGTTTGGGATACTATTGCATTGTTTTGTTGGTGGAGTTGAGAACAGATCCAACCATTCTGGGGAGCAATTTTGACCTGTGCTCAAACGGCTATAAAATTGTGCATCCCCTTTGATTTAGCAAAACCACTACTACCACTACTATGTATATATCCCAAAGACATTATAAAAAGGGGAAAGAATCTACAAAAGGATATACAAAGGATCTATAAAAATATACACAAAAATATTTATGGCAGCTTTTTTGTGGTGGCAAATAATAGTATGTTGAGGGAATGCCCATCAGGGAATAGCTTAATAAGTCTGGTTTATGAATATAATGGAATACTGTTGTTCTGTAAGAAATGATGAGCAGGCAGACTTCAGAAAAACATGGTAAGACTAATATGAACTGATGCTAAGTGAAATGAGAAGAACAAAGAAAACATTGTACACAATAACAGCAATATTGTGCAATGATCAACTGTGATTGACTTAGCTCTTGTCAGCAATATAATGATCCAAGATAGAGGGGCAGAGCTAAGATGGCGGAAAGTAAGCAGTAACTTCTCCAAGCTCCCCAAGAATTTCGTCCTTAAAAGCTAAAAAGTAAATTTGAGCAGATTTAAGAGTGACAGAACCCATTGGGAGATGGAGAGTGACAGATTTCCAGCCCAGAAAAGTGGTCTACTCAGGTCTGGGCAGGGAGAACGCCGAGCACACAGGAGTGGCACCAGCACGGACCTGAGAGCAGAGTGCAGCAGACTGAGAAGCCCCATCCAGCAGACTCACCCAGCCGGAGGCTTCTGCAGCCGTCTCCCTGCGGAGGAGAGGACCAACAGAACTGGGTAGGAGGGAACATGGGGCACATAGCAGGGTCAGCGGTTTTTCCTCGGGCTAGCAACCTGCAGCCTGGATTTTTGAAGCTACACTCCCAGACTTTCAGAAGTTGGGATGGAGGAATGAAATCTAGGGGCTCTCATCCCCCTCCCTGACACACACACAAAAAATCAAGAGGTAAAAGCCCCACCTAGAGTACTTGCACAAGTGTAAACAGCCCCAGGCTTGGAAATCACTGAAGAAGGGGGAAGGGAGACTGTACAGAGCCAAGCCCAGGTGGGTGGAGCCAGCAAGCTCTAACAACAAAAGCCCAGGTGT
>CM053580.1:404985395-405027036 GCA_028627135.1 Pseudochirops cupreus
TTCTTGCATCATTCTCATTTGTCTTCCCAATTTTTCCTCTACTTTTCTTACTTGATTTTCAAAATCCTTCTTGACTTCCTCCATGGCCTGTAATGAGTTCATATTTTTCTTGGCAGCTTTTGGTGCAGGAGTTTTGACTTTGTTGTCTTCCTGCCATTTCATGCTTTGATCCTTTTTGTCACCCAAAAAGGAACCAAAGGTTTGATTACTGTGTTTGCTTTGCTTCCTTTGCTTGCTCATGTTGCCACTCAATTACTTGACTTTTGAGCTCTTTGCCACAGTAGAACTCTTCTTCCAGAGTGGAGAGCTTTGTCCCAAATTGCTGGGGTTTCCTCAACTGCTGGAGCAATTAGTTGGGTACTCTATATGCTGCCCCCACAAGCTCTGGCTGACTGGTCACACACCTCAGGACCACTATCCCAGACCATGATCCAGATCCAGGCAGCTTAAAGCAAGAGCAATTATCCTCTGAATGGTCATTTGGTACCCCTATTGTCTGCAGGCCAGGAGCTCTGAAGTAGCCATGTGGAGGTGGCAATATGGCCACCATGCCTCTGCCGTTCCTTACTCTGGGGCAGAGGCTGGACTCGCTCTTCTCTTCCCTCCCCCCAGTTCCAACAGAGTTCCACACTAACCTTTTACTTTGTCTTTGGCAATTATGAGTTGATATTTCTGGAAACTGCCACAGTTGCTGGTGATCCACTCTCCTGAAGTCTGTTCCAGCCACTGCTGGTCAGGGCCACCCTGGGGCTAAAACTGCTAGCCCAAGAGGGGCTGGGCTGAGCTCTCAGTATCCTGAGATAGACCCTTTCTGTCTGCCTGCTGGGCTGCCTTCAGCAGGAGATTTGTTTCTCTCTGTCACTTTGTAGCTTCTGTAACTCTAAAATTTGTTTAGAGTCATATTTTATAGGAATTTGAGGTGGTTATGAAGATGACCATTTTAGTAGCATACCCACTGCATTAATGCAAGCACTTTGAAGATTTTTCCCATTAAATGTATCAGCTTAAGTTTTGTGAAGATGATAAGCTTAGGGGATATTTGTAGCTATAACTTGTGTGTTGGAGAATAGATAATTTAGGCATACACACTTAGAGGAGTAGATGTATGAGCCAATTGGGACTTAAGTTGTGATTTTTCTTTCAAAAAACCTCACGGAGTTGCTGTCAGCAATACGTGTTTAATATACAGTATAGATTTTTTTGGGATGGGTTGAGAAAGGAGACATCTGAGATTTCATCTATGTGTAGTGGACTTCCCAAGTGAAAACTCTTCCCATTAATGCCGTTGATGGAGCTTAGCCAGTTCTTGTATTTTATCCTCTTATAGCATTGCCTAAGTGTATTGAAAGGTTAAGAGAAGCTACATAGCAATATGTATCAGAATCAGAACTTGAATCTAGGTCTTCCAAGCCCTTTTCTACTATACATTGCCTTTTATAGGCTACACACATATGCACGTACATGCGGCCGTATACACTAAAGGGTTTGATAAACTATAAATGGTACTTTATTTTAGGTGTTCTGTGACCTTGGGCAAATCACTTAACCCCAATCACCTTGCATTCCCCCCAAAACATTGTAGGAATTCTTTTTGAAAAAAATTCATGAATATAAAAATATTTAATGAATTGAAAGAATCGAATGTAGCTGAAGAATGCTTTACTTTAGGCATTGGGCTACAATGAGTGAAATCAAAATTGGCATCCCAAACCATAAAACAAATCTAGACCAAAAGAATTTTTTTCATGAATGCCTAGTGTTCTCTAAGTTGACTTAGATGATTTGTGTGGTTCCATCAAAAATGAATAAACTCTATTTATGTTTCTATAGCTCAAGGAAAAATGCAGAAACGTGAAGTAGTTATTATACCTTTTCCCAAGGGGACCCATTCTCCTTTGAAAAAATAAACTTGTGTCTAAAAGGTGATAAAAACTTAGACTTCCTATAAACTCATATCATTTTATGATGCCCTCATGAACTTTGCAAATTGGTTTTCTACCTTTGTAACTATAGCATAAAAGGCTGAAAGTATTGTCAAGTTTCTATAGAACCTATCAAGTCACTGGATATAACTTGTACTTTTTCTAATTGGGAAGGTAACATAATACCAGTGATTGTAGCTTATATAAATATATATTTACTTTTTTATGAAGTATTTTACTGTGCAGCATTTCTCAATTATTTATGAAGCATATATTCACTTATTTGACCCTAATAATAACCTGTTGAAGCAATGCTCAGGGAGAAGATATCAGCACAAAAGAGAAAGGGAAAGTGATGTCATTGGGCAGGATGTATAACTTCCTCAGAGTGACTTGAGGAGGGCATCAACATGAGACTTGAATTAAACCCTATTTAGTCTGTACACCCTGAAGTGACCATTTACTCCTTGAATCTCTTCTGCTATATTCTTTTACCTCTTCTATGCACATAGTCATATTCTAATTTTTATTATAATTATTTGTGTATATAATATTCCTAACTTGTGCATATAAAATTCCTAATTTGTGTATATAATATTCCCAACACTTATTTGTGTTCTAGTAGCTAGAACAATGAGTAGCTAAGTGGCACAGTGGATAGAGTGTGTGGCCTAGAGTCAGGAAGACTCCTCTTCATGAGTTCAAATCTGGTGTCAGACATTTAGTAGCTATGTGACCGTGGCAGCTCACTTAACCCTGTTTGCCTCAGTTTCCTCAAATGCAAAATGAGCAGGGGAAGGAAATGGAAAACCACTCCAATATCTTTGCTAAGAAAACACTACATGGGGTCATGAAGAACAACAAAACAACTGAACTGAATAACAAAATTAGAACTATCCAATAATAGAATGAACTGCTCCAGGAGGAAGTAGTTTCTTTCTTACTGTAGTCTATCAGGTAGACTAAATATTATAAAGTAGAGATGTCAAATTCAAATAGAAATGGAACCAGTAAACTATGCATAAGGATTCCTTTTGGTAATGTATTGACTTAGAAAACTGCATTTTAACAAAGTCTATATTTGATTGCATTTTTATGTAGTTAAATATTTCCCAATCATATTTTATTCTGATTGGGGCAGCACAGGTCTGGTGTTTGACGCCTCTATTCTAGAGGGGTTTGTTTTTTTTTTTTGCATGGTAATTTGACTAAATGTCCCCTAAATCCTTTCTAGTTGTTGAATCCTATTATTCTATGATTCTGTATATCCTCTCTAATAGAATGTAAGTTCCTTGAGAGCAGGCACTATGAGGGCAAGAATTATATCTTTTTTATGGTGAAGAATAGATAAAACTCAGAAACACTTATGAAGATCTCATAATGGAACTAGGGGAGATAGTATGAGCCCAAGTCTTGAGTGAATCTAAATCATTATCTTAGTAGTGAATTAAATTTGCCATTCCAGTGGAAAATTGTCCTAAAGTGAATAGTTAGATCAGAGGGAAAACCTCTGAAAGCAAGATTAGTCCTCTTCTACTTTCACGATTTCTGAAATTTCTTCATCCACAATAAGAGATAACATTTATATAGTGGCTTTCTATGTGCTAGGCACAAGGCTAAGTGCTATCAGATCATAATCTATTGTCACTCCACTTTTTGTTCTGCCTTGCAACCTCAAATCCTATTCTTTATCCTTGTCATCACCTAGACTTCCCCATCCCTCAGTTCTCTCCCTGACTATCAGTCCTATACTAAGAGAATGCCTACAGAATTCAAGAGAACAGGAAAGTATAGAGTTGAATGAGTTCATCAAAGAGTCAAAACGGGGAAGTCCCTTGCCTCCTTATCAATTTACCCTGCCAAACTCAGGCCTTGGATTACTTCTTCTCTCTCTTTCCTCCAATCCTATTCATGAGCTGCCAAAAAAAAGCTGTAGAAAATTATGAAACCATGTTGACTGTGCCCACCAAAATTTTGTCATGTAATCTAAACTGGGTTCTTATTATAAGGGAATATTTTTATATCTTCTTAATTGACTCACAATCTCTCTCGCAACAGCATCTTTTCGAAATCTTTTCATCCCTACTCCATCCTCCTCTGGCTTTCCCTCCACTCATCTTCTTCCTGAAGAAACTTGACTCATATTTCATTGAAAAAATTGAGACCATTTGTCAACAGCTCTCTTCTCCCTTCCTCTTCAACTCACATTTCTCAGATTGTCTTTCTCAGCTATGTTCTCCTTTAATTGTTTCACATGAAGATGTGGCCTTTCTCCCCGCCAAAGCTAACCCTTCTACCTGCCCAAGCAATTCCATTCCATCACATCTTCTTCCTAAACTTTACCCCTCTATCATCCCTACTCTCCCACTAATATTTAATTTCAATGCCCTCTGGCTTCTTCCATGTTGCTTGTGCTGTCCCTTCTCTCTTGGATTCTCATAAAACCCTCAGTTGATCCATCCATCCATCCTCACTAGTGACCATTCTTTGTCTCTTCACATTTTTGTGGCTAAACTTTTTTTTTGAGGTTTTATTTTTAAGATTTTTTTGGAGGGTGTAGTGCAATGGAGATTAAGTGTCTTGTCCAAGGTCATACAACTAGTTAAGTGTCAAGTGTCTGAGGCTGGGCTTGAACTCAGGTCCTTCTGATTTCAGGGTCAGTGCTCTATTCATTGCACCACCAAGTTGCCCCTGTGGCTGAACTTCTTTAGAAGGTTGTCTACCATCAGAATCTCCACTTGTTTTCCTCTCTTAAATCTTCTTAAGTCTCTTTAGTCTGACTTCTGACCTCATCATTCAAAGAAAATTATTTACTCAAAAATTACTGATGCTCTTTTAAATTATCAAATCCATTGGCCTTTTCTTAATCTTCATAATTCTTGACCTCTCTGAAACCTTTGACACTGTCATTCATTCTCCCCTTCTTAATATTCTCTTCTGTGTAAATTTTCATGCAATAATCTCTCTTTGTTCTCCTATCTGTATAAAGTCTCTTCATTCTTCTTTGTAGAATTTTTATTCAGATCATGCCCACTAATTCGTGGTATCTCCTAAGTCTCTAATCTGATCCCTCTTCTCTTTTTTCTCTATACTGTTTTGCTTGTTGACCTCATAAGTTCCCATGGATGTATTTATCATCTCTGTGAAGATGATTCTCAAAATGTTTTATGTAGCTCTAACTTCTCTGCTGATCTCCTGTCTTGTATCTCCAACTGTCTTGCAGACATTTTAAACTAGTTTTGTCACAGATATCTTAAAGTCAACAAGTCCAGAACTAAATACATTGTCTTTCCTCAAAAAACCTTTTATCTTCCTAACTTCTTTATTACTATTTAGGCCTTCACTTTCCTTCCAGCTGAGAGATATGATTATTTCTCTCCTATATTATTAGTCGGTTATTGAATTAGGACCAAGGTTTTTCCCCTTCCTTTTCCTCATTTAGAAATCAACCTCTGTAGGTTATTTAGACCACTTTTGAAGTGTAGGGCTGTTAATGAGATGAAAATTTGGGTGAAACTGACCCAACTGAAAAAATTAGAGCTGATCAAAAGGTAAAGAAATTCTGGTTTAGATAAATTGGTGGATTCCAGTTCATTTAGTCAGACCAGTCTGAAGGGAAATAAATTCCTCCTTTTATTTAGATTATCCCAGACAGGGTGGTATGGATATAGATGTCTCTTTGGCCAAGACTGAGGGATTGGAGTCATGTCATCCAGACGTTTCATTGGAATACTCATTCTTTCATCTTGTTAACCAATCAGAGTTGATTTGCTCCCTCAGGAACACCCACTCTTCTTAGGGTACCTATTGAAGAAGTTCAGGGAGAGTTGTGGTGGGATGTCTCTAAAGAATTACACAGACTCAGGTTGACTCCAAGACAGTTGGAAAGATTCATTATAGTTTTGAGGTTTCATGCTCTGGTGAGTGTCTAAGCCCCTTAGAGGAATTTAGCAGCTTCCGTAAGGTAAGACATACAATTTTATAGAGAATATGATGCTGCTTACAAAATCAAAATTTACATAGAATATAGGAATATGATTAATATTAAAAAGGCAGGAGGAGTTTGTTAAGGGATTAGGTAATGGAGGAAGGGTCCCAGTCTTGGTGGAACTGTGCATGCTGTTACTCGTAATGCATACAGTTAGGGAGGTATGTATATATGGTAATGATATTATAATAAGCCTCTCTACATAGTAAGTTCACTCGAGGTCAGTTCTTTACTACTACTGAGCAGATGCCTACCTAGGGTAGGCCCTTTCTAGAATTTGGTGGTCGAGCATCCTGCTCTACATCCTAGTAGTACTGTCTTCTGATTGGCTAACTGTCCTGTCTGGTCCTGTCTGGTCAAGATGTTAGGTATTGTGGTCCTTTCTTGGGGTAGATAGATGATGTGATTGTGGTTGAGTATAAGAACACACCTCTTTCAGTGGGAATGGGTCTGGGGGTAGTGGATAGGATCCCATCATATGGACATGCCTGCTGTTTCTGTGAGAATTAAGAGTTTGTGGACACCTATTATTCCAGTGAGCAGTGAGGCATATATGAAGAAGTTAGGAAATTGTCAGCAAAGGGGTTAGGTAGGTACAGTGGGATGTATAATGAAGTTAGAATATTGGGGCTGGAGACAGCTCTATTAAGACTCCATCATAAGTGTTGAGTGGCTGAGTGGGTTTCATGGCGGGGTCTTTGGTTTAGGAATAATTGCCAAATGGCTATCCTTTTATTAATTGCTCACTTGCATAATTAACAAAATGATCAATTACCCAGAAACTATGCCTCTTGAACTTTTTATATGTCACACCATCACCCAAGATTACAACTTAACTGTCATCCTTGACTCCCCACTCTTTCACCCCTCCCTAGTAAATTGTTGTTAAGTCCTGTTGTTTCCACCTTCATAATTTCTCTCATATACTCCTTTTCTCTTCTGACACTTCCATGACCCTGATGCAGGCCTGAAATTATCTCATGCTTAGACTATTACAATAACTTTCTAATTGATCTCCTGGCCTTGAATCTTCCCATTCCAGTACACTCACATGTCAAAGTTATATTCCTAAAGTGTAGGTCTGACAATAGCTTCCTCTCCGCCACTCTAAGTGCTCTAAAATCTAATTATCCTGGCCTCCTCCTTGTTGTTCCTGGAATAAGACACTATCTTTCAATGATAGGTATTTTCTCTGGCTTTTCTACATTCCTGGAATACACGCATTCCTTGTTTCTCTGTCTTCCTTCAAGTGCCAGCTAAAATGTCCCTTTCTACAGGATGCTTTTCCTTATCTTCCCTGTCTTCTCTCTTTTGGTTCTTCTCCAATTTTTCCTTTGTATGTATTGTTTATATATAATTGCTTGTACAATATTTTGTCTTCCTTGTAAAAGCAAGGTCCTTGAAACCAGGGGCAGGTTTTTGCTTTTGGTTTTGTCTTTCTTTGCATCCCTCATACTTAGCAAAGTGACAGACATGTACAAGGTACTTAACAAATGCTTGTTGACTGACTAGTTGCACATGCAAAAACAAACAAACAAAAACCTATTTTAGGAAATGAGCTTTGGTAATTTTGGAAATATTCAATATGATCTCACATAACTTCAGCAGCTCATGTGATGCCATTCTAGTATTGACAGAAAGGCAGACTGATGCATTATGCTTTTCTTGAAGCTGTGTCACAGATGTGAGGTTTCAGTTCATTCTTTCTCTCCACTGTAAAAGTTGGAGACTTGAATCCAAAAATTTGGTCTATAACTTAATTAAAGTTATTGATTAAAAATATGTTGAACAACACAGGGCCAAGGATATATACTTAAGTCTCTTTACCAGGAATTTCCCTCCAGGTTTTCATCGAATCACTAATGAATGACCCACTAATTGTTTCATTGAGTTTAGTCATTCAGCTAGTTCCAAATATACCTAATAGTAGTAAACCCATTGGGACTACATCTTTTCACCTTGTATAACACAGATTTTCAGAGAAAATTTATCAAATATTTTGCTCAAATCCAGGTATAATGTAAATATGACATGACCATGAATGAACAATTGACAATCTTGCTAAATAAGGAAATGAGATTAAGTCTGGCATAACCTGATCTTGATTCAAGAATGCTAGTTTTGTCAAAGGAAAATTGTAATTTCCCAATCTAAAAAAATGGAAACTATATCTTTAATAATAATTTTTAGATTTTTTGTCTAGGAATCTTTTCTTTGTTTATTGACCTACAATTTCTTATATCGACCTTCTTCCTGTCTTCGAAGATCATGACAGCTGTCCATTTTCAGTTCTATGACACCTCTCTTATTCTCCATGATGTCTAAAAGATAGCAATAGTGACTCAGTCCTAACAACCATCAATTCTTTCAGTATCTTGGGAAGTATGTTTTTCTAGACTGGTGAAATACATAAATTGAGCACAGTCAGGTACTCTCTTACTCGTGCTACATTTGCTTTTAAATCCCTATTGGCCATTTTTATTCCATCCTTCTAATTTTTTCTTTCATAAAGGAAGCAGAAATAATGTCCTCAAAACAGTTGAAACTCTCTAGTAGTCAGAGAAAGGAAAATCAAAAGAACTTTGAGGTACAACATAAAACTTAATCAAATTGACAAAGATGGCTGAAATGTAGCTGTCAGGAAACAGATGCCCTCTCACTCTGTGGGTAGAGTTGTGAAGTATTTTAACTTTTTAGAAAGAAATCTAGCGGTATACAATAAATGTTATTAAACCTTCAATACAATGATCCAGCTGTGAGGTTTATATTCTAACCCTAACAATATTATTAAAAAAGAAAAACATCTATCTATATAAAATATTTATAGAGACTTTATTTGTAATATTAAAAAACGTGGAAACAACTTATATGCTGTGGTGTTTCAATGTAATAGAACATTATTGTGCCACAAGGCATGACCAAGATGAAAAACACAGAAAAGCATCTAAAGATTAATATGATGTGACACAGTAAAGAAAGTAAAACTTTAATAATATACATAGTGACGACAGCCGTATAAAATAATTGTAGTAACCAAATCCAATAATATTCTTCAGAGGAAAAGCTATCTGAAGGGAACACAAAAGCAGATGAGATATGATTTTTATTTGTTGTTATCTTGTTAATTTTATCATATGTATTTTAACAAGTAATTTTTTTTTAAATGAGAAGAGATTTAATGTTAAAAACAAGGAGTGTAAAGGACCTGAACAGGCAGGAGAAAAAGTGAACATTTGGAGCTAAGGATAGAAAGCTCTCTTTCTGCTGAGGAGGCAGGTGTAACCCTTTGAGGATGATGAAGTTGTGTCTCCTCCAAGGAATGGTGAGATAAATCCATAGGAAAAAGAATTAGCAATTGCTTTTGGAGACTTCCTGCTATGGGGCCTGAGTCTGCTGTTTGTTGGCCTGATAAGAGCAATAGAGATAATTCCTTCTCAAGGCACCTATCTAAGATTTAAGGGAAAATCTCTCAAGATTTGTCAAACATGATGAATAGATCCCATTTCTGAATATTTCTCTGGACACAAAGAATATTTCCAGAATGAATTGGAGAAGAAAGTAGGGGACGAAAAGAATTTCTTATGTTATGGTAACACGGCCAGATGCTATACAAAGTAACCATGCTAAAGAAACCCAGGCATTAACAGGAGAAAAGACCCCACTAGGGAATCAGTAATAAAACCCACGGTCTCAGACATCTGCAAATGTGTGATGCATGATCAATAAGTAAGGTGAACTAGAGATTCCTCTAGGGAGTCAAATGAAGTCACTTATGTATCACTGAACTTTTAAGCAACAGGACTCATGACTTCAGAGGAAGTATGATAGGTTGGAAAGAATAACAACTCTAGAGTCATAGGACCTAGATTTACATTCTGTTTCTGAAGCTAATTATCTATGTGACTTTGGGAAAATTACTTGACCTCAAGTTAGAGGGATGAACTTAACAGTCTTTGAGGTTCCTTTCAACTTGAGAGCTATGATCCTAAAAGCATATCTTATTAAAAAGGAAATGAATGGATTAAAGTGAGAACAGAGAAGAATTGTATATTAAGGTTATGGACTTCATGTGAAGAAATCAAGGAACTAGATTGGAAAAGTGTGATGGGTAAACATATGGGTAGAAAGCTAGTTCACTTTATGAAATATTTGATAAGCACTTACGTTCAAAAAGAGAAGCAGCATGGAGTATTAGACAGGGAGCTTTCCTAAGAATAAAAGGAGAATGGGGAGCAAGTCCCACCCCTGAAACATATTAGACTTATGACCCTGGGCAAGTCTCTTGACCTTGCAATTCTGTAAGGAACTCTAAGATTATAAGTTTTGTAACAGCTATTGATCTGTTTTTGGTAAATGGAGATTCCTATACTGAAGAAAACACACGTCCAAACCCCTTTCTAGCCTCTCAGCACCACCCCTGACCCTCAAAGGTGTGGTGCTAGGCACTAAGGATCAGATTTAGGGACTGAACCTCTGATTTCATTGGTATAGTGAACTCCTGGATGAAGAAACCTTTTGATACAGTTTAGAACCTTTTAAGCAATTTAAGATTGACCTAGAGAGAAGTGAAGTGACTTGCCCAGTTACCATCATTATGTATCTGAAGTGGGTCTAGAATTAGCTTCCCTGATGATGAGGCTCACTTTTTTTTCTACTATACATTATTTCTCCAGCACTGGTAACACATAAACAAGAATAAACCACCAGTCATTCCTTCAAGTAGATTGCATTTAATTGGTAAGAAACAGAGTATTGTTGTTGGAGTGTGTTGTGGTCCACCTTGATTGAAAAAGGAAATAGATGAGGAGTTCGGGAAAGAGATCTGAAGTTGGGCATAAAGGCATGTTATAGAATTGATAGGAAAATGCACTTCCTTATACATGTATTGGAGCTCACTTCATGCCAAGTGGAAAATAGCTTACAACTTCCTGCCTTGTATTAACAGCAGTTTCATCCTTCAAAAAGTAAGGGATATAATAAAAGGAGCTGTTGTTCTAGACCTAATTCTAACCAACAAAAAATATTTGTTTAACTATAGAAATGATGGAAACTCACTCCCCAGTAGATAAATGGTCAAGTGATTTGAACAAATAGTTCTCAAAAGAACTATAAATTATTCACAATCACATGAAAAACTGCTCAAAATTACTAGTAATAAGAGAAAAGCAAATCAAAACAACTCTGAAATTGCCCAGAATGACAAAAAAAAAAAACCAATCAGTGTTAAAGGGGTTGTAAAAAGATAGACACATTAACACATTATTGGTGGAGCTGTGAAATGGTATAACCATTTTGGAAGGTAATTTGGAATTATGCAAACAAGGTGAATGTAAAGTCCATACACCTTGAATCAGAGACTCCAGTACTGGGTTTATACTCCAGGAAGGACTTCAATAAGAAAAAAGCCTTCATATATTCCAAAATACTTAAAGCATTACTTTTTTATGACTATTAAGAATTGGAAACAAAGTAGATGTTCATCAATTGGGGAATGGCTCAACAAATAGTGAATGGAACACTACTGTGCTACAAGAAATACAGAAAAGCATGGAAAGATCTATATGAACTAATGCAGATTGAAGTAAGCAGAAGCAAGAAAACAATATATACAATTACTTATCATTCAGTAGTGTCTGATTCTTCGTGACCCTGTGGACCATAGCATGCCAATACTGTTCATGTTTTTCTTTTCTTTTCTTTTCTTTTTTTTCTTTTCTTTTCTTTTCTTCTTTCTTTCTTTCTTTCTTTCTCTGTTTCACTCTTTCTCTTCTTTCCTTTCTTCCTTCCTTCCTTCCTTCCTTCCTTCCTTCCTTCCTTCCTTCCTTTCTTTCTTTCTTCCTTTCTTCCTTTCTTTCTTTCTTTCTTTCTTTCTTTCTTTCTTTCTTTCTTTCTTTCTTTTACAAAGGTACTAGACTTGTTGGCTATTTCCTTCTCCATTGTATTTAGGCATACAGACATTAAGTGACTTATCCTAGGTCACACAGCTAGGACCATCTGAGGCTGGATTTAAACTCAGGTCTTTTTGACTTCTGGCCCAATGTTCTATACACTGAGCCACCTAGCTGCCTCCAACAACTTAGCTGCCTGTTGTAGTTACATAGTAACTGGAAAAATGTAATTAAAAAGGATGATGACACCAGAAAATAAAAAATAAATGTGACAAAATTTTAAAGATCAAGTGGGGCTTTAAGGAAGAGATATGAGAAGACAATCCAGAACTCCTTTGTGGAGATGGGGGGGTTCACAGGTATTATACATTGCACATGTTTTTGAACCTCTCCGTGTATTGATCAGTGGTTCAGACTTCTTTTTGCTCTCCAAAAATACTTTTTCTCATGTAAGATTGCTTTTGGGGAGGGCTAGGGAGAGGGATACATGGTATACTCTGGTGATATAAGAAATAGAAAACATCAAAAAATTATTAAAAAAAAGAAATGATGGCAACTGATGCAGGAGAATTGCAGCTTGCTGCACCTTCAAATTTGTAATAGAGGCAAGGAAAGTTGATTATAGTCTGATGTTTACCCAACATTTTAGAAAAGTGGATGGGGAAAAGATAGGGTTCCACAGTCTTCAACTCTTTAGGGGAAATCATTCCTGAGGGAAAGGCAACCTCTCAAGAATGAAATCCTAAAGGCAAAAAAGACCTATTTCCAATAAGGAAAAAAAAGGGGAATTGTTTAAAAACATCAATGTAGATACACAGATAATTATATTAATTAGATATTATAAAGTCTAAGATCAATAGTGCCAAACTCAAATAGGAAGAGGGACCACTAATCTTTAAATAAGGATTCCTGAGTGCCTTATATTGGCTTAGTTTTAAAATGTTGTTTTGTCTATGTTTTATTATAATTTTAATTATTTTGTTAAATATTTCCCAATTACATTTTAATGTGGTTTAACTGTACCCAAGTGTTGTCTTGCAAGTTGTGTGTAGCCCTCTGGTGGTATATTTGATACCTCTGACTGAGAGGATACAAAGAATTACAGGTAAATGAGAACAAATATAGAAGTTTTAGGACCATTAAAGTTCAGAATGGAATAAGGCTAGAGAGAAGTGGTAAGGGCAACAACAGATATTTTAAGCTATTTTGTAGAAAATAGGACAATCAAAAGATGGACAGAATCATTGCACAGGGTGGAGAAAGTCTCGCTTTGGGGGGTAATAAATAGTCTACTTGTGGAACACAAATTGGGTGTGGGTGAGAGTAATATGAAATAAGTCTGAAAATATAGGTTAAAATCAGATTATGAAGGACTTTAAATCCCACCCACCCCCCAGGACTTTTTAAATTTTTTTAATCGAAAAAGGAATGTGGAGTTCTGAAACTTCTTTTTTTTAACATTTGAATAACATGGTTAGAACTATACTTTAGGAATTATTGATTTGTCAGCTGTCACAATAGTCCAGGTTATAGATGATGAGGGCCTGAACTGGGGCTTGGGGGTGGGGTCCATAGAACTGGAGGGAGCAGGACAGATTGTTAGAGGTACTATGGAGCTATAATTTTTCTTTTCTTTTTTTTTTAAATTTGCTTTTAGCTTTTAACTTTCACTTCCATAAGCTTTTGAGTTTTCAATTTTCTCTCCTTCTCTCTACATATACATTTATATTAAACATATTTCCACATAAGTCATGTTGTAAAGAAGTATTAGAATCACTAAGAGGAACTAGAAGAAGAAGCAAAACAAAACAACAAAAGAAAAAAGAGACCTAATAGTATGCTTTGATCTGTATTCAGACTCCATAGTTCTTTTTCTGGATGTGGACAGCATTTCCCATCATGAATCTTTTGGAGTTGTCTTAGATTGTTGCATTGCTGAGAAGAGCCAAGTCTATAAAAAAAAAATGTACAATGTGACTTTTACCGTGTATGGTGTTCTCCTGGTTCTACTCACTTCACTTAGCATCATTATAATATAAGTCTTTCCAGGTTTTTCTGAAGTCTGCCTCTTCACCAATTCTTATAGCACAATAGTATTCCATTACATTTATATAACACAACCTGTTCTGTCACTCCCCAGTTGATGGGCATCCCTTCTTTGTTATGGAGCTATAACTGACAAGGCTCAGCACTTGATGTGATCACAGACATCAATCTTGGCTTCATCAAAAACAATCATTTCAGACTAACCTTATTTCCAATATGTCCCAGTGGAAAGAGTCCTATCCTTTGCCACTAAATTTGAAGTCATGGGTTTGCAACACCAATCAACATAACACACTTGAGGACAGCTGCCGATATATTTTAAGAGTCCAATCACAAGGTATAATAAACACACTATTTATTCAAAACTAAACCATGAGAAAAGAAAACTAAAACATTACATTCACAGCAACATAACAACTTATTACCAGGGTGGCCACGTGGCCTTAAACAGACACAAAAGTATTGACATAACATTTCATAGCATGCCCCCCCTCACCTGATACATTCTTTGGGGGTGAAAATCTTTGGGGAGTGAGTAACGAGCTCCTCCTCAATCAGATACTGTTCCAAAATACTTGTTTATACAATTAGGGGATCTCAGGCTAGGGCCTTCCCTTAACGCAGCACATCCCTGGGGTAGCAGAGAACACAACACCCTCCACCCCTAGGTCATAGTAGGTCAAAATCCCCTCAATCCAAACAGAGTGTTCAAGTAAAGTTCTCTTGGGTGTGTGTCCTTCTCTCCATGCTACTATTGCAGGTTCCTGCCTAGTTTTTTCAGATGTACACATGCGCTAATGAGCCAAAGAGTCCAAGCCTTAACTTGGAAGCCCTGGCTTCCAAGTCCTGAGGGACAGTTGGGTGACAAAACCAACAGAGTGGGTCCCTGAGGGTTATGACACTTTCCTCTTCTCACCATAAACAATTCTACCCCTGGGTCCCAAACCATCCTAGGGAGCCATGGCAGGAAAGCATGCTCATTGCTCCTGCCTTGCTTCAAAGTTTTCATCTTGACCTAGGGCCAAGTTCCTAATCTGCGGCTCCTCCTTCTGCAGGTATATGGGCTGACCATTCCAGGCTACTGCCTGGTTCCCAGCACAGGCAGCTAGCTCCTGCTCTATGTCTCACCTGACTGGGGAAGGGACTGCTTGCTCCATTCCAAGCTCTCCCTCCTCCTGCCTGGGTCCAGGCACAGCAGGCTCAAGGTGCTCCTGCCCCCAGGTTCTGTCTCTGGTCCTCACCATCCCAACTCCAGGGCAACTCAGTCTCCCCCACCCCCTCCAGTCTGGACTCTGGGTGCAGCAAAATAATACCATAATAAGAAAATAACAGACAATTATCCCAGTCTCTCTAAAACCCATACTTTCCTCAAAGGTGTCAACAATCTTACTTTCTATCAATGCAGTGTTCCAGTGTTCTCACAAGGGTTGGTATCAGAGATCTCCTCTCTCTCTCTCAGAGGACTACTTTCTCTCTCAGAGGTCTCCTCTCCAAACCTTGTTGAGGGATTCATATTCACAGCCAGGGGACCACTTGATAAGAGCTAAATATACTTCTATGAGCAAGCACCAAGGCTATACACACACACACACACACACACACACACACACACACACGTATATATGGATACATATATGGATACATATATACATATACATATATGTATACTATATATATATACATATACGTATATATATATACTTTCAACTAATAGGCTCAGAGCCAGAAGTACAGCTGTGAATTAGCAAGGTTCGAAGGAGACTAATTCTTCAGATATTTACAATTTAGCATGAGCCTAGGAAACTGAACTTCAACAAGAAGAGCAAAAAACAACAAAAATCCCACCTTGCTTGTGCTCACAGGGTTCTAGTTACCTCTTATGGGGAACAACTCTTGATCCCACCTTGTCTAATTATGGATGTTCTCTTCCCTCTCAAATAACCATGTACACACTATTAGAATGAAAATGAATGTAAAGCTTTTTCAGGGAACTATTTTTAATATTTGCTTGTCTTTTTATCCTTGAATACTAAGACAAATGTGTCTCTTGCTCATAGTAATTGCTTAAACAAGAAACTTTTTGGATCAGATTTCATTGGATAGGTCTGTTCATGAAGAAGTCACAGATGGGACCTCAAGCTATGATTTTGTAACCTTTTCTTTTGACTCACATCTGCAATTTCATTGCTGTATGTGTTATCTCCCAGTGTGCAAATTCCCCCTACTGTTGCATATAACATAATTCATCTGTAGCATAGTCTCAGAGAAATGCTTGCAGGACTGAGACAATGTGGCATGCCCTTGGTAGTCCGGCTAATATGTGTCAGATACAGAACTTTAAACTAGGTTTTCCTGACTTCAAGGACAGCTCTTTGTCTAAGGCAGCATTCTCTGCCTCATTTGCATAATTATAATTTCCCTGACCAAAATACCACCTGAAGCTCGGGAAAATCATGGGACTCAGCAAGTTCAGTTGTTAAAAACAAAAACAAAACAAAAACCAAAAACCCTTCACCTACAGACTTGGGAATTAACTGATCCACAATCATGTAACTATTATGTGTAAAAGTCAGCATCTATACTCATTTCTCTTAAGTCCAAGCCTAGGACTCTTGCCATTGCATCATACTCCCTGTTAACAACAAGATAGGAAAAGGTAAATATTTTCACTGCTACAGGCCAAAGCCATTCTCAGATTAGAAGGTTTCCTATCTGGTTATGCATCTGTGTTATGGAAAATGATGCTTCAATGAGTAACTATATCAAAATCTGATTTCTAACTGTATAATGCCCCAAGGGTCCTGAATAGCTTGAAGAAGCAATAACTAGCTTATTTTTTTTCAAGTTACCCTTTATGAAGTGAATGTCAAATCATAGGAAATCTCTGGTGTCAATTCGGGAATATCAGTTCCATCAGTATTTTTAAAATTTTTTCTTCATTAAATGACTTGATTCCAGCTAATAAATATTATGATAATATCCTGTATTTATATAAAATGTTAACAGATAGCATCTAATTTAATCCTCACAACAATCCTGTATAGTAAGTGCTATTATTGTTTCCATTTTATAGATAAAGAAAATGAGGATGCCTGATGGATTGTGACTTCCCCCAGATTGAACAGCTGGTAAATTATAGTTAAGACTTAAACTCGGGTCCTTCTGATTTCAGGTCCAGTACTCTATCATGTCAATAGTACTCATGCTGCCCTGTTGATCCTGTGCTTATGCAAAAGTTTCTGGCTCTTTCTTATGACTACATCACTGGACATTGTTGTTGTCTCAGAAAAAAATATATGCATACATTTATAAGTATAGAAATATATATAATTTTATATAGTATGCAATTGATATAAAGTAATAAACCACAGCATGTTTATTCTTATTATTATATTATATGAAATATGTGCATGTACATGTACATACACATACATGTATGTATATGGTTATGTATGTGTGTGTGTTGTACACATGCACACACATATATGCATATGTAGTTGTTGTTTGAGGACAGCTAGGTGAGGCAGTAGATAGAGTGCTGGTTCTGTAATAAGTAAGACTCTTCTTTCTGAGTTCAAATTTGGCCTGAGACATTTATTAGCTCTGTGGCCCTGGGCAAGGTATATCTATTTATGTATGTGTGTACATGTATATATGTGTGTGTATGTGTATATAGACACATACATACATATATATGTGTGTATATAGATATACATAGATGTATGTATGTAAGTATCTCTATTTATTCCAGGATAATATTTCTCTGTTCAACAGTCTGTATTCCTTAGTGGCATCTCCTCTCCATGCACCTCCTTTCCTTTTCCCTTCTCCTTTCTTTGGAAGACTCTTTCTTTGCAAACTTCCATACTTAGAACATTTTAGGCTGGCAATGTCCAGTTTTTGAATAGATTGGTTGTTCATAAACTCAGGGTATTGAAACACATCACACCTTTCTCATCTGAGGAAGGGAACTCCTTTTCCTATAAAAACATCTGAGTGTAATCTGGGATCAACAGGGACACCCGAGCCAGTTCAGAAGCTGCACCTACTGTAAACAGCAAGAATGTACTCAGAAGCCCAATGCTGTCTTTGGTTCCCTTGTATTGCTCTGGCTTGAAGATTACCATGCTTAAAACTTGCTGGTGACATCTCTGGTGATATACCTTCCATGACCCTACCTAGTCCATCTTATGATGGGCTCACCTTGACCCCAGGATGTGTGTTTGAGTGAGGGTGGAAGGGTGGGGTCAGTCAGCTACTTTAGTTTGGAGGTGTCCTTCTCAACACTATTTTTAAAGGGTTTAAGGGACTGTCCTAGTTTGGAGATATCCCTCCCTACCCCCATCATTGGGGAATGGAGAAGAGTTGACAGACTACTCTAGTTTCACAATGTGATCCTAATCCTAGAGTAACAAGGTAGTCAATGGTCACTGCTAGCAAGTTTCCCTTGGTATCCATGCCTCATATCTCTACTTATGCCTTACATTTTGGACCTTCCCTTAAACATCTCAAATAAAAGATCTCATTGCTTTCAGCTGTGATCAGCTCCTCAAATTCTTTTGCAAAGATCTTTTAATGATAGCAACAGATTCTGACAAGTGTGCAGTTGGTTGTATTCAATAGACTACAACAGTTTTGAGTTCGTGAACCACCATAGGCTATGAGTACTACATACAATGTACCAACTAACTAGGCAATTACAGGAGGAACATAGAGTAGTTGCAGAACAAAGCATCATACTCAGTGACTCTCTGTGGGGGGAGGTGATAGTAGATAGAGAGTTCCCTCTTGTTCATGTCTTAAGGAACTAGCCCTTTTTCCTGAGATCCTACAGCACTGGGTTCTAAGCATTTTGAAGGTACATGGACTGCTACTGTCCTTCATTGGCTCTAGAACCTCTTTGGACTATCTCCTTTTCCAAAGCATGCTTTCTATATACCTGATACTTTTTAGCCATTACCAGACAATAGTTATAAAAGCAGGTAAAAGGATGGAAATGTGATTCCTTTATATCACCTACTGCATGTCTTGTTGCAGGCTGGCTGTAGAAAATCCTTCCATGTACAAGTGTAGTGCCTTCCTGATCATTTGTCTGCAAATCCTGGAAAACTGTCAGATTGGGCACTTGGAAGAAACAGGCCTCTTATCAAGGTGTTATGCTGCTGTTTTTTTTTTTAATCCAACCATCATTAGCATGATGGCACCTCAGCTATTTTATCATGGTCACACTGTTGGGCATAATTCTTTTGTGCACAACTTCATTCATTTAAAGGCAGGTGTGCTTGAGAAGGAACAAAGTAATATAACAGCTCCAGACATATATTTATATACATATACTTGGTGGATAGCTGAAAATGAAACCAAAGGAAACATCGATGCTAATCCTTTTATCTTTCATTTGGACAATCCTGGCTGTTGTATTTGGTACAGTTGTAGAAGGCTAAGGGGGAGAAAATAAAATAAACAGGAACCTGTTTGGAAATGTGAGAAAATCCACTTGATCATAATCCCAAACCTTAGATGCCACTGCCTGTATGATCTGAGGGCATGTCACCTAATGTTTCTGGTGCTCAGTTTCCTTACTAGTTCAAAAGTAAGTTTGGAGTTCAATATACACTTTTAGCTCAAAAATTCAATGATTCATTCATTAACATGGTTTTGTAATTCCTCCAGGGGCAGAGGTGTGTATGTTTGTAGTTTAAACTGATTAAAAATGTTTTTAATTACTTCTCTTATCAGTGGGTGGCTGTTCTCTGTAGGCTGTTTTGAAGTAAAAACAGTGTTGCTAGCCATTGTTGCTTTTAATTGGACCTTGACATAGACCAAGTTCAATTCTGGAGAGCTTTTCACTATGCTTGCATTAAAACCAGCTTTATTCCACAATCCTTCAACATTTAGGAATAAATTTTTGTACCTTATTGTAGACCAGTCTTGCATGGGTTCAGTTTTACGCATTTAGAAAAAGGGTGGGAACAAATAGAGCTATAATGACCAATTTTAATGTTTGGAGGAAGTCCTACAAAGAGTAACAAAATGTTCTTGGTATATGCAACTTAAAAGATTCCCCCCAAGTTTCCATTTAAAGACAAATTCAGTTGGAGGGATGAGGCAGATAAACTTTGGAAAGAGGCTTTCAGCTCATTAATCCTCCTTGACCCCAAACCCTGAGACTCTGAGTACTAGGGTACTACAAAGTTGCTACTGGGGAAGTCTCTGCTGAATGAGGAAGTAGGGCAGTAGGGCAAGGCCAGGGCAAGTAAGAGCTAAAGTGGAGGACTGGCCACTGGGAGGGGAAAACTTACCATCTAGTACAGTGGTTCTCAACCTTCCTAATGCCTAATGCTGTGACCCTTTAATACTTGTATGTGGGCATACCTGCATGTGGGTGGACCCTCCTGGAGACAGATAGAGGAGCGGTGTCTCAGTTCCTAAGACCATCGGAAATATGTGTTTTCTGATGGTCTTAGGTGACCCTGTTTGACCCCCAAAGGGGTTGTGACCCAAAGGTTGAGAACCACTGATCTGGTAGCTTCCTATTTCAATTAATAAGTCAGTAGATATATGGACTAGAGTACTTCAATTTCATTAGTATAGGGAACTCCCAGGTGAGAAAACACAGGTTGGACATTCTCTTAAATTTATAATCTGCCTGAGAGAATGATGTGACTTGGCCAGGATCACATGACCAGTATATCAAAAGAGGGACTTGAACTCAGGTCCTCTTACCTTTGAGGACATCTCTCCATGCTCTATTCCATGCTGCTTCTCTATTTTAACTAAACTATTCTTGCTGTATTGGTGTTGACTTCAATAATTTTTATGTGCTGAAGAATCATAGGTGGTGTCACTTCCTTCTATAGTGTAGTGCCCTGGCCAGTGCCACTAATGTGCCAATCAGGTTGTAACTTTATATGGGAGTGATTTAATTCTTCTATCTTGCTACATCTCACTTTGCAGATGCTGCTATGGCCATTTCTCTGTAGCTACATAGATGTTAGGCAGCTAGGTGGCTCAGTGGATGGGGCCCTGGCTCTGGAGTCAGGATCACTTGAGTTCAAATTTGGCTTCAGACACTAACTGTGTGACCCTAGAAAAGTCACTGAACATCTGTTTGCCTTAATCCACTGAAGAAGGACATGATGAATTATTCCAGTATGTTTGTCAAGAAAACCCCATGGACAGCATTGGTGTACTATGGTCCATGGGGTCACAAAGATTTGGAGATGACTGAACAACAGCAACAACAAAGCAGAGCTGTCACAAGCCATGACATCCTGTGACCAGTACTGGACTTGGAGGCCAGAGTACTTCTATTCAAATCCTGCCTCTCTATGAATCTTATGACCGCAGGCAAGTTATTTAGCCTTTCTGAGCTTCAGGAAACTTCCTAAAACTTTTTTGGATGAAATTGATGGTTTTATCAGTGTAAGATGCAGGTCAACTGCTCTACTGCTTATGCTCTTACAGAGGTATCTGGGGCACTAGGGAGATTAAGTGATTTGACCAGGGTCACATAGCCCCTATGTGTTAGAACCTGAGCCCAGGTCTTCCTGACTTGGACCTTTCTGTCCATAAGCAATGTTGCTTCACCTTTCACATTTAGGGAAACAATAAAACATCTTTATCTTTAAAATGCACAATTACTCTTTGCTCTTTTGAAGCTCATTCTGGAAAGATGTCTTCAAATGCTTCTCATGGATAGCTAATCAGGCTGAATTCTTAAAGTGTTGTTAGACACTTTATGTGAAGGAATAGATATAACCTTAAAGAAGCAGATTTGGGAAGAACAGCTAGACCAAGCTAAATGTACATGGAATAAGTCTGTGCTGGAGGTGATACAAACTTTAAAACATCAAGCATCATTTTATGAAGTACTTTATGGAGGTGAAGAAACATGATGTAGTGCAATGATTCCCATTTCGTGGTTCAAAATCCCCTTGGGATTCACAATGTTGATCTAAGAGTTTGCACTAAAAATCCTTTTGTAGTACCTTCAATAGTAAATAATTGTCCAATCATGTGGCAAATATATTTTCCTCTGTGATTACAAGCATGTAATATTACATGCATCATTATAGATTTATTCCTTTGGCAATTGGAAATGATCATAATCATGAATACATTTCAGCGTTCATGCAGCAATTACATCAAATTCATCCCACTTCTGACTAAGCACAATTATTCTTGAAGTTTCTCAACTTGTCATCAATGATTAAGAAATTGTCATTAGAATTCACTTGACATTCAAGAGCAAATTCCCAGAAATGGTCAGAAGCATGCACATACCCTCATTTGCATTCTATATACTGCATCAGAGTAGCCCCTTCCATCCTCTGTTATCCTGTAATCCTACCCTCCAGCTGCATAATCACATGAGCAAGCTGTTGTGATCTTTTGTGCTCTTGAAGTAAAAAGAGGGCTTTTTAAAATCCATGATCACTGGACATGTGCATTATGAGTCTTTGAAACCACCTTCCCAAATTTCTGAAGAAATAAACTTTATGTTCCCTCTCATTGCAACATTAAGGCCATTTTTCAATATAAATTAAGCCCTCCGCTTATTTGGTGGATTTTCAAATGAAATGGCTGACAATGTGTCAGTCGCTCATCAGAATTTCAGTGGAGTTGAGCTAGTGTGCTATTGGCAGAAAAGAAAAAGGTCATGTCAAAAGAGATTCCTTCCTTTCAAAATTTACCTTACACATAAACATTATTGAAAATGAAGCAAGAAAAACCAAGAAATCATATCAAGGAGAGACAATATAAGAATTTGTAGACTATCTGAAAGTTTTGAACAAAAAAGGGATCTGGATACAATATTACTAGAATTTATTGAGGAAAATTGCCTCAAAGTTCTAGAATGAGAAGGTAAAGTAGAAATAGAAAGAATTCACTGATCACCACCTGAAAGAGATCTTAGGGAGAAAACTTACAGGAATATCATAGCCAGGTTTCAACATTTCCAGGTTAAAGAAAATATATTTCATACAACAAGAAAAAAAATAAATACTGCAGAAAAGTAATCAGCATTTCCCAAGACTTAGAAGCTTTTCTGCCCAAAGACTGTAGGTCTTAGAATATTATTATTTCAAAGAACAAGGGAGTGGGGATCACATCCAAGAATGACTAATCCAACAAAGTTGAGTACAATCCTGAATGAAAAAAAAATTAGCATTTGATGAGCTGAAAGACTTTCAGGTATTTTGAATACAAAGACCAGAACTCAGTGGAAAATTAGATAGAAAAGATCCAGAAGAAATATAAGGAAATCATTAGAGACTGATTATCAGGCACTGATTAAGGTCAAGTTATTTACTTATGTTATATGAAAATGTTATTAATATTATTAGTAATTTTTATTAGTAATAGTATTCTGAAAATATATCATTGCTAAGGTAGTTAGAAAGAAAGGTTGGGGCTGAGGAATGGCTGAATAAGTTGTGGAATATGGTTGTGATGGAATACTACTGTGCTACAAGAAATGTTGTGCTCAATGATTTTAGAAAAAAATGTGGGAGGACTTGTATGAAATAATGAAGAGCGAAATAAGCAGAAGCAAGAGAACATTGTGTACTGTAATAGCAATATTATTTTAAGAAGTATATGGTAGTATAAAAGACCTATAAAAAGATACTGTCTGCATCCAGAGAAAGAACTTATAAATAGAAGTATGAATAGAATAATTTTACATATATACAGATGGTAGCCATCTCTAGAATGGACTAGGGGAGGGAAAAACAAAAAGAAATTTACACGACAATTTTGTTATATATTTGAAAGTAATAGTAAGTTGTGCACAGTAGGTTTTCAGTTTCATGTGCAATCATATTTTTTATTGTACTATGCTATGGAAATTCTTGTTTTATTCAAAAAGTAAAAATTAATTTAAAAAGAAAAAATGAAGCGATGTATCCATGCTGATATGAAAAAATGCTCTGTATCACTATTGATAACAGAAATGCAAATTAGTACAACTCTGAGATACCACCTCATATCTATCAGATTGGCCAATATGACAAAAAAGAAAAATGATAAATGTTGGTGGAGATGTAGCTTAACTAGGACACTAATGCGCTATTAGTGGAGTTGTGAACTGATCCAACCATTCTGGAGAGCAGTTTGGAATTATGCACAAAGGGTTAATAACTGCACATATCTTTTGATTCAGCAATCTAGGTCTGTATGGCAAAGGAATTTTTTTTTAAAGGAGGAGGGAAGAGACCTGCTTGTACAAAAATATGTATAGTAGCTCTTTTTGTGGAGGCAAAGAACTGGAAATCAAGATGATGGCCACCAATTGGGGAATCGCTGAACAAGTTGTGGTATGTGATTATAATGCAATATTACTGTGCAATAAAAAATGATAAGTAGAATGATTTCTGAAAAAGCATGGAAAGATTTAACATGAACTGATACAAAGTGAAGTGAGCAGAACCTCCCACAATAACAGCAATATAGTAAGATGAAGAATTGTGAATGACTTAGCTATTCTCAGCAATCAATACAATGAATGATCCAAGACAATTTCAAATGATGAAAAATGTTATCCTCCTCCAGAGAAAGAATTGATGTTATCAGAATACAGATTAGAGCATACTATTTTCCATTTTCTTTCTTTCTTTGCTTCTTTATTTCTTCCTTTGTCCCTTTCTTTCTTTTTTTGTTCATCTTCTTGTACATAATGAGTAATATGGAAATATTTTACATTGTTGCATGTGTATAACCTATATCAGATTGCTTACCATCTCATTGGGGGGAGAGAGAAGGGAAGGATGGAGGGAAAGAATTTGGACTTCTTAAAAAAAAGTTAAAATTATTCTAACATAACTGGGAAAAAAGTAAAATACTATTTTTTTTAATGAAGCAATGTATGGAATTGGAGTTTAAGTATATTTATCATTTAATACAGTACTTATCATTAGCTGGTAGAAAAACCGTTGGGAAAGTAATTTATAATTTAATTTAAATTTTAAAAATATAATTAATTATTGAGTTTTGTCATTTGGTTAAGTGACTAAAATTTTTAAAAAAATGAATTTCTTAGCTAGAGACCTAATATTCTCCTACCATTTTAAAGCACACATTTGAGTGAAGTAATTGTTTTATTTTATTTTTGTTTTAAATCAAAATGCAGAACCAAACTCCAGGTGAAATCACATTAAAGATTGGTGTTCAACCAAATATTGCAAATCTTTGTACAAATAAAAAAAATTTCAACATCATAATTGTGTTTACATATGATTATTATATTATTTGAAACACATTTATCTCTCAAGTTGTAACTTATTTCATTAAAATGTTATTTGTACTGAATAAAATTTGTAAAATAAAATAATTTAATAGGAATTCTTACATATTATAGCAAGCATATGAGGTCTTGATGGATTACTTCTTTTAACTCTTACATAAAATCCTATCATATATTTGTAATTATTTTATAATTAATTTTTATCATTTTACATTTCTAATTTTCATAATCATTGGGAGAACAAAATTTTATATTTTATATGATTATAATTACATGATATCCCTTTTAATTTGGAACTTTTTTGAAGCAAAAGTTAATTTTGTAGTTTTGTAAACAATGAAGAAATCTAAAAGAATATTATGATTTTTATATTAAAACATCCTGGAGGTTCACTACCCATTGTTTGAATTCAAAGAGGTTAATAGAAAAAAAAATATTTGCAGCCCCAATGTAAGGAAAAGTGCTGAATGTAGAGTTTGAAAACCTCAGTTCAAATTCTCTACATGACCTTGAGCCAGTCATTTAGCTTTGAGCTTCAATTCCTTATCTGTAAGATAAGGATGTTGTACTAAATGATGTTTGAAGTTCCATCCATCCCTAATGTATCCTACTAATATTCTGTTCCAGGTAAGTTACTTGATGATTATTATTATTTGATTACCAAAGCAAATATCCGGCTCTATGTGTCTGAGACTTACCTTGACTGAAATGAATAGGACTCCTTGGGAGAGGTATAGCAGTCATCTGGGATCTCATGACTAGGAGACAATTCCTGGAGGCCAAACTGAATGCAAAGAAATGTATGAACCTGATAAGAGAGGCTGCTCACTGATTTCAGCTTCAGCTTCTTAGGGTCCTGATTTATTTATTTATTTTTTTAGAACTCTTCAGATCCCCTACCAATCAGTAGCATTTTGTGCCAACTTAGCATAGACAAGTAAAGCCCTGTGCCAAAGAAGGAGGAACAGAGGAAGGGGAAACCAGCTAAGGAATCTTTGCCATGCAGCTGTCAGGGTTTGTTAGCAGAACATGAACACAGTACTTGTTTGGGGGTATGAGACCAGATGAGGTGACCCAATACTTTTACAGTTCTTAAAGAATTCCGTTTAGCAAACCCACAGGTAGCTCTTATCCAAGGACAACAAAGAGTTGTTGTGACAGAAGATGGGACGGACCACCTGCTTCATTGTGTCCTTGCACAGTTTGTTGTATTTTATTTCTCCTTCAATAACCAAGGAAGAGGATCCATTCCTAGGCCATCAGGGGTTTGGGGAATTAGTCTACCAAGATATTGTGAAATGATTGTGATTCCTCATTTTCTTCCACAGAAGGAACAAAAGATAATCCCAAAGTCTTACATGTATTACAATCACAGGCTCCTTGACAAATGCAAACAGAGATGACCAGATTCAGTGACCTCCTGCTTATTAACGCTAAGCAAGGCAAAACTATTGAGAAATGTAATTCTTACTGAAGATATTCATTTCTTTTGTGTCCTCTGCAGGGTCCAAATGCAAAAGGTTTTCTTTAGAAATTATGAGAACCTTCTTCTGCTTGCACATGATTTTGTGCTGATTAAATTGACACCCAGAGCATTCCTAGGTATCACCAGTGAGATTCTTGGTTACTCAAAAAAAGTGTTATATGGTAATCCAAGCAGAAAGCATATGATCCAGCATTCACTCATGAAGCACTCATCATATTCAAGGCACTATGCTAGACGTTAAAGACACAATGATAAGAAACAAATACATAGTCTCCTCCTTCAAGGAACTGTATTCCTTTGGGGAATCTATGAGCCTATGAAATGCTGCTGGAACATTTAAGTCCACAGATTTTTAATAACTGGATTATTTGTCCATCTTCACCATGCAGGAAAGAAGAATGAAATGCACACCCAAAGGCAGAAAAGTGCTTGAAAAGCAAGGTACAACTGAACGATGAGGGCAACAAAAATCTGGCCAAAGACTTTTTGTAAGTTTCTTTAAATCGCCAATGACTTTAGTATTTGTAGGCTATTCTATCTTTGAAGAGGGCAAAACGAGTAACACAGTGTCTTCCAAATGCTCTTTCCAATCAGTAATAGGTATATCTTTTAGGCCAAAATGTCAGTCTTCATTTGGGTCATTCCCTAATTTGCTGCAATTTATAGCTGGGGAATTAGTCTCAGGCATTCATCTCAAGAGCATGATTAGAGCCACAACACAGCAAACAACTTTACCTTCTTACTGCACAGGTCCGATTTCTTTCAGATAATGATAAGTGACGTGAACCTGCAGCTTTGCACTAATTGACAGAGTCCATGGGAGTAAACAGATTATGCTGCTTTAGCTTGCTCCTCTCTTTTCAGCTAATCCTATCTTGAACTTGGCCAGTGACATCATGGCATCTAACTACGCGCTTTGTCTAAAGACACAAAGAACATGGAATATTGGTCGCCCTATTTTGCAAGCTCATTTCCAGTAGGGATTGTTTCATGATTCACACTTGTATCCTCTACACCCAGCATGGTGCCTGGCAGGTGATCACTTAGCAAATACTGTTGATTGATCAATTGATTAAATATGAATTCCTCTGAGTGGGCTTTAAAGCTTTTTGTTACCTGGTCTCTCCCTACCTTCTCTCCCTACCTTTCCAATCTTTTTATATATTACCCCTCCCCTCTCCCATCTATTCTTTGATCCAGTGTTCTTAGCCTCCTTGCTATTCCTTAAACAAGACACTCCATCTTGATTCTAGGCATTTTCACTGGTTGTCCCTCTTCCTGGAATGCACTGCCCCCTCCTCTCTGCCTCTTGGCTTCCATGGATTCTTTATTTCTCAGCTAAAAGTCTAAATCTTATGTGCTTTGAACCTTCCCCTTTTCTCTGACTGGCTTGTGATACCCTTACACACCACTCCTTCCTTGCCAATTCCCAAAAGTGTCAGTCATATAATACCCTCACTGAGTTCCTTTTAGTATTTTTTTTTGATTACAATTTGCTGGAGCCTGAACTGGCCCAATTAGTGATTGGTTTCTGTTACCAGAGTGACAACTCAAGGGCTTGAACTTCATTGTCTGACTAAATCATCATTCCAACTAATGATTATTGTATCTGGGCCTGCTTCCTCTTGTCTATACATTATGGACTAACTTTCTTTTTTCATGGAACCTCTTCACTCAGAGATCAGAATACTTCATTTTTTTAAGTAGAAAAGAACCCTTCTTTCATTTCTAATATCAGACAGTATTAATCTTGAGACATTATTCTTACCTCTCAAAATTTAATAGTTATTTTTTACCCTTTACGCTTAACATTTAATTTATTTTCCTTAGGTTAGCATTAGCTAAGTTAATGCCTATTTTATTTTAAGTCCCACCCAATCCCTTAGTGTTCTTAATACGTTTTTTTCTCTAGTTCCTGTTCACATAATAGCCCTCTGTAATAATCTTTAACCAATGTATATAGTGATAGTAATGTTTCTTTCAATATACTCCCTCACCTTTAAGATTTTATCCACGAATTGGGGTGGGGGGAAGGGGAAAGTTTTGAAGAACTGTACTAAGAAAACATATTCTTTAGAAAAAAAGAGTGATTTTTTTAAATTGAAAGTGTTATTTTCAGGAAAAAGTGACATACTTTCAAATTTGACTATGAATTAAAACTGTAGAGAGGACAATAGCTGTCATAATATATATTTTGGTTTTACCCAGCAATGTGTGTTTTTATCTGAATATACTCAACAAATTGTAGCCAATATTTCCTTTTCAAATTCTCTTCCTTTGAAACGTCATTCCCTTGTGTGCTACATTACCTGTGGGGTGGAGCTAACCAACTTCCCATTTTTTCAGAGTTCTATGTTTTCTCTATAGAATTAACTAGAATTCAAAAGCCCAATGTAATTAGCACCACCAGCTGTAAAATTTCCTGCAATCCCACTTAACATTCTTGATTGACAAAAGGCAAAACTCACTGGGTATATATAGCCTTTGCTACAAAGATCAATGGATTAAATTGACTAGAACAAATAAGGTGACAAAAGATAATGACGAGTGGCAGGAACAGAGAGAGACCCATGATTTAGGAACTGATATCATCATTGCCCTTAATTGTGCAGCAATAACTTCATAAGCTATTAAGTTCCCAATTGGAAATGGCAAAATACATGGTGTTTTTATGTCTGATGAAGAATTTTATCATTCTCTATGGTGAAATTAAAATGAAAGTATCTTATTGGATATTTTACTTAGAAGGAAAAAAATGGGATCCTCCTATTTGCATTAGAGTACCAGGAAATTGCTTAGGATATTGAACTGGTTAATTGGAACATTTTCCAGGAAAACATTTCATTTTGCTCTTTAGCTTTAAAAAAATCAATTACTGATTAACAGAACTGTTTTCTGAATAAAGGGGTCCTTGTTGGTTCCTATGGGAGATGTGCATTAAGGATATGGCTTGATAAATGCATAAATACTTTTCTGACTTGATTTCAAACCAATGAGTCCTTGCAGAGCAAAGAAAACTCTAATTTTGAAAATTAGAACATTCTGAATAAGAAGAAGCTGTGTTGGGAGGTAGGAAAGAAGGATGAAGAGAAGGAACAGAGCAAAGGGAGCAAAGGATCAAGGGAGGGAAGGAAAAATAAGAAGAAGGGGATGAGGAAGGGAAGGAAGGAGGGAGTGAAACAGGAAGGTGGGGAGAGAAGGAGGTAGGTAGGGACAATGGAAGAAAACAAGCATTTATAAGGGAAGGACACAAGTATTTTTAAACACACCTTATGTGTCAGGCACTATGCTAAGTACTTTACATATATTACTTCATTTTATACACACAACAACCCTGGGAGGTAGGTACTTTTGCTATCTCCATTTTACAGTTGAGAAAGCTGAGGCAAACAAAGGCTGTGACTTGCCAAGGGTCACATAGCTAGAAAGTGTCTGAGATCAGATTATACTCAAGTCTTCCTGACTACAAACTGACCTTTCTAAAGAACTTGACACTGCCTTTTAGGTCTTATGGCTACTGATGCTCTCAGGGCACCAGTATTGCTTACAAATCTCTTTACTTTTTTTGGGGCGGGGAATGGGGGTGCAATGTTTTTTTTTTATGACATCCTGTTATATACTAAAGGGCCACGAGCCTAGGAACCAGCAAGATGAACAAAATCGTAAAATCATTCATTTGGAATAGTTCTCAGAGACCACTGAACCCAGTTAATGCTTAAGTTAGAGCATCCTTTCTTACATAGCTGACAAGTGACCATCCAGTTTCTGCTGGAAAACCTCTAGTGAGTGGGATTATACTACCTCCTAGAGCAATTCACTTTACTTGTGGAGATCTGTCAGCAGGGGTAGGATGGTAAATGTTTAACAACCAGTTCTCCTCCTTCCCCCCCAAAAGTATGCATAGGACACTGTTAAATTTAATCCATATTAGTTAATCTCATCTATTAACGTGTTCTTCACTTTAAATCTAGAAATCAACAAAATGAAAAAATAAGCCATCATTTATAGTATTTGCTGATCTTTTAGGTGAAAATGTTCATGCTGAAAATTTAACATTCAGTTCTTGTGGGTTGGCTCAAGGTGACTTTAATATATATCACCTTTCAGTATTTAGTAGTTTTTGTTTTCTTTAAAAGCAATTCATTTCTCTGAACCTTCTACTATTTGTCCAGAGTTTTGATTTGTCCCAAAAAGTAGCCTTGTAGTCTTTTTTGCCCAATGACAGATCTGGGTATCTTTTAGAAAAATGTAGTATCTCTGCTTATCTCTTTTGAGTAGATCTATTTTTTGCTTTTTCTGAAGTCATTTTCTGAAGTCATTACTGCTACCCCTGTTTTTTTTTTAATCAGCTGAAGCATAATATATTCTTATCCATTACCCCCCCCCCCCCTTTTTACTCTGTGTGTATCTCTCTGATTCAGGCATGTTTCTTGTAATCGACATAGTGTCACATTATGATTTTTAATATACTCTGCTATCCATTTCTGTTTTATGGGTGAATTTATCCCATTCACATTCACAATGATGATTTACTAACTCTGTATTTCCCTTCACCCTATTTTCCTCCAGCTTATCCTCTTACTTTAATCTATTCCTTTTTAAAAGTCAGTTTTGCTTCTGCCAACTGCCTCTCCTAAATCATCATCCCTTTTATTACTCCACTTCTTTCTCCTTTCCTTCCCCTCCTACTTTACTATAAAGCAAGATGTATTTCTATATCCAACTGAGTGTGTGTTAGTACCTCTTAGAGTCAGTTCCAAGAAGAGTAATGTTTAAGAATTATCTGCCATCCCTAATCTTTCTCTTCACTGAAGAAACTCTTCCTTTCCTACCTCTTTTATGTAAGATAATTTACCCCATTCTACCTCTCCTTTTACCCTTCTTCCAACATATTCTCCTTTCTCATCTCTTAATTTAATTTTTTATATGCCATTCAACCATGGTCGTTGTACACTTGTGCTCTCTATGTATACTCCCTTTAACTGTCCTAATAATCATAAAGTTCTTAGGAGTTACAAGTATCATCTTTCCATGAAGGAATGTAAACAGTTTAATCTTATTGAATATCTTAGAATTTTTCTTTCATGTTTATCTTTGGTTTTGCACTTCTCCTGAGTCTTATATTTGAAAGTCAGATTTTCTATTCAGCTCTGGCATTTTCATGAACAATACTTGCAAGTCCTCTATTTCATAGAACAGTCTTTTTTTCCCTTTAGGATTACATTCAGTTTCACTGCATAAGTTTATTCTTGGTGGTAATTTTAGCAACTTTGATCTCTGGAATGTCATATTCTGTAGAAGCTACTAAATCTTGTTTTATCCTGACTATGGTTTCATGATACTTGGATTATTTCTTTCTGAATGCTTGCAATATTTTCTTTTTGACCTGGGACCTCTGGAATTTGGTTAAAATATTCCTGGGAGCTTTCATTTTGGGTTCTCTTTCAGGAGATGATTGATTGGTGGATTTTTTCAATTTCATTTTACACTATATTTCTAGGAAATGGGGGCAGTTTTCTTTCATTATTATTTTTTTTTGGTGGGGGGAAGGCAAAGTAATTGGGGTTAAGTGATTTGCCCAAGGTCACACAGCTAGTGAGTGTGTCAAGTGCCTGAGGCCAGATTTGAACTCAGGTCCTCCTGACTCCAGAGCTGGTGTTTTATTCACTGTGCTACCCTTCTCTTATAATTTCTTGAAAGAAGATGTCTAAACTCCTTTTTTGATCATAATTTTCAGTTAGTCCAATAATTCTTAAATTTATCTCCCTCAAGATATTTTCCAGGTCACTTCTTTTCTTTTTAAAAAAAATTTTTTTTTCCTATTGATTTGTTTGTTTACTTTTAGTTTACGAGATTCAGTTCCACAATCCGTTGAGTTTTAAATTTTCTCCCCACCCTCCCCCCATTCCCCATGGCAACATGCAATCAAGTATAGGATTTGCAGATACTTTCAGATTAGACATCAGTCTGGTTGTATAGAAGGGCTGTCACCTTTGGAATGAACAATGGGAAAGAGGAAACAAAACCAAACATGGAAAAGAAAGAGAGGATGTAGTTTGCTTCAGTCTCCATTTAAACTCTGTTCTTTCTAGTTCTTTCTCTAATTGTAGACATCTCCTTCCATCCTGAGTCTTATAGAGTTTTCTTATTACCTTGCCTTGCTGAGAAGAGTCCAGTTTATCAAAGTTGGTCATCACACATGCATTGTGTACAAATTTCTCCTGGTTCTGCTCTTGTCACTTAGCATCAGTTTGTATACGCCTCTCCAGTAAATATGAAATCCATCTGCTCCTCATTTCTTATAGCACAGTAGTATTCCATTACATTCATATACCACAACTTGTTAACCATTCCCCAATTGATGGGCATCCCCTTAATTTCCAAATTTTTGCCACCACAAAGAGAGCTGCAATAAATATTTTTGTACATATGGGTCTTACTCCCACTTCTATGATCTCTTTGGGATACACCCCTAGATGCGGTATTACTGGGTATTAGAGGGTATGCAGTTATTTATAGCCCTTTGGGCATAGTTCCAGATTGCTCTATAGAATGGTTGAATCATTTCACAACTCCAATAATGCATTAGTGTTCCAATTTTTCCACGTCCTCCTCAGCATTAGTCATTTTCCTGTTTTGTCATCTTAGCCAATCTGACTGGTGAGATGTGGTACCTCGGAGTTGTTTTGATTTGCATTTCTCAAATCAAGAGTGACTTAGAGTATTTTTATATGCTTATAGAAATCTTTAATTTTTACCTCTGAAAATTGCCTGTTCATATGCTTTGACCATTTATCAATTAGAGAATGACTTGTATTCTTATAGATTTGGCTCAATTCCCTGTATATTTTAGAAATGAGGCCTTTATCAAAGACACTGGTTGTAAAAATTCCCTATTGAAAAGATATTCTTTTTCCTTATTTGCCCATTTTCAGCTTGTTTCTTGACATAACTTTATTTTGAAGTTGTGCTCTGCTCCCAACACGGCACAGCACTCTCCCAAGCTCCTGCCCTTTCTTGTTTCTGTTTTTAGAGCTAGCTCTGAAGGAGTTTAGGTTTTTGGCTTTTCCAGGGTGGTATATGATCTCTTCTCTCCTGGCCCCTCTTTGAGCAATTGTCATCACTCTTCTCCACCCTGGAATGTGAGCAGGGCCTCTGCAACTGTGTCAATGCAAACTCACACAAGCTAATGCTCCTCTTACCTCTGTGATTCTGGCACAGAACTTTGCATTGAGTACACGGTAGCAGGAGAGTCTTGAATCCAGCGCTAGCAAAAGGTTTCCTGTACTTTACTTTTGGCCAGTTGTCCTGACACCCTTACTCTCAGTGGGCTGAGAGCTCCCAAAGCTGCTGCTTTATTGATGAACTGCCTCGAAGGCCTTCTGCTGGTGCCCTAACAGCCTGCACTATGTCATCTTCTCCAGGTCTATCCTTCACCCTGCTGAGACAGACCCTTATTTCCTGCCTCTCAGGTTGTCCTGAGCTGGAAAATTTTTTCATACCTTCTTTTTGTGGTTCTCCTTTTTCAGAATTCAATTTTGAGACAATATTCTAAAGTTGTTGATTTTTTTTTGTAGGGAATTTGGAAGAGCTCAGATGAGTAGCTGCCTTTATTTTGCTTTCTTGACTCTGCTTTCCCATTCATTGTCTTTTTTTCCTTTCTTTATTTGTTATGTTTTTGAACTCCAAGTTGTCTCCCTTCTTCCCTCACAACTCCTCACTAGAGAAGGCTAACATTTGACACAGATATATATGAGAAACCCACTTCTATGTATCAGCATCTCAATCAGCAACTTCCTCCGTAGGTTCTTCCAAAAACTGCCCATTCATATCCTTTGCTCATTTATCAATTGGGTAATAAAGTCATATTCTTGACAACATTCTCCATGCATTTTAGATATGAAACCCTTATCTGAAAAACTAACTATAAAATGTTTTCCCTAATTTTCTGCTTTCCTTTGGATCTTGGCTATATTGGCTTCATTTGTACAAACTCTTTTTAATTTAATGTAATCAAAATTTTCCATTTTCCATTTTACAATGCTCTGTAGCTCTTATTTATTCATAAATTCTATTACACATAAATCTGATTGATAATATGTTCCATTTTCTACTAGTTTACTTATGTTATCTCCCTTTTTATATAGGTCATGCATCCATTTTGACATTATATTGGTAGATGGTCTAGAATCTGTACCTAATTTCTGCCAGACTGCTTTCCAGGTTTCCCAACAATTTTTACCTAATAGTGATTTTTTTATCCCCAAATTTAAATGTTTACATTGATCAAACACAAGGTTACCATGATAACTTACTACTGTTATTGTATATCTACTCTATTTTCACTGATCTTTGATTCTATTACTTAGACAGTATTATAGTTCTGGTAATTACTGACTAATTACAGTTTAAGATCTGGTCCTGCTAGAACTACTTCCTGTACATTTTTTCATGAATTCTTTTTATATTCTTGGCCTTTTGTTCTTCCAAATGGATTTGTTATTTTTTCAAGGTCAGTAAAATCATTTTTTTGGCAATTTAATTGGGATGGCACTGAATAAGTACCACTAATTTAAATAGAATTGTCATTCTTATGATATTATTCTATCACCCCACCCATGAACAAAATAATACTTAAATCTGACTTTATTTGCATAAAAAAGTGCTTTATAATTATATAGTTCCTGGGTTTGTTTTGGCAGGTATATTATCTTGTATTTTATATTGTCTACAGTCATTTTAAATGAAATATTTCTTACTATCTCTTCTTGCTGAGCTTTATTGATGACATATAGAAATGCCAATGATTTATGTGGGTTTACTTTATGTTTTGCTACTTTCTTAAATTGTTGATTTCAATTAACATTTTAGTTCAATAGCTAAGATTTTCAATTATATCATTATATCATCTGAAAAAACACATAGTTTCATTACCTCATTGCCTATTTTAATTGCTTTAATTTCTTTTTCTTCTCTTAGTGCTATTCCTAGAATTTTTAGGACAGTATCGAATAATTCTGATGATAACAGGCATTTTTGTTTCACTCTTATTATCATTACAAAGGCTTCAGGCTTATTCTCATTACAGATAATGCTTGTTGATGTTTTTAGGTAGATACTTCGCAGTAATTTAAAGAAAAATACATTTATACCTATGCTTTCAAGTTTTGGTTGTGTTTGTCCTTCATTCTCCAAGAAGACCATGACATCAGGGAGATGATTACATGACTTATAGTCAACTTTGATTTGCGTGAGGAAGAACTGTGGAAGGTCACCAATCTCACTTTCTCCTCTGGAGCCATCTGAGTCCAATGGCCAGATATTCATCAGCACAAATGGAGATGGGCCAGGATGCAATGGGAGACCTTGGCCCTTTTAGGTTAAGGTCTTTTCAGGTTCTCACTTTGAGTGAAGTAACACCCATTCAGTGTGGATCTTTAAGAATTGAGTCAAGGGATGGCACCTTCAATGAAAAAAAAAAAAGAAGAAGAAAACATCAACACTAGTAGGAGAAGATCCTTACGGTTGCTGGCCAAAAGAAAAGAAGTTGCTATTTATATTCACTCTGAGGCAGGAGAGCCCCCAAAATAGCCATTAAGTGGTGTCCAATCTACGATTTCTAGAGTGAAATGTATTTAAGGTTAAGAAAGAAGGAAGGAAGAAAGGAAGGAAAGAAGGAAGGAAGGAAGGAAAGAAGGAAGGAAGGAAAAAAGGAAGGAAGGAAAAAAGGAAGGAAGGAAGGAAAAAAAGAAGGAAGGAAAGAAGGAAGGAAGGAAGGAAAAAAGGAATGAAGGAAGGAAAAAAAGAAGGAAGGAAAGGAAGAAGGAAGGAAGAGTTTCAAATATTTGTAACAGGAATACATATTGTATTTTGTCCAAAGCTTTTTCTGCATCTATTGATGCATGATTTTTGTTACTTTTGTTATTGCCATAATCACTTATGCTAAGTTTCCATAAGGAGCCAGCCCTGCCTTCTTGGTATAAATTATACTTGCATAATTTGTGTATATGTTTAATCTTTGTGATATATTGTTGTAGTCTCTTAGCTAGTTTTTTATTTAGGATATTTGCATCTGTATTCATTAGTGAAATTTGTCTACAATTTTCTTTCTCTATTTTTGCTCTTTATAGTTTAGATATCAGTATCATATCTGTTTCATAAAATTAAAAGGTTTGTTAAGACTCCTTTGTCTATTATTCCAAATAATTTATTTAACACTGGAATTAGTTGATCTTTCAATGTTTGGTAGAATTCACTTATAAATTCATCTGGTTCTAATGTTTTGTTTTTTTTCTTAAGAAGTCCATTTACCACCTTTTCAATATCTTTTTCTGAAACAGTTATTTACATGTTTCTATTTCTTCTGCTGCTAATCTAGGCAGTTTATATTTTTGTAAATATTCTTCCGTTTTGCTTAAATTGTTAAATTTATTTGCATAAGATTAGATAAAACAACTCCTAATAATTGCTTTTTTTCATCTTCATTAGTGGCGTATTCACCCTTTTAATTTTTGATACTAGTGATTTGGTTTTCTCCCTTTTTTTCAAAATCCCATTAACCAATGTTTTATTTATGGTATTGCTTTTTAAAAACAAAACCAACTCTTGTTGTACTTATTATTTCAAGGGTTTTCTTAAATTCAGTTTTATTCATCTCACCTTGAATTTTTAGGATATCTAATTTGATGTTTAATTGGGGATTTTTAATTCATCCTTTTTCTAGTTTTTTTTTAATTGCATGCCCAAATGATTGATCTGCTATTTCTCTATTTTATTGATGTAAGCATTTAGAGATATATTTTTTTCTTCAATTACTGCTTTTGCTTCCTTCCACAAGTTTTGGTATTTTGTCTCATCATTCTCTTTACTAAAATTATTTATTGTTTCTATGACTTGTTTTTATAATACTCTCATTTTTAAGATCAGGTTATTTTGTCTCCAATTAATTTTTAATCTATGTTTCCATGGTCCTTTATTAAGTGCAATTTTTATTGCATTATAATATGAAAAAGATACATTCATATGCCTTCTTTTATGCATTTAACCATAAAGTTTTTATGCCATAATATATGGCCAATTTTTGTAAAGGTGCCCTGTACTATTGAGGAAAAAAAAAAGTATGTTCTTATCTATTCCCTTTCAATTTTCTCCAGAGTTCTACCATATCTAACTTATATAAGATTCTATTAATTTTCTTGACACCTTTTAAATTTATTTTTGGTTAGATTTATCTAGTCCAGAGAGGGGAAGTTTGAAGTCCCCTCACTATTACAGTTTTGCTATCTATTTCCACCTGTAATTCATTTATCTTTTTCTCTTAAAAATTTGGATGCTATAGTATTTTGCGCACAAATGTTTGGTATTGATATTATATCATTATCTGTGGTTCTTTTAATATAATGTAATTTCCTATTTTTCTCTTTTCATTAAATCTATTTTAGTTTTACCATTGAGTTTATGATTGCTACCCTTGCAATTTTTACATTAGTTTAAGTATGATAAACTCTATTCCAGCCCTGTATTTTGATGCTATGTGTGTCTCTCATTTTTAAATGTGTTCTTGTAAGCAACATGTGTTCTGTCTTTTGAGCCATTTTACCATACATATCCACTTTATTGGTGAGTTCATCCCATTTACATTCAGCTATAGTTACTAGTTGTGTTTTTTCCCTCCATCCTATTTTTTCCTCACTGTTTATTCATTCTCTCTCTCTCTCTCTCTCTCTCTCTCTCTCTCTCTCTCTCTCTTTCTTCTCTCTCTCTTTCTGCCTCTCTCTCTCTCTCTCTGTCTTTCTCCCTCTGTCTCTCTCTCTCTTCTTCCCTCCATCATTTCCTCCCTCCCTCATCTCTCTTCAAAAGTCTAATTTACTTCTAACCACTGCCTTCCTAATGTGCACAGCCTTCTAAGTATTCCTCCCTTATCTTATCCCCTTACCCTCCTATTTGTCAGTAAGTTAAAAAGAATTTTCTACCTCCCAGAAGTATTTATTATTCCCTTTTTAAACCGTTATAATGAGAGCAAAGTCTTTCTGCCTTCCCCTACTTCCACTCCTCCAGTATAAGAGTTCTTCCATTCAAGTATCTTTTGCATGAGATAATTAGCTCCTTTTTACCTTTCCCCACCCAATTTTATGTTTCTAGGGTCATCCCAATCAACTTAATCCCAAACTTTCTATGTGTACTCTTTTGAACCACCATGCCAGTGATAAAATTCTGAAGAAATACAAATACCATTTCCCCATATAAGAAAACATTCTAACCTTGTAATCCCTTAAAACCAGTCATTTCTATTTGCATTCTATGTTTCTCCTGATTCTTAGCAAATTTTCTGTTCAGTTCTGATCTCTTCCTCAAGTGTATCTGAAATTGGGGCAGTGAGGTAGCACAGTGGACGAAGCTCTACCCTAGGGTCAAGAGGACCCCAATTCAAATCCAGCCGCAGGTGTTTCTTGGTTTTAATCCCAGCTCCATTGACCTCCAGAATATCATATTCCAAGCCCTTTGATCCCTTAATGTAGAAGCTGCTAGACTTTTGTTATCCTGATTGTGTTTTCACAATATTCAAATTGTTGCTTCCTGACTGCTTGTAATATTTTCTCCTTAACCTGGGTACTCTAGAATTTGGCTATAATATTCTTAGGAGTTTTCTTTGGGGGGATCTTTTTACAAGAGGTGATTGCTAAATTCATTCAATTTCTATGTCCTCTGGTTCTAGATTATCAGGATAATTTTCCTTGAGAATTTCTTGAAAGATGGTGTCTAGGCTCCTTTTTTGATCATGGCTTTCAGGTAGTCCAGTAATTTTTAAATTATCTCTCCTAGATCTATTTTCCAGGTCAATGGTTTTTTCCAATGAGCTATTTCAAATTGCCTTTTTTTCATTCATTTAGATTTGTTTTTTAGTATCTCGATTTCTCATACCCTGCCATTTTACCTAATCCCTCAACCTCCCCTCTAAAGATCTCTCTCTTGTCCTCCCTATTTCTCTAGCATTTTATTTCATCTAAATTTAGAAGACTTTATACTCTTCTAAGTATATTTGTATTGTTCCCTCTTGTACTGGTAATGGAATTTGGAAATGCCCCTGTATTGGCTTGGTTTTGGGGTTAGTGTTAAAACCCAGAGCTTGTGAGTCCCACTTGTTTGATGGACTTGTTGATGTGAAGAGAGAGGGCTGAACTGGGAGGAACTGTGAATTGGGAGAGAGGCCCAAGGTGAGGGAAGGACAGAAGGACTTTTGGAGAGCAGCATCCAGTATTGTGGAACCTGAGTTGCTGAGAGAAAGACTGCTAAGAGCCCATTGGAAGCGCCCAGGACTTTTGAGAACTGCCACCCGGAACTGCCGAGAACTGAGGAGGCATGGCTGTGATGCCGGTATTTTGTCTGTCTGTTTTGATGTTATTTTGCCAGATTCACCTGATGGTGAAGGACAGTGCTGCTGTTGTAGAACAGTCCCAGAACCCCTGAAAACATCAGCAAGGCCTTCCTCCAGGATTTCTATGCAGGTACCACAAGAAAATCCTCCTTCAGGGCTTCTGAACCAACAACCAGGTTCCAGGACCTCTACAACAGCAGCATTGTCCTTCACCATCAGGTGACCCAAGACCTTGATCCAGATCCAGACCACTCAATGCAAGAGCACTTGGCCTCTGAACAATCGCTTGGTCCCCCTACTGTCTGCAGGCTGGGAGCTCTGAAGCGGCAATGTGGAGGCGGGTGCAGATCCTCCACTTGCTGCTTCTTTGCCCTGGAGGCGGCTTCACTGGACCCACTTTTCTTCCCTGGTTTTTAGCCAAGTTCCACTAATCTTAGTCCTTTTTTCTTATGGCTTAATAATTCTGGATACTGCCACAGCTGCCTCAGATCCGCTCTCGTGAAGCTCCAGCCGTGGCCGGTGTTCAATTCTTAAAGTATGTAGATATGTGCTATCCCTGGTGGATTATCTAGAAAATTGTTGATAGTATTTGACTTCTGGGCAATTATAGAGAACTTTGGGGAACAAGTTTCTATCTACAAGTGATTGAAAGCTGGTGCTAGGTTGCAATGAGAGGTTTTGCTTGTTTGTTCACTGGGCTTTATAGCCCCCAAAGTATTTATGACAGTTGCTTAACTGAATTAGTATAAAAAACAATGGATATGCATCTGTCTTAACCCTTTTCATATTTTTTTTCTTCCATGATGACTTTCCAGTGAGGAGAAAGAACTACTGTGGACCTCTAGGTGGAGAATAACATCAGACCTTATCCTACCCCCCTGCCTTGTATTTGTAAAAGAGTGGCACTTCTGGTTTTTTTTCCTTTTAATCTTTTGTGTTTATTTTTTTTTATCTCATGTAAATAACTGTCCAGAGATGAAACAGATCATGTTATAACTTTGTGAACTCATAAAGGTCAGAAGAACTATCATTGATGCAGCAATTGGATTTGGCTCCTGAAGTTACCAGCAGACTCAGCTACCAATTCTATTTGTTGCTCTTCTGATGGATTTTCCAACCTTGTAAAGTTCAAGAAGTTGTAAAATGATCTGTCCTGTCTCTGGCTGTTCATTTATCTGAGATCCAGAAAGAATAAATACAAGGGGCAAAAGAAACAGAGGTACCATGTATTCAAAAACCCATAGTGGTTAAGGAGATAGGATGATACTCTTCCCTTACTGAGTCGCATAGAAGCTATTCCTCTATATTTAAAAGTCTCCAGGTAAATGAAGCATGTTGATCTTTTTGTATTCCAACTCACTTCTGGCTCTGCCTTAAGACTTTTAAAGCCTAAGGACAAACCCAATCACTCATGACTGTACACTATCTCTCTAGAGTTCTATATGTTGAACTGGCTGCAGATGGAGAATATTGAGAATGTTCTATACAACCTAATAGGAAGGTGTATCCCAAAATACTTTAAAGATTCTGTTCTTGAGCTTCAGGGGGGGGGGCAGAGCCAAGATGGCGGCGTAGCAGCAGCAACATATCGCAGCTCTCACATAGCCACCCCAAAATACCCATAAAATAGGACTCTAAACCAATCCTGGAACTCCAAAACGCACACAAAGATACTTCCCACTAAAGTC
>CM053580.1:405027536-405057976 GCA_028627135.1 Pseudochirops cupreus
CCAGGATCTGGCAGCTTCTACATTAAGGGATCGAAGGGCCTGGAATATGATATTCTGGAGATCAAGGGAGCTTGGATTAAAACCAAGAATCACCTACCCAGCAAAATTGAGCATCGCATTCCAGGGGAAAATATGGTCATTCAATGAGGTGGAGGACTTTCAAACATTCCTGCTGAAAAAACCAGAACTGAAAAGGAAGTTTGACACTCCAGCACAAGAAGCATGAGAAGATAAACATGGAAAAGAAATCATAAGGACCTACAGACTCTGCACAGGAAACTAGAGGAGCAGGAGGAGGCTTTATTAAGGCATGCTCAGATGGTAGACGTACTCCAGCAGGAGCTCTCTGCTTCTGAACAGAAAAATCAGGTTCTCTCTGAACAGTTGCAGCAGTTGGAAACTGAGCAAAATACATTAAAGACTGTGCTGGAAACAGAGAGGCTAGAAGCCAAGAGTCATATTGAAAAAATGGAGCTTGAAGCAGCGGAAAGAAAACTCTCTTTACACAGATTGCAAGAAGAAATGCGTTGTCTTTTGGAGCAGGTGGAATACTCGGGCCAGGTCCGTGCTGAGTTAGCATCTCAGTGTAATGCTTTGGAGGAGAAACATAAACTAGCAGAAGAGGAGAAAGATTCTCAAATTCTGTTTCTTCAAAAGACTGAAGAAGAACTACAGGCTGTTTGTGAGGCCTTAAAGATTCACAATGAAAAGCTGCTTCTGGATATCAGTTACCAGGAAGTTCAGTCGGTCCAGACCATTCAGCAGCTTGAAGGTCAGCAACGACTTGGTTGTATAATATGTTTCTAAGAGTGCCGGTGGCCTGATTAACTGCTGAAACCCACTGAGTTCAAAGGAGGCCATAAAGGAAGACCTTCCTAAATTATAAATTACAAAAGAAATCCTTGGTTTCCTATCTCCTGTTTCTGTTAGAAATTATGTTTACAACTTGGTGCTTATTATTGTCATTATAATAACACCTGACAATAATGGCAACTCCAGTGTGTTTTAAGTATGATCCTCATAAAGTGTGGTAAGGAATTTGAATAACTTCTATCTAGGCTTAGGCCCTGGAGGGCCAAACTGTGTTTTGGCAGTCTTGGAGATAATCTGAGTTGTCCTTGGCTGATAGAAAGATAGCTCAGAAAGGTTTTGCTGGAGATCTGAACTTTGTAAAGAGATATATTTGGAAAAGGGTTAAAAAAGACTTAAACTCCAGTAAAGAACAGAGCACATCTTTTATATAGTATTTGAACCAGAGAAGAAAGGAGGTTTATTCAAAAGAGAACCACATATTATAAACATGTTTTTAATTTAAACATATTTTTAATCAACACTGTTTTGTGGGAATGAAGTAAGACTTACTGTGTAAAACTGGTAAAAAAAAAAAAAAGACACTGGGGCAGCTAGGTGGTGCAGTGAATAGAGCACCAGCCCTGGAGTCAGGAGGATGTGAGTTCAAATCTGGCATCAGACACCAAACACAAAACTAGCTGTGTGACCTTGGGCAAGTCACTTAACCCCAATTGCTCTAACCTTCCTCCCTCCAAAAAGCAAAAAAAAAAAAAAGACACCACCATTTTTGAAAGGGGTGAAGGGAAGAAGATATTGTGATCTTTAATTTGATTATGTTTCACTATAAATGCTTTATTCAGGCATCTTGGAGAACATTTAAAGAGTTAAAATGAATTATTGTTTTTGACATCTTCAAGCTGGACTAAGATAACTTAAGTAGAAGCCAGCAACTCTTTACAAATTTTTGGAGACTCTTTCCCCATAAAGTTTCAGTTCTGTGACATAGAATTTTAATGTATTTATTTTCGTTAGATGAACTCCAGAAAAAAATCCAAAGAAATTAACCAATCTCTGGTTGAACCAGTATTGCAGAAATCAGAAATGGCTTCTCAGACCTCCAGCCCAAAGGAGAATAGCCAGGCTCTCAAGGTAGCAAACTCCGAATGTGTTGGTGCTTTTGTATCTTTCATACCTAATGGTATATTGTGTCATGGGGTGTTTGATCGTATCTCTTAGTAATGCTCGTGACGAGCATAAATAAAAAGATTACTCTATTGATAATTGAAAAAAAAAAGATTCTGTTCTTACTGGCCAGTTCCCCATTATAGCAGAATGAATTGCCATAGGAGGTGTTGTGTTGTTGTTGTTGTTGAGTTGTTCAGTCATGTACAAGTCTTCATAAACCCATGGACTACAGCACACCAGGCTCTTTTGTCCTCTGCTATCTCCCAAAATCTGTCCAAGTTCATCTTTGTTGCCTCCATGACACTATCTATCTCATCCACTGACATTCCCATTTCCTTCTGCCTTCAATCTTTCCCGTAATCATTCTTTTCCAATGAGTCCTGTCTTCTCATTAAGTGACCAAAATATATAAGCTTTGACTTCAGTATTTTACTTTCTGGTCTGGATTAATGTAAGTATTGATTGTTTTACCCAATTCCACACAGGTGATAAGTGCTAGAGATAGGATACAAAAGACAGGTTATAAAGTTGGATTCTCTGACCCTGAAGCTACTGCTTTTTTCTATACCTAATAAAAAAAATGCGTTGAATGAGATGTTAAACTAACTGGAAAAATATGACCATTCTAAGTCATACTTTTCTGAGGTCAAATAAGTCCTATGAATGAATCAGAAAGGAAACAACTCCACAGGATGAAAAATGACAGTCACTACCATGAATCATCTCCTATGCATCCACTCTACTTTAGAGACAATGGTATTAATAACCTATAAGCTCTAACTTAAATGTAGTTTTAAATCTATGACCCCTTGAGCTATTTGCATAATTGATTTCAGTTGAATAATAACGAAAAAAACAATTGATTTTTTTTAATATTTAAAGATTTTCAAAGTACTTTAGATAGATGATCTTATTTGGACCATTGAAGAGACTATGCATTTCATTGAAAATTATTATAGAGGTACATTTTTTATTTCTCATTTAAGATTCCCCCTCCACCCAAAAAGAGACCTACTATCATGAGGGTTTTGAATCCACTTTACCTGAACATTTTTGAATAGTAAGACTGGCCCAAGGACTAAAACATTTTAATCTTAAATCTGCCAGGTGAGTAGCCTGTGACTTTCTTGCACTGTAGATATTACTGTCGTAATACATTAATGCATTCTAATGACTTAAAATACAGAAATTCTATTCTTCAAGATGCATATACCACAATAATATTTTCATTCACTGTCTCTTCTGCTTTATGTTTATCCTCAGCCTGCTAATTCTCTTATGTTAATGTGTTGAAGTTACTCATATGGTATACCTTGTTTTTCTGACATCAGGCACTTTAAGCAACTACAGTTTATTCTGAAAAGGACAGCCAGGATGGGGAGCAAACCTGAAATCAGGCAGTAGAGGACTCATCTTTCTGAGTTTAAATCCAGCCTCAGATACTCACTAGCTATGTGACCCTGGGCAAGTCACTTTACCCTATTTACCTCAGTTTCCTCATTTGTGAAATGAACTGGAGAAGGAAATGGCAAACCACTCCAGAATCTTTGCCGAGAAAAGATCACAGAGAATCAGTCATGACTGAAATATGACTGACCACCACCAACAATGTAGAAAATTGGTTAATCTAGTTTTGTTTGGCTCAAAAAAGTCAGAATGATGACTGGAAAGGAGCTACAAGGGCTGCAGATTTCAGCTCAATAAGTGGAATACTTCCTAACAATTGGAGCTGTAAAAAAAATGAACCAGATTGCTTTGGGTGTATGGTGGGATCAATATCATTTGATCTCTTCAAGTAGAGGCTGGATTACACCTTGTCAAGGATGTTACAGAGAGGATTTCTGCTAAGATATAGTTGAACAACCTGAACCATAAAATATCTCCCAGATCTAAAAATCTATAATAGAATCTGATCCATTTGTTTTTGAAGTTTCCCTGAACCAAACAATACACTGAAAAGATAATTTCAAATTTAGAAGAAAACTAAGAGGATGTTTAGGGCAACTTATGCTCAAAAAATATTTCCTGCCACATTATATCTGATCAATGTTCACGTAGCCTTTTCTTGATGTCTTTCAGCAAAGTGGAAATCTGTTGCTTCTTTATGTAACTTATTCTACTTTTGCATAGTTCTCAGTGTCTCCTGATTGCTTAAGTTTGAGATTAGTCTGGGTCATCCCCACTTCAGGAATATGCCTATAGCATTCTTCTGCCTTCTCAAAGCCTACTACTTAAAACTGACATTATTGAGATTAAAAACAACAATAGCAATAAATGAGTTTCAAGGACACCTAAACACCACAGTATGCCAACTGGGAATTAATATATCAGCCATTTTTAGATGTATTGCTTAGGAAATCCCAATTCTCATTTTGCCACAAGCTGAATATTTCCAGTTTTCCCCTGAGGTATAATTAAATTCTCAAAAATTCTCACAACAAAATTCATTTTAATTTTTAAAAATCCTGTAAGTTCCACATGACACATTTGAGAGAGGAATGATAGTTTTGAAATTAACCAACAAACTGTAAGCTGTCACAGCTTAGATATGATTAGGAATCACTGGTAGAGGCATTAATCTATGAGATTTTTTATGTAATGGAAATTGTGAGGTAGAATTCAGCAGAAGTGTGGAGAATGATATCATCATTAAAGGTTTCGTTCATAGAGTCTTTTTGAAAATAAATGAAATTTTAATTTAGTTTTATAAATATGTTACTAAGTACTGCCTATAAGCACATTTCTTTATAATGGTGACACAAAAAAACAAAGCTGTCCTTTGTCCACAAGGAATTTATATTCTACTCAGGAATCAAATGAAGAGGAAGTGCTCAAGAGGGAAAAGAGGTATATACTAATTGGTTTGAAATTAGGTTGTGGAGTCAGGTTCTGAAGGAAATAGGAGTGGAACTCAGATATGAAGGGTGAAAAATATTTTGAGGGGTGTAGAGGGGAAAAGGAGATGATAAATACAGAGAAAGTGATACGCTGAAGTGAAAATTAAAATAAAACTATGGTGAATGATCTCACCTGATCATGTGGTAGGCCCAATATTTGTTTTCAATTAAAAATCTCCGTAAAATGGTAAATGAAATAATCTATTGAGAATGACAATGGGAAAATAGGAGATCGATGGCATAAGAAGATATCAAGAGAAGCTGTGGGAAAAATTCTAGAAGTAGAAACAAATGAAAAGTCTTCAAATAGGCATCAGAGGATCAAGTCGAGCCTGGATAGCAAGGTTGGTAGGAGAAAAACTGTAGTTGGCAATCTAATAATATGCATTTTTATGGCATGTCTTAACAAGGATGTACAGGTAGGGTAGGGTGGAATATGTCTTACCTTTCAGAGGATAGCCACTAGTACTGCTGCAGAGAAGTGAACAGAATGATTGGTTGTGTTTAGCTGAGTGGAGGGATAAAGGGTGACAATATACCTATTATTTTTCCTCCTACTGATTCCTGATTGGTGGAGATATATCTTTATAGGATCATAGATATAGATCTAGAAGTGACTGCTGAACATGGATCTTAACTGCTTCATTTTATCACATGAAGAAACAAAGGTAGAGAAGTGAAGTGACTTGGCCAAGGTCACACTGCTTGTAAGTATCTGAGGTGAATTTGAATTTAAGTTTTTCTGATACTAACTCCATTGTCCTATTCAAAATACCATGCTGCTTTTCTTGATATATTTCCAATTTAAGTAACAGAGCTCTCCTCCTTTTACAGTTTAAGGTCTTTCTCACAGTTTAAGTTGGTCTAAGTAAATTTGTGTACACAGATAAAATGATCAAGTTAATATCTTCAATTTCCCTGAGTTTTTTTTTTTTCCTGAGAGAGAGACTGCTTCAAAAGCCTAAAGGGTCATGGCATTTCAGGTGCTATATATAATGGAAGTGTGGATCAAAGCAAGAGAGTGTGGATAGTGAACAAGTAAGGTTGGGCAGAACAAAGATAATGGATTTTTTTAAAAATGGGTTAAGAAATATAAATGAGTCCAGGTTGCCCTTAGTCTTTCAGTCAGTTAATATTTAGGCTCTTGTGACATATACTGTTTTGATACTTCAGTGAAGTATATGTAGCCCCTTCTACAAATGATATTTTAAATATATAAATATAATAAAGAGAATTTTTTATACATCCCATTTATTGAAATATAGTTAATAAACCAAACCAAAACAAGCCCCTCAAATCAAACAAGTACATAGTCCTTGGGTTAAGAAATCCTGATTTACATACATTTTATTCCTATCATATCCCTCTCCTAGAGAGCAGAAACGCTCTATAAGGACAGGAGTCATGCATAAAATTTATATTTCCTTTCCCGTTTCTAGCAAAGTATTCAATAAATATTTATTGCATTAAATTAAATTGAGCTGTGTAGACTAGGTGAAAGGGGAACAATATGGATTTTGGGGGGGGTATTGCCCTATGCAGTGGAGAGTGGCAAGTTCTTGACCTTCTTTGGGGTTCAGCACATCTCACTCTTGTGTATCCTACCCTTTATAAATTTTACAAAAAATCAGAACAGTTTGCAAACTTTCCCCTGCTTTCCATTCTTAGTATTTCATAATCTTTTCATTAAATTTCATGAATATATTAGCAATCTGTTGTTATACACACACATATTCACATATATTTGTAATTGCACAAATGTTTAGAATTTATTTTTCTTCCTTCTTTCCATGCCCATGTTTCATTTGTGTTTTCAAGACTGGTAGGCAGCTGTGTCTATTGTCCTTCAGATGATTTAGGTGTTTAATAGAAATACTTGTTTTCATCATTATTTTATTACTTTTTCCTTCAAGCAGGTTGTCTCCAAGAAAGCAATATAGTAAAGGCTAATCCATGCCTTATAGTGAATCTTTCTGAATCTCATTTTTTGGTGATACTCGTAGGAGTGATTTATTATTCTTCTATATGGGTTGAAAGTAAGCATATGATTTAAATGTGTGCTTCTAATAACTCATGACTCTTTAGGGACATTATGTTTTAGGAATATTCTTAAGAGGCTCTAAGGCCAAAAAACAATTAAAAGACTTTTCTACACAGTAGAGTTATGGTAGAAGTCTGATAGAATAACCTTTTTTTTTTTTTGAGTCTAAGTATTAGTAATAAAACAGGGAAAGATCTCTGATGGAAATTTTATAGAAATCTACCATTATTAGTAGCAAGATGGGCTTGTAGTTAGGATAATGGCAGGTAAAAATACTGCCTCTGGTGTTGCTATGTGTGTGACCCTGGGCAAGTCAATTAATCTCTTGGTAACTGAGGCACTTCAGCAGGATTTATCCATTAAGCCACTGGCAGGTTACAGTCTACATCAGTTAATGGAATTCTGATATTGAGTTTCTTAATCATAAGTCCTTTATGTATCATGTATGTCTTCTACAACTATATAAGGAAGAGGACATTGTAATGTTTTTGTATATTGAGGCAAATATTGCTCAAGGGTGATGTATTCATTGTATATTTTTATGCTTCTTGGTGATGCGTTAACTCCTTCAGCTTATCAAAATGTTACTTGGTTTACCAGTAGTTTACTAGCAATTTTCTGATGTACTTCTACTGGCCCCAAAGAGGCAGTACATTGTACTTTCCTACATCCTCTTGGGATTTTTTTTTTTCATGAATTTGAGGGTATTGTCACTTGACAGAATAACATCAAAGATTCACAAAATATCAAAATTGGTCATACATGCTTGATTCCTCTACCTCCGTTATAACTAGTATCTTTGTAACCAACTATCTCCAACAATCATATCATGGGGCTATCCAAGAGTTCTTGATTATTGAATTCCTATTCACATTTAAAGTCATATCAAATATCACCTTCTGAATGAAAATTTCACTAATTCTTCCCTTTCCATCCTCCATTACTGTGGTTGATAATATCCTTTTCTCCACAGACTTCACACACTTCTTTTTCCCTCTCTTGAATGTATCCACAGTGTATTATTATTTCTAATAATTATTTGTCTTTTTCCTGTACTTAACTCTATAGAAGCAGAGATTCTTTCTCATCCAAACTTTGTATTTTTGTTTTTTTAGAATTTAGTTTTATTCTTTACACAAAGAAGAAACTTTAAAAATATATATTGAAATTTTCAGCTTAATTTTAATCCTCTTTAGTTTTGATTTCCCAGGTAACTATGGTTCTCTTATATACAGATCATTATTCAGAAGGTCTATCCATTTTCTATTACTTCTCATTATTCTTGTTACTTCACTAGCTCAGTGTCTCTTATCACATGACAAATGTCCTTTGGACAACATCTAGGGGTGTGATACTTGTTGTGATTTCTTAAATTCCTGCAGAATCCTAAAATAACTGAACCTCAAAATTGGAAGGAACCTCAGAGATCATCTGGTTCAACCTGTCCCTATACAGAATCCCCTCAACAATATTCTCAACATATTATTACCAAGGCTCTACTTGAAGACCTTCCATGATAGAGGACTCCTACCACTCAAGGGAGGGAGATGAATAAAATTGAAAACAAATATATGAAAATGTTAAGTAAAACAGAGAATATGTTTTTGACAAGATTGGCAAAAGCTGTAAGTCATTATCTAACCTTATTTTAAAAAGAGAGGAAAATTAAATTACCAAGCTTAAAAGGAGAATGGTTATTCACCCGAATTTTTAATAAACAAAGAGGAAATAAGTGCCAGAAGCTAATATAGCTAATTATATGCCAATTGAAATTAAAAATTTAAATGAAATGGATGATTATTCATAAAAATCCAAAAAAAGGTTGACAACATAAAAAGCAGACTATAAATAATCCAGTATCTGAAAGAAAAATTAACTATAAGTACATTCCAAGGAAGAAAAAATTCTTAGACCAGATAGATTTATAAGTGAATTTCATCAAACAAGGAAATAATTTTTGAGTTTCCTATATTGTTCTTCAAAATAGACAAAAAAGAAATCCGAGAAGTTGGGATCGGATAAATTTAAAAAAATTGAATTATAAAACAAAGCTATTACTGAGTATTAACATAAAATTTTAAAGAAGGTACTGTAAAATAAGTCATTGCAATATTCTAAAATTCATGTTGTCTCAGTTTAATCCATGTAGGAGATGAAAGGATTAGGCAAAGAATGGCATTTTTAATCATCGTTAGTACCAAAACCAAAAACATCACACAGTGATCACAAGATAAAGAAAAAATCCTTGATAAAATATAGTGTGCCTTTGTTTCAACAAATAAATAAACACTCAAAAACATTAGAACAGATGGATATTTTGTTAATCCGATAAAAAAAAGTTTGTCTATGATTTAAATATAGCATATATTCATAATGGGCAAGTACTGGGACAGCTAGATGGCACAGTGGATAGAAGGATAGGCCTGGAGAAAAGAAGACTCAACTTCCTGTGTTCAAATCTGGCTTCAGACACTTAATAGCCGAGTTACCTTGGGCAAGTCACCTACCTCTGTTTGCTTTAGTAAAATGAGCTGTAAGAGGAAATGGCTAATAATTTTGATATCCTTTCCAAGAAAACTTCAAATGGAGTCATGAAGAGTGAGACATGACTGAAAAATGACTGAATAGTAACAACAACTGGAAACTTTTCTACTGAGATGATGTGTGAAACAAGGATGACTACAAGATTTTTAAAAAAAGAATCTATAAAAATCTCTTAGACTTTTATATATTACCAGCAAATTTCAGGAAAAATAGGAACAAAAATATTATAAATTTAGTTACAAAAGCATTTGCTTAGAAATGAGGACCATCGATATCATTGCAAAGATATTTCATATTCATGACAGGGTCATGCCAAAATAATTTTTTTAAAAAGTTACCACCCAAATTGTTACATAACTTTGAAGTTTATTACACCAATTAACAGAGAGACCCTCCAAAGAATTGGATAACATCATTACAAAATCAAGGTGGTGGAAGAAATTGTCAAGGATGAAAAAGGGAAAAAATGAAAAAGTATAAAAGAGGTGTACTATCACTAGTTCTTAGTATTATGAAGCATTAACTACCAAACTAAAGGATAATGAATCCAAAAGTCGATTAGTGGTATATATTAGATAAACAAGATCTAGAAGAAAATGCATATGGCAGTTTAATACATCTCCTACCAGCAACAACTGGGGAAGAGTGTCTTCATTAAGGATTATTAGCACTTTGATAGAAAATAAGTCTAGACCAAAACATTACAACATAAACCACAATAAAGTCTAAATGGATGAAAGGTCTGAATATACAATGGAACATCATTAAAATATTTAGGGGAAAAGGAAATGTTCTATCTCTTACAATAGTGGAAAAGGGAAAATGTCATAACAACTTGTGAAATAGATAATACAATAAAAGATAAAATAGATAACCTCAAGCATAAATAGTTTTTAAAAATTTAAATGAGCAAAACAATTACCATTGGAATAAGAGGAAGTTATATGCATTGAAAAAGGATCTTTTCATTAACTATCCCTAACAAAAGTCTGACATTCAAAATCTAGAAGCAATTGACATATCTATAATATCAAGAACAATTTCACAATATGTAAGTAGTCGAAGACGTTAAGTTTTAAAAATATGGGTATGAGCCATTTTAATAAAATCACTAAAAATCAGGGGGGAAAAAAGCAAATTGAAATGCCTCTGAAGTATTTTCTCACATCTATTGTGTTGAAAAAAAAGTAGGAAAAGATAGAAAAAATCAACACTGGAGAAGCTGTGAGAAAATAGACACATTGTGCATACCCTTTGACCCAGCAATACCATTTGTAAGAATGTATTCCCAAAGATGGTGGAGCGAAAGCACAAACTTGGTGTCAGCTCCTGCTTCAACCACTTCCAATACTTGTAAAAAAAAAATGACTCTAAACAAATTTTAAAGCTACAGAACCCACAAAGACACAGAGAGAAACAAAACTCCCACTGAAGGCAGCCTGGCAGGCCACCAGGAAAGGTCTAGGAGCAAGGTCCTGCAGGAGCCAGTTCTAGCCCCACAGCAGCCCAGACAGGCCAGAGCAGACTTCAGGAGAGTGAATCATCAGCAGCTATGGCAGTTTTCAGACTTCTCAACCCATAAATGCTAAAGACCAAGTAAAAGGTCAGTGGGGAACTTTGCTGGAAACAGGAGGACAGAAGAGTGTAGCCAGGTCCTTGCCCTGGGATGAGAAGAGGAAGAGGTCTGGTGGCCGCAGCTGCTGCAGTGTGGCTGCTTCCTCATGTTTTTTTCTTTTCTTATTTTATATTTAAGTTTATAATGTTTCTCTTTCTTTTCTTATGTATTTAAATCTTAGTATTATCTAAAATTTTTAAAAAATGACAAAATAGAAGACAATGTGAAACATCCTACAGGGATAACAACTGATCTGGAGAACAAATTGAGAAGTGATAAAATAAAAGTAATTAGACTACCTAAAAGTCACAATAAAAAAAGAATCTTGATACAATAGTACAAGAAATAATTAAAGAAAATTGTTCTGAAGTGTTAGATTCTAATAGAACCAAAGAGGAAAGTAGAAATAGGGAAAAAAAATCCATCAATCTCCACCTGAAAGAGATCCTTGGAGGAAAACACATAGGAATATCAAAGACAAACAAAAGAACTGTGTTACAGCTGAAAATACCATACCCAGAAAAGTTACATATAATCCTGAACAAAAAACATAATTGATTTTTAATGAATTGACACACTTTCAGAGTTTTGTTGCAAAAAACAATAACTTAACAGAAAATTTTGCATACAAGATCCAAGAGAAATATGAGGTAAACATGTATGCATATGTGTGTGTATGTGTGTGTGTGTGTGTGTGTATATATGCATATGTATATGTATATGTATATATATGTATATATGGAGAGACAGAAAGAGAGAGAGAGAGAGAAACATCTAATTTCAGAAAGAAATCAGAGTAAAGAGGAATAGAAGATAAGGGGATAGGGAGTGGGGGTGAAGATTAAGGAGGGATAAGGAATAGGATAAGAGTGGTATAGAAAGGTGTGCAGATTATGGGAATGGGAGACAGACAGACAGATAGATAGATAGATAGATAGATAGATAGAGAAGGGTATAAAATTTTTAAATTCAGAAATAAGACAATAAAGGTATAGGATGGAGGGAGAAGATAAGGGAGGAATTCTTGGAGAGTGTAGATTAAGGAATAGGAGGGCAAGAGAGTGGGTAGAAGTAAAGTAGAGAAGTGAGGAGGAATAGAGATAGGGTGAAAAGGATAGTGGGGAAAATAAGAAATAAGAAAATATCCAACAAGTAATTATAGTTTAGAATGTGCATGGGATAAATTTACCTGTAAAATAGAAACTGATAGCAGATTAAAAATTTGAATTTAACTATGTGTTGCTTTCAGGAAATGCTATAAAATGAGAGATACATACAAACTTAAAGGTCAGGAGTAAAAAATATTATGTAAAAAAGCAGGGATAGTAATCATGATCTCAGACAAATTGAAAGCCAAAATCAGATTTAATCAAAAGAGAAAAATATGGAAACTTACTATATGTCATCTGTATTAACCAATAGTTTTAACTATATAAAATAACTAGACATTATTAAACAATGTGAGAGTATACCCACCAAAATAGACACAGGAACTATATGAATATAAACACAAAACACCTTCTATACAAAGTAAGATCTAAATAATTGAAGTAATATTTTTTGTGCAAGGGAGGTAAAACTAATATAATTTTTAAAATGACAATTTTAATTAACTAATTTATGTCATGCCATCCCAATTAAATTACTAAAAATTAGTCAGAAAAAATAATTACATTGTTCATTTGGAAGAGTAGAGCATCGGGAACTTCAAGGAAAACAGGGGAAAAAAGATGTGAAGGACCTAGATTCAGTAGAACCAGACCTTGAAATATATTATAAGGTGAGAGCAGCATTGAAGTACAAAAAGGATAATTTTGATTATTTTAAATTAAATTTTTCCTGTATAAACAAAACCTATGTAAACAAGAATAGAGGAAATGCAGAAAATTGGGGGGGAAACCCTCGTAGACAATCTTCCAGAGAGAATGTGATTGGGTCAGAATATTATTGTGCTGTAGGAAATGAGCATGGTGGATTTAGAAGAATATGGAAAGGTTTGGACTTATGAAGGAAGATGCTATCCACCTTCAGAGAAACAGGCGACAAGTGGAAATAAGCACAATACAATCTTACAAACATGTATTTGTGCATATATGTGTGTTTGTGGACATCTATGATATACATGTAAATGTATGCATATATATGTGTATATACATAAATATGTATGTGTGTGTGTGTGTGTCTGTGTGTAATTGTAGCCTTCTTGAGGGAGAGGGCAAAATAAAGTAAAAAGTGTATAGCAGAGGACAAGAGGAAACATACAAGAATTCAAAGAAAAGATGGGCAGCTTTGAAAATAATGTGTAGTATTCATTATATAGGTTTTCTTAAAATGAAAATGTGTTACTTTGTATTGAATCCTCTCATGTTCTGCTGCATACATGGCAAATTTTTCTTTTCTTATTCTGCATTTAAGTTTAAAATAAATTTAAACATTAAAATTAAAAAAAGAAAGTTAAAAAAAGCAAACAAAGATACTGCTAAGATTTGTATTGTGCTTTCTATGTGCCAGGCAATGAACTAAGCACTTGCTTTTTGTTGTTGCTGTTGTATTTTCATAGCAGCTCTGGGAGGTAGATGCTATTATTATCCCTGTTTGACAGATGAGAAAACTTAGGTAAAAAGATTAAGTGACGTTCCCGGGGTGGCACAGAGAGTAAAAATCTGAGGCTAGATTTGAACTCAGGCATTCTTGACTCTCGGTGAAACACTTTATCCACCATGCCACCCAACTGCCCCAAGATAGGAAGAGCCAGAATAGCAGATCAAGTGAATGCTGAAAAGACTTACTTTGGAGGCGCTGCAGTGTTGAGGATATTGAGTTATTTACTCTTAAGACATCTGAAAGAGGGTAAGACAACAAGTGCTTAGGGGGAAAATCACAGAGATTATTGCTGTCTAAAATAGGAATCTAGATAATACTAATAACTCCCAACATGTATAGCTACTTTTGTATCTTGACAAAAATACTTATGAAAGGAGTAGAGTGAAAAAATATTTTCATGTATCCAAGGTATCCCTGATGAAGTTATCAGATACAAATAGTATTGCAGACTATGTTTTTTCTGGTCATAGAGACCACTGGCTGAAAGATTCAGAAAGTCTAAAACTCCACCATTATTTTTTATTGACCTGCAAAAAAACCTCATTTGATTCTAGAGAAAAACAGATTGCCTAAAAAACTCTGCTCCAATAAGGTTTCTTTTATTAATAGGTAAAAATCTTACTCCACAATTCTGCCCACTACATTTTTCTCTGTGGATAATGTATCACATTAATCTTTTGAACTTTATTCCATGACTCTCAGTCATCAAAGAAATAATATTGATATTTAAAATATGGGCCTTTGTTTCAAAGAGAACATTCCTCATAGGTAACCTTTTACTTATTGAAGTAAATCATTCTATTGTTTATTTGCCAAATGTTAGTCACTGTCACGGAGGACATCTAGCATGGAGTCCAAATAGCAAAGGGATCCCCTGTAGGGATCCCCTTTAAATGTTGCCATTTGGACCTGATGTTGTGCTTATTGTATCACACTCCAGAATATTGTAAAGCATCCTGAATGAGATAATTTACAATAAATTATTTTAACAAAACTATCCAAGAAGGAAAACCAAAGTGAAAGAATTCCTATTGTCTAGACCAGTGGTTCTCAAACTTCCTAATGCTTTTATACTCGTATGTGGGAGTATCTGCATGTGGGTGGACTCGCCTGGAGACAGATAGAGGAGCGGTGTCGCAGTTCTTCTAAGACCATTGGAAATATGTGACCCCTGTGAAAGTGTCGTTTGACCCCCCAAAGGGGTCACACCCCACAGGTTGAGAACTGCTGGTCTAGATTGTGATATGCAGTTGGATTGACAGTCCATAGAGTTGATCCATCAGTACTTTGTAGCATACCCTAAAAGTTTTAGAGCAGTTTTAAGACCCTAATGGTTTATTTCAGACAGACAGTGAAGATTAAAATGAACTAAACCTAGAAATGAAGAAGAGAAGGAGGAGAATTGACTGTATTGTCTTCAGGAAATTATGCAGTATTTTTTATGAACCTAAGCTTCCCTCTGAAACAAAAGCCTATTTTTTTTTAACATCAATAGTCTTTCACTGATACTTGACAGTAATGGAATATTTCAAAATCAATTTCCAAAGGATTAAAGTTTCATTATCTCCCAAAGAGCAATGAAGTGGACTGATGTGATGTATTTTCAAAGAAGAGTTGTGTAAGAGAGTGGCCTATATAGCATTAGAAGTTTCTTGTTCTTCCTTCATTTTCAAAGAGGACCAATGACATCATGGAGTGATGTCTTGACTTACATGTGAATTAGATTTAAATGAGGCAGAGTTGCACAAAGTCATCAGCCTCACTCTCTCTTCAAGAGTCATTGAACTCCAATTGCAAGATAAAAGTCAGAATGACTGATGATCTCCGGGCTGTAGTGGATGACCTTGACATCTTCATAGTTTGAATTGGTATTATTTGTCTAGCATCAAAGGATTCTTCCTTTAAATGAACATAACATTTTAATTTTTGTGTTTGCCAACAAATGCTACATCAAAAGAGTGATTCTCTGGTAAATGAAAGTCCATGGTAGAGAGGGAAAAAGAAAAGGCCCATGCCTAAAACTCAAATATGCAAATGAGATTTGCTGAAGTAGGTAGATATATAAACATATGAACATATCTATAATCTGTATAATTTCTATCTCATCTCTAACCATATTTATCTATCAGCTATCTATCATCTATCTATCATCTATCCATCTATCTATCTGTCTGTCTGTCTGTCTATCTATCTCCTTGTCTACCTACCTATCTATCTTTCTTTATGATTGACTGAAACCTCAGAAAATCTGAAAACATCAGTCATACAAAGCTCTAAGTTCCTCTACAATACAGTTTATGGATGAAGCTGGAGAATGGAGCTAGATGGTATTAGTAGCTCACCAAAACTGACTTTCTAACTTTCCCTTTTTATATAAGGGAATGTTCTGTTCTGGTTAGTTTTCTTTAATACTTAAGGGATTGAACACAATGATTCGTAGGCAAGGCATTATCTGTTACTTCTGCTCCCATATCTCCGCCTTAGAATCTTTGAGCATTATACCTGGGAGAAAAGGAAGAGAAAGTAGATTCTGATCTATCTTATTGCTGATTTTGGCTCTATTTTCATAAAAATGATGGGCCTGGCATCTCATGGCCTCGATTGAACTTTAAGAAATTCTCCCCTGTTCAAGCAGTCAGGAGTGTATACAAAGGAAAAAAGAAGTTTGTTTATGGCCCAAATTTCTAATTTAACTCAACTCTCTTATGTCAGTCTTCAGACTCTAAAGATGCTATTGATGCCTGCACCAACAAAGTGCTGCACGAAATGGGAGAGTGTACAATGATGACATAAGCCAGGCAGGAAACTTATCAATACAAGTCCATTTATTCATTTGAGGGCCAAGATATTTATACACTTTTGCAGTAGGGAGGACAAAGCTTTCCCATCAGAAAATGTTGTAGAGAAATGAAATGTTGCAGACAGTGTTGCTTACTCCCTATGATACCTTGCCCCCTTGTGTACCTGTTGTTATTTTGGTCAGCATGGTCTGTTCTCAGCCTGAAGGCAAGGAGGGATGGGGAGCCAACCTCCTGAGATAAGCAGCCCTTCAGTAGGATGATGAGTCAACTTTCTGTGATAAGCAGCCCTTCATACTGGGACAAGTCACAAATAAAACCTGGGCTGTCTTTAGCTTATGTGGACCCCTCAGAGCTAACCTTCAACATCTTACTTGGACCCCTCAGTTTTTGGCCCTCAACATGCTGTAAGTATAGTAAACAGATTCATATTTACTGAAATATTTTGTTCAGTGGTTCATATAATGAGGTTTCTTACATCTATCACTTAAGTCACCATATAATAAAGGCTAGATGAATCCTGAGCACAAAGTCAATAAACCCCCTCCTCTTCACTGATTTCCTCATATAACCATCACCAGCATTCAAACAGCATCCTAGATTCCTAAAATCTGAACAATTCAGTGACATAGTTGACACTGAAATTGGTATAGTCATTATGCATCATAATGATAATTGTTTAATTTCCCACCCCAATTCTTTGCTCAGGAATTTTCCCTTTTCCAGGAAACACCCTCTTCTGCCTATTGAAATCCTTCCTATACTTCACAGTCTAACTCAAATATCATACTGGCAACTACATGAAGCTTTCTCTGATCCTTACCTTTGGATAGTATCTCTTCTTCCTTTGAAGTCTCAAAACATTTTGATTAAAGTCAAATCAAAATAACAATAATTTATTAAGCACCTGATCTGTGTCAGACACCATGCGTGCTAAGTACTAAGGATACAAAGAGAGGCAAAAATAGTCTCTGACCTCAAGAACTTCATGTTTTAAAGAGGGTAACACTATTGAAACAACTATATACATGTAAGATACACGGTAAATTCGAGGCAGTCTCAGAGAGAAGATACTAGTATTGGAGGGAAGGGGAACTATTAAAGGCCGCTTGAAATAAGTGTTAAAGGAAGCAAGCAAAGCCAAGAGGCAGAGAAGAGAGGGGGAAGGAGGTTACAGGCATTGGAAAGTCAGTGAAAAGGGATAGAGTTTGGAGATAGAGTCCCTTGTGAGAGACATATAAGAAGACTGATATTGCTGGATCAAAAAGTATACGGAAGGGATTAAGGTATCTTAATAAGATACTTTTGAAATTAATAACACTTGTTTTTAATTAAGAGTAGAAAGGTAGAAAATGGTTCTGAATAGATTTAAAAGCTAGAGTATTAGGGGTGGCTAGGCGGTGTAGTGAATAGAGCACTGGCCCTGGAGTCAGGAGGACCTGCATTCAAATCCGCCCTAAGACACTTAACACAAAAACTAGCCGTGTGAACTTGGATAAGTCACTTAACCCCAATTACCCTACCCTCCCTCCTCCAAAAAGCAAAAAAAAAAAAAAGAAAAAAGCTACGGTATTTTGTTTGATCCTGTAGGTAATGGAGAGCCACTGGAGTTCATTGAATGGGGTGTGAGGTAACATGATTAGTTTGATGTTGTTGGAAGACAACTTTGGCAGGTGACAACTTTCCACATTCAAGTTTTCTATATTTATTTATGTAGATATCTATCGAAACAGCACTGTGTTACCGAACAAAGAGAATTGGTTTTGGAATCAAATGATGCAGTTCAAATCCTGCCTTAGTCTCTTACTACCCATGTGACTGAGAAAGTCAACTAAGTTCCTTAAGTTCCTTTGGCCTTCATATTCCTATCTGTAAAATAAAGGAGTTAGACCAGATGGCATCTGAGCTCTTTCTTTTTAGCAAAAAATCTCTAATTTTATGATTTCCAGCTAGTTTAGAAGCCCCTTGAACACAGGGACCATGTCTTAATCATCTCTGTATCCCCTAGTACCAAGTACAGTCCCTGTCAAATAATGCATGTTTGTCGAAGAATAAATAAAGTCAGCAACAGGGCTATCTAACAGACTTTCATGTGACTATGGCTCAATCCATTAAGCTCTCACAGAATATATTGTCATGTCCCTTCTGATTACTTTTCTTTTCCAGTTTCAGCCTATTGATTGCCCTTATCCTTTCTTGTTCTCATTCTTTTTCACTTTGGCATAAATGTATTATCTAAAAACTTAGAGAGTTTGACTGCTGGCCCACTCATCTACCAAGCATTTGTGTTGGTAGTTGAAGCAACTGCCAGACTGATAAATGGATCACAGGATAGGCAGGCATAGCTTGGCTCCCCTGACTGAATACAGAGAGAAATGTGTTCCTTTTACTGCCAAAATGTTGGAGACCAAGTTGGAGACCATGACGAAGATAGTTGAGCAGATAACAAGAGCCTCTGTCTCAGTCACACCAGCCTGCCTCTTCTTGTTTGAGTCTCTTGGATGTGAGCAATTTCATTTGAATCACAGAAGTGGATATGAAATCTCTAAGAGCTTAGTTGTAGTACAAAGAAGGACAATCATTTGACCCTGAGTTTGTAAGGAGAAAGCTCTCCAGGCTTTTTCCCTGTTCAGTGAACAATTTTCCAGCTAAGTTCCAGAATCGAGCCATGTTCTTCTGTACCCGCTTCTTTTCACAATGGGAGACCAGCAGGATGTTCAGTTCAGTAACAATGCCATATGCTGCACATTAGTCTCTTACTCCTGGTGTTTGGCATGTCTCTTTTCTCTTTTCCTTGCTAATGATAATTGTTGGCCTCATTGGAGGGACAGCTGCCCAGATTGGACACTCCATATACTATTTTCTTTGCCAGTGTACCAAGTTCCAAAAAAACTCTCAGAGAATAAACAATACATTGCATTATACTGTAAGAAAAATAAAAAGAAAAGTGAGTATAAAAGCAGAAAGCCCACAGAGTGTGTAGTGGAAAGATCATTGAACGTAGAATCAAGATAATTGAGTTAAACTTAAAGTTCTAATGTATCTTATTAATAAGATCATGGGAAAGTCTCAGTCTCCCTGAGGTGTAGTTTACTTCCCATCAAATGAAGATAATATATGTTCCATCTCCATATCACAGTTGTTAAAAGAAAAACAAGCTTTGAAAAACTTCCTGTGATATTGTTATATCATAGTTGCCACCTATCTCCCCTCCTACTAGAGTCCTAGGCTATGGAATCTGTTCATATCAACCTTTCTCAACATTTGATTTCAGTCAGCAAGCTAAAGAGAGAATTGTTGATGAATTCTGGACTCATAAAGAAATCAACTGGGTGAAGGGCCTTAAAGAATCAAGGTCTCATGGAGGCTCTTAGGGCTTGGTGTGTGAGTATCTCTACCTATTGCTTTGCACTGGTGATCAGGGTGCCCCTGACCTAAGCAAATTGTATTACCATTTTGAGTAGTTTTTTCAGCTAATGATGGGCTCAATAGAGGTAAAATATTATTAATAAATCTTTAATTTTCAGGTCTCTAGATCTTTAATGAGGACATACAAATGTTGACCTACCACCTAGGAAAGGAAGAATTAGTTCATAAATTCAGTTGGCTAGATCAATTTGGTAGTTATTTGACATAGTGCTCTTAGAAATGTAATGGCTTTGAGCTTTTTGAGGGGGCATAGAAAAGGAAAGATTTGGGTCTCTCACTTTATTAATATTGGAAAATTGTAGTGGGTAAAGTCCTTCCTGCAACAGAGAAAAGCAACTCCTATATAACTGAGTCAAATTTTCAAGTCAACAAATATTTATTATCTACTATATGCTAAGCACTTGGGACACAAAAAAAGGGGAAAAAATACCCTCAAATAAAACCAGCAATAACAATAATAAAAAAGACAGTTCCTGTTTTCAAGGAGCTCACAGGTTACTGTGTGTGTACATGTATATATGTGTATGTATCTATACACACATATAGATCAATAAGTGAATATATCCATACACACATACATATAGATCAATAAATGTATATAATATATGTATATATAATGATCTTAGAGGAGGGGAGGTACTGATATTAAAGAGGATCGAGGAAGACTTCTTGCAGAAGATGAGACGTTAGCTAGAACACCAAGGAAGCCAAGGGTGCCAAGATATGGAGATGAAGTAGGAATGAATTCCAGGTATAGGAAATAGCCAAAGGAAATGAAGCAATTCAGGATATGAAATATTCTGTTACAGGAACAGCAAGGAGGTAAATGTTTCTGAATTGAAGGATAAATGGAAGAGGTAAAAGAGCAAAGATTGGAAAGGTAGGAAGGACCAAGTGATGAAGGACTTTAAAAGTCAAACAACACATTTCATATCTAATCCTGGAGTTAATAGAGAACCACTGGAGTTTATTGTATAGAGACCTCATGTGGTCAGATTTGTGATTTAGGAAGACCACTTTGGCAGCTATGTGGAGGGTGGACTGGAGAGGGGAGAATTGAGGCAGGGAGACCAACCAGAAGGCTACTGCAATAGGTCAGGTATGGAGATTTGCCTCAGGGTGATGGTTATATTAGAAGAGAGAAAAGGGCATATACTAAAAATGCTGTGAAGGTAAAATTGACTGGATTTGGCAACAAGATATAAAGGAGGTAAGAGATAATGAGGAGTCAAGGATGATACTTGTGTGACAGGGCAGGGGGATTGTGGTGCCTTTTATAGTAATATGAAAGTTAGAAATTTTTTGAAGTTGGGCTATTAGAAGTTGAACTGTCCATGGTAACATAGCTAGCATGTGTTAAAGGCAGAACTAGAACTTGGGTCTTCCTGATTCAAAGTCTTATTTTTTATCCATAATAAAATGCTACCTCTCAACATTAAAAGGACAAGAGGGAAAAAAAGGAACCATGTGGTAGCTTCCAGTAGTAATTCAGAATGTCTACTGTTCATCATTATTACACGAACATCTACTTTTATCAAATAAGTGTGGTTGATTTTCAGGTAGGCAAGTCTTTCCCCCTGCTCCCTCCCCTAGACCCTGTTTTCTAGATATTTAGAGGCAACTTACAGTGCTGAGACTCCCTGAAGGATCTAGGAAATATAACATGACTTCTCTGGCTTCCATAGTTCAATTTGTGAAAGATTATTATGTGTGTATCTTGTTTTCAACTGTGGGCCATGTGGAATATGTATCAGTCATATTTCCTTAAGATAAGACATTTCTTTTAGAAAAATACGGCACAGACCCTAAGTTTGCATCATTATCCTACAGAGATAGGAGTTTCTTATTAACTTTGGAAAAGACTCAACAAATAGAAGTCATCTATGATATTAACAATTCATAATGGTTGAATGCTTCCAGAATCCCTGGTTTTATCTTGCGTGTGTATGTCCATGGCAATATACTGGTTTTATGAACTTTCTTGGTTAAAATGAAATTCATCACTTGATAACCAACCTTGTGGTGAGAGTTTTAGTGGAAAGGGAGTTATATTTGTAGTCAGAGAACCTAGGTTCAAATTTCAGTTCTGAACTTACTTGCATGACCTTGGGGAAGTCCTTTAACCTCTTTGGGCCTCAGCTTTCTCATCTATAAAATGACCTCTAGTGTGCAATCCATCTATAATGCTATGATCTTTTAGGAACTTAGCCTGGTAGGTTTTCAGAGATTGACAATGTAGTCCATCACTGCCTATGAGTGCCAGGTTGATAGAATCTACTAAAACTTTTCATTCCCTAGAACAGCTTTCAAAAATTCCACACCATGTCAGGTCATATATCAATTAATAGGGAAGACACAAATACAGTTCTCAATAAAGAGAAAACTTCCAGGAGCGTGCCATACTCCTTGAATTCAACTGGCATCCGAGGTGGTACAAAAATGAACAAAATGCACTGATCGTGTTCCTGTTGATGATTCTTATTTTTACAGAGGAAGTGAGCAAACTGGCTCTCACAAACTACCAAAAGCCAAATGAGTGGCACTGTAATCCATGAGATGATCCAGCTGCCTTAGTTTTCAAAATACAAATGCAGCGAATTGAGCTCGGGAGAATGGGGTCTGCCAATCTTTCACCAGCAGAGACATGATTCACTTTCAGGGGAAGAGAAAAGGAAACTGGGGCTTTCAGAAATCTGATGTATCTATAAAACAATACTAAGAATCTGGCTTTCCTTTTGTCAGTTGCTGCACTGACAGTTAATGACTCTTCAGGGGAGCCTGTTTTCAAACTTGTAAACTGACTTATTAATAGGTAAATGCCTCCATAACAGTTTTTCTAAGGATAAGCTCCAGGCATCTCCTCACTTTTCCCCCCATCTCCTCAGAGTTATGAAATTAGGCAAACTCTGGCTTCCCTGAGGTGATGGGTAAAGGTTTTTGGCTGTTCCATCCCTTAGAGAGCTGGATTAAAATGTAAAGCTCACCATTTGTTTAGACAGCCTCTTCTCACTTTCACCATAATGCTCAATGAAATGAACACTGGGAGCAGGTGTCTTGGCTCTGTTATAATATTTCCTACTTGCCCTGTTTACTTTGTAACCATCTGGTTTATTGGTAGTAATTTTCTCCTAGTTTCTTCATTCGTGGCCTCTCCTTTTCTCTCTTGCTATTCTGGCATCCCACATATCATGGAATATAGATTAAACCAAGATTTCAAATATACCTACCCAGGAGATTTTTGAGACCTAGATATTTCCCAAACCTAAAAACAGATCTTTAGAGAAGGGACTTTTTTTTCTTGAATGATTTCAAGAGTTCTTAGAATTTCAGTATTGCTGTGTTAGAAAGGACTCCCAATCCCCTCATTTTATAAATGTGCAAACAGAAGTCCAACATTTAAGTGACTGGATTAAGGTAGAGACTAAAGTAAAAGGCCTAGGTCTACTAGCTCCCAATCCTGTTCCATTTCTCTTGTGATATTTTCCATCACTAGCATTTAAATTCTCTACCAGGAACTGCCCCATTATCCTTAGTCTCAGAAATACAGGTTGGATGACAGAATGAGAACGAGGGGCTTGGGAGCAGAGTAAAGGACATTGAAGGAACAGAAAGTGGTAATTCATTTATAAAAGTGTATAGATTTGAAAAAAGGAAGAGTCTCTGAAAATGAATGTCACATGGACACAGAAAAACAGTGCCAGAAATGTTAATCAAGGAATTAGAAAATACTGGTCCATATTATGTTTTTTATGCTGGCCATGTTTTACTTTTCTCTGTATTTAGTGTGGGGCTTGCATGCTTAACTCCTTCCAGGTTTATATAATTATCTCTCTTTATTTGTTCTACAGATGTTATAGTTCCCTGAGCTCCTTTGAAAATTTCTTCTTTTCTCCTATCTAAGAACCCTACCCTCTTATGACTTTAATTGCTGTTCTGTCAATAATACCATTCTGACAGTTTACTATGGGAAGCTGAAGGAGCTATTGCCTTAGAAAGTTGTTTAGATGAATAATAGGTATGCAGACAGAAATGGCCAATTTGTCTGACCTGAGGTCCAAGACTCAACTGCGTCTTGATAGGCATGCATAAATACAAAAACAACAAAAACATTTTTTAAACATCTACTGCTTAACAACTATGGTGTGACTCAGTGCTGAGCTTGTTGTCAAAAAGACCTTGGTTCAAATCCATACTAACTAGTTACATAACCATGGAAAAGTCACTTAGCTTTGATGGGCCTAAGTTTCCACATCTGTATGAATGAATGAAAGAACATTGATTAAGAGAAAGCTACGTGCCACACACTGAGCTAAGTGTTGGCAATATGGATACAAAAATAAGCCAGTCTTTGCCCACATGAAACTTATTTTTCTTCTTTCCAGGAGGAAAGGAAACCTATCTAGGGAAATGGTGGCTATGAAGGGTTATTTGATCTGGGAAGTTACAAGGACAGGAAGTGGAATCTTAGGGCAAATGACTGGCAGTCCTTTTCAGGAACAGTAGAGTTGATCTGATGATTGTTCTCTGAGGAAGAAGTAGAAAGTAGTAGGGGTCTAGGGTAACATAGTGGGTCTGATGTGGAGACACATCATAGAAGGAGAGGGAAGAGGGAAAGGAAATAAATATTTATATAGCAACTACTATAAAGCCAGGCACTTTGCTAAGTGCTTTACGAACATCTTACTTGATGTTAATGACAACCTTGAGAGGTAGGTGCTGTTATTATCTTCATTTCACAGATGAGGAATTTTTTTTATTCATACTTATTCATTTATAGAAAAAAAAGAGAGAGAACAGGTGATCCTGTGTGTATGTATAATGTTACACACACACACACATATCTATCTATATCTATATGTATATCTACATCTATACCTATACCTATATCTATATCTATATCCATATCCATATCCATATCCATATCCATGTCTATATCTATCTGTATTTACATCTATATCTATCTATATCTATATATCTGACTTTCAGTCTGTCTAATTTTGCCCCAAACTAAGCCACCACACCATCTCCCTGCGATTTCCAAACTATGCCTCCAGGTACTTATTCAATGTCCCACTCCCACCCTTCAACCCCCATTCCAGTTTATTTAAGTCTTTCCCCAATAGAGAGTAAGCTCTCTTGAGGGCAAGCAGTGTCTTGTTATTTGTATCTCTAGTGCTTAGTATGGTGCATGACAAATAGTATGCCCTTAATAAATAATTTTTCATCCTTCCTGAAGAAATGATGGAGTAGTCTGACAGTGAAATGATGGATAATAGTCCGACAGTGAACAGTTTCTCATGTAAAATTTATCCTAGGCTTCTTGTCAGAAGATTTTTTTTCTTTTATTTTTCCCAGTTACATGTAAAGGCAAATTTTAACATTTGTTTAAAAAAATTGAGTTCCAAATTTTCTCTCTCTCCTTCCCTCCTCTCTCCCATTTCTAAGACAGTAAGCAATTTGATATAGGTTATTCATATTCAATCATACACAATATATTAACATATTAGTTATGTGGTGAAAGGAGGCTCACCCCCCCCCAAAAAAATGACATGAAAAAATACTGAAAGTGAGAAATAGTATGCTTTGATCTTCATTCAGACTTTACCAGTTCTTTCTCTGGATATGGATAGCATTTTCTGTGATGAGTCCTTTGGAATTATCTTGGATCATTGTATTGCTTAGAATAGCTAAGTCATTCACAGTTGATCATACAGCATTGCTTTTATTGTGTACAATGTTCTACTCATTCTGCTCACTTTACTTCGCATCAACTCATACGTTTTTCCAGATGTTTTCTGAAATCATCTTGTTCCTCATTTCTTATATCAGAGTAGTATTCCATTACAACCATATGCCACAAACTTGTTCAACCATTCTGCAATTGATAGGAATCCCCTCAATTTCCAATTTTCTGCCACCATAAGAAGAGCTACCATAAATATTTTTGTAGAAATAGGTCCTTTATCCTCCTATTTATCTTTTTGGAATGTGGGCTGAATAATGGTATTATTGGATCAAAGAGTACACACAGTTTTATAAGCCCTTTGAACATAGTTCCAAATAGCTCTCCAGAATGGTTGGGTCAGTTCACAACTTCACCAACAGTGCATTAGTATCACAATTTTCCCACGTCCCCTCCAATATTGATTATTTTCCTTTCCTGTCATATTAGTCAGTCTGATCGGTATGAGGAGCCATCTCAGAATTGTTTAAATTTGCATTTCTCTAATCAATAGTTATTTAGAACATTTTTTCATGTCACTATAGATAACTTTGATTTCTTTATCTGAAAACTGGCTGTTCATATCTTTTGACCATTTATCAATTGAGGAATGACTTGTATTCTTATATATTTGAGTAAGACCTCTATATAGCTACGAAATGAGGCCTTTATTGGAAATATTGACAGTAAAAATTATTTCCCAACTGTCTGCTTTCCTTCTAATCTTGGTTGCATTGGGGTTTTTTTTTTTTTTGTACAAAGCCTTTTTTGATTTAACATAATCAAAACTATTCATTTTACTTCAAGTAATACTCTCTATTTCTTGTTTGATCCTAAGTTCTTCCCTTCTTCTGAGATCTGATAGGAAAATAGGTAAACTATTCCTTGCTCTCCTAATTTGCTGATGGTAGCAGCCTTTTTGCTTAAATCATTTTGATCTTGTATTGGTATATAGTGTAAGATGTTGTTCTATGTGTAGTTTCTACTATAGTTTCCTAGTTTTCCCAGCAGTTGTTGTCAAAAAGTGGGTTTTTGTCCAAACTCCAGGGATCTTTGGGTTTATCAAACACTAGATTACTATGGTCATTTACCTACTGAGTCTTGTGTAACTAATATATTTTCACTGATCTACTACTGTATTTCTTGGCCAGTACAGGATAATTTTGAAGATTACTAATTTATAACACAGCTTGAGATACAGAAGAGGAAATTAAGGCAGACAGAGGTCAAACAACTTATCCAGGGGCACATGATTAATAAATGCCTGAGGCTGGATTTGAACTCAAGTCTTCCTGACTCCAATCCCAGTATACTATCTACTTCACTCCCTAGCTGCCTTTCTATATAGAAAAATTTGAGTAATAGAAGCTTAGAGTGCAAAGTCTAAACACAGGAAGATAATCAGAAGTAAATAGGGGTAATAATAACATTTAACTCTTGGAACTGTTGTGGATATCAAGTGGGATAATGCAGTTAAAGTCCTATGCAAACCTTAGAACCCTCTATGTGTATATGTACTGACTATGTGCAGATAATACTTCAATGTGAGATAGAATACTTGTCCTCAAGGAACTTAAACTACTAAGGAGATAAAATGTAAATACGGCTCACTCTAAGCCACAATACTACATGTTAAGTATAATATTAAAAATAAACTAGTATTTAAGCTAAAAAGGGAGTGATTACAATCTAGGGGATCAGAGAAAGTGTTGTAGAGCGGGTGTCATGAAAAGATGGAAAAGAATTCTACAAATGAAAAAGGAAAAGGAGCGATTTTCAGGTATATGGACCTATTTGAGCAAAGGCTCAAGGGAATAACGCACAGGGCATTGGGAAAATGAGGGTAGCCCAGTTTGGTTCATGGAAAAGACTATTATGACACAATGAGGAAAGCATAGGGTAGTGTCAGGTTGCATAGAACCTTGAATGCTGGGCAAAGAAAGCTGAATTTTGCCTCTTAGGCAACAAAAAAAATCACCAAATCGTTCTGAGTAGTCACTTTGAAGAGACATGAGCAGATCTATACAAATTTCCAAAATTCAAGGATTTGTGGTGTAGCTGCTACTTATCTATCAAAACAGTAATGAGCCTGTCTCTTCTGGAGCTTAAGCTGTGATCACATTATCCCTTTAGAACTTAGTGATCCAATCTTTGAGAATCAAGTCAATTAAGCATCACTGTGGCTAAAAACAAAACAAAACAAAACAAAATAAAACATGAACAACTTATGACTAACAGGATGATAAATCTTCTTTTAAGCTTTTCTAGGATAGTCCTACTAGACATATAATTCATCCTAAGCTGGTATTGAATAATAATAATATTTATATGGTGCTTTAAACTTTACAAAGAACTTTACAAATAATATCTAAGTTTATCCTTACTATAAATTTATCATTACCCCCATTTTATAGATAAAGAACCTGAAACAGATAGAAGTATCACAACTTGCCTTTGCTTCAAGATATTTGAAATCATATTTTCCTAACTTCAGGTTTAGTGCTCTCTCCACTGTGCCATCTAGCTGCCTTTCCAGTTTGATAGGACTTGCTGGAGCTTGTTTGACTGGTGTAGACTTTAAAAACCTAGGTTTATCAGGAGAACAGTGTACACAGTTACAGTCACACTGTGCAATGTCTAACTTTGACAGACTTGATTCTTCTCAGCAATGCAGGGTTCTAAGACAGTTCCAATGATGGAAAATGCTATCCACATCCATAGAAAGACTTACAGAGTCTGAATGCAGATCAAACCATACTACTTACTCTCTCTTTTGTTTCTTCTTTCTCGTGGTTCATTCCATTGGTTATAATTCTTCTTTGCAACATGACTAATGTGAAAATATATTTAATGTGAAGGTATATGTAGAGCCTATATTAGATTGCACACCCTCTTGAGAAGGGGGAAGGGAAGGGAAGAGGAGAAAATTTGGAACTCAAAAGCTTCTGGAACAGAATGTTGTAAACTAAAAATAATTTTTTTTTAAAGAAGAAACTAGGGGTTGTCTCCACCCCACAGTGAGAAATCAGCATGGGATTTTTATTGTCAGCTATGCTCAGGAAAGGTTACTCTGACAGTACTGTAAGGACAGATTGGAGAAGAGGCAGGAGAATTTTTAGGTCAGGTTTCTTAACCTGGATAGATTTCACTGAGTCCATGAATTTGGATGGGAAAATATATCTTCATTTAAATATACTTGGATTCCTTTGCAATTCTCTTTATTATATTTTATCCATTTCAAAACATTCTGAGAAGAGGGTTGTTCATCAGCTTCACCAGACTGCCAAAGAGGTCTATGACACAAAATAGTTGATCTTCCTATTTGGAAAGAATGACCTATTTGAAGACTATTGTAATGTATCAGGTAATGAGGGTCTTTGTTGTTGGTGGCAGTAGGCAAAGAAAGGAGTGGGTAGGAGCAGAATAAAATAGATTCTATGTATTTCATTGTTGAATGGATGGAATATTTTGTTCCATTTCTTTTCTGTATGCCTACAGATTTTAACTACCAATTCATATAGTAGTCTCTAAATTATAGGTGGATTGTAGTAAAAAAGTGTGTTCCAAAGTTCAGTGTTTGAATTTAGCAATGTGTTTTCCCATCAAAATAATATTTTATTCTATGGCATATTTACAAATTTGTTTTAAAGTAGAAAACATCTGGTAAAGATACTATGAAGACAGGTTCCTTTCGATATAAAGGAAACAATTTGATATTCAGAATTACAAAATCAATAAACAGCCAACAGACATTTATTAGATACCTATGATGTGCCATCCCTGGACCACAAAAGTAATCTTAGACCACATCAGACTTGGAGGTATGTTGCAGAAGGCTGATTGGAAGAATGAAAAGAGAACAGGGAACCCGATGGAGCCACGGCTTGATTATGGGCTTCACAATCAAAGGGAGAGGGTGAATCAGATATAAATAAATGAAGTTTTGGTTATAAATCCTGCCGTTAACTTTGTTTAAAGAAAGGTTTTTTGTTTTTGTTTTTCAATTAACAAGCATTTATTTTTCTCTTCCTCTCTCCTCCACTCGCCAGCCTTGGGAAGGTGGGGAAGGGAAAAAACAAACGTAACAAATCGTCAGGAATAACCACATTGATCATGTCAGGAAATGTCGTGTCGCATTCTTCATTACTTGTCCTCTGCAATCGGAGCTGATCATCACGTTCATAAGAATTCTTGCCTTTCAAAATTGTTAATTTTCACTATGTTGTTATTATTGGATAAATTGTTCTGATTCTGCTTACGTTTCATCCATTAATACAAGCCTTCCCAATTTCCTCTGAAATGGTCCCTTTTGTCACTTTTAGTGCACAATAGTATCACATTAAATTCATATGATGTGTTATGTTCAGTTATTCCCTTATTGTTGGGTACCTGCTTGGTTTCTAGTTCTTAGCCACCAAATAAACCCAAACAAACCTGACATATTTCACACACACACACACATACACACACACACACATACACACACACACACACGTTTGCATTACATTTGGGTACTTTTCTTCTTTCTTTTATCTCTTTGTTCTATAGTTCTAGTAATAGTCTCTCAGGGTCAAAGGGCAAACGCCCTGTAGTAATTTGAGGAGCACAGTTCCAAATTCCTTTCCAGAATGACTGGAGGAATTCAGAGCATCACCAATAGTGCATTAATGTGTCGGTTTTCCTGCAGTTCCTCCTACATTTGTCATTTTCTTTTTCCCCCCTCAAATTTTCCCAACTAATGTTGGTCAGATTTACTTTAATTTGCACTTTTCAAATTACTAATGGTTTGAAGCATTTTTTCATATTCTATATA
>CM053580.1:405058476-405084808 GCA_028627135.1 Pseudochirops cupreus
TTTGGAATATTATCCCTTCCTATTCAATTGATCTTATGCCCTCTATGGATTCATTTATACATATACTCAGATATGTGCTTGTTTGCATATGAAAACCCTCTTATATAAGTTTATATGTATGTATATGTATATATACTTTAATTAATCTTTAAAATATATAAGGTGAAAAGCACAATGAACAAAACTGGCCATGATAATTAAAGCTAAGCAAATTTACATGTGTCACCTACAATTCAGAAGCCTGAAATCTTTTATTTTTTTTCATCTCCCCTATTGCTCTGAGAACAGTGCCTTGTGCATAGTTCTTGGCAAATATTTCTTGAATGAGTTAATTTTTCCATATAAGGTAAGACGGAGACAAATACTATAAAAGTATCCCTGTTTCAGCATAAGGAATACTTGTGTCTCAATGAATTAAGTAGCTTTCCTAAATCACACTAAGAACAAGATCCAAAAGTAGAATTCATGTGTTTTGACTCAGAGTCTAATACCCTTCTTGTTCAGTCATGCTTGCCACTTTAATAACAATATTTGTTTTCATTTTTGTCTTCAGAAAATCTCTTCTCATAGGATTAGGCATTATAATACTATTCACTCATTTAGTTTTAAATACAAGAAGAAAAACATTTTCTCAAGCAAAGTTTTCAATTCATTCTACTTTTCCCTATTTTTTTTTGGAATTGTCATTTAACTTTGTAAAACATTATGGGATGTAGTTCCTAGAAAAGTCATTTTATAGCTGAGGGATATATGATCTGTCACCACTTCAGGTGTGTCTATGATAAGGTAAGAAATATTTTTTTCTGTATCTCAGCAGAATAGATGATATAATACTACTACCATAAACTATATTTTATTTTCATGTATAAAACTGGCTCTCTAGCCAAATTTTTCATAGTTCCCTGAATCTATTAAGTTTTGATCATCTATTAAAGCAAAATAATTGTTAGTTATAGGTTGTGGCTCTGAGAAAAAAATTTACAAATATTTTAACCTAAGTGTTGCTCTACATGGATTCAGGTATAAAGGGAGATTTGGAGGTTGTTCATTCCCAGCTGCATACCCCATAATATTTAATTACATTTTGTGTCCTGCTCTGCTTGAATAAATAAATGACCTTCATTAGAAGTGCTTAATCTAAGCATATCTTCCTGTCTCTAAGTATACTATAATTCTGAGTAAATGCTTGAATTTCATACTAAAATACGTTTTATGTGTTCTATATGCATTTAATGTTATTTCTGTTATTTCTAAGAGTTTTTTTTTTAATCCTACATATTACCTTTATGATATTTGGAATTTTCTTAGGGCTCATTAGTTGTGTGTTTTAGTTTGTTTTCTTGCCTTTAGAAAGTAAAAAAGAACAAAAACAGTGCAATATTATACTCATTGCAGTAGCTAGCATTGGCAAACTTCTCTTCGGGGGGGGCTTACTTCTCATGGGTCATGAGGTGGGGACATTTTTTTCTCCCCAAGACAACTGTTGTCCTTGTGCCTCTCCTTGTGGCCATCCAGTAACCTATAACAACCAGCCTTAAGGTCTTTCATGACTGTACATGTGGCAAAACTGTCTTTTGCTCCACTTACATTCTACTACATATGTGACCAAAATCATATATGTATATATACTTATATATCTATGGATATAAGTATCTATACACACATGTATATACGTATGTATATATATGTACATATGTGTATGTGTATACATGCATACATACATATATACATACACACATTTTCCATCCTACTTTTAAATCTGATTATACTTATTTCTCTTTCTACTTTATTATGGTAGATTTCAGGGCAGCTAGGTATCACAATGGATGGAGAACTGGGCTTGAAATTAAGAAGAAACATCTTGCTGACTTAAAATCTGGCCTCAGATAATTACTAGGTATGTGACCCTGGACAAGTCACTTAACCCTGTTTGCTCTAGATTCCTCACTGTAAAATGAATTGGAGAAGGAAATGGCAAACCACTCCAATATCTTTGCCAAGAAAATCCCAAATGGGGTCTAAAGAGTTTGATATAACTGAAAAATTACTGAATAACAACAATAAATGGCAGATTTTTCTAGTCTTATTCCCTCTAGAACTATCTTTTAAAAGTTACTAGATCTAAGACTCTCTGTATACTATCAGATTTGAGTCACATCCTTGACCTGACTCAGAAAGGCATTAACTCAAAGATTTGGAGTCAATAATTTTTTGTAGTGCACAAAAGTATTTTCAAGGGCAGAAAAATGTGTAAGACACATGTAATAAAAGATTTTAGTTAGAAAAGAAAAACCTTAAAGATGATTTAAACTCAGTCTCTCATTTTAGAAAGGAAGGAAATGGAACCTAAACAGGTTTTAATGTGCTAGACCTGGATTAGAGTTCAGATATCCTGGTTTCTGCTTGTAAAGCCAAGCAGGAGAAGCTCTCCAGAGGACTACTGCTGTGAATAACTTTAAGGTTCAGATCACATAGTATAGTTAACTCTCTATTTATTCAGCAGTAAACTAAAGCAAAACATTCACCAAAACGAAAGTACAGCATTCACAATGATATAACAACTTATTACTAAAGTGGCCACATAGTTTTAAATAAAAGACATCATTCAGTCTCCCACCCCTAGGTTACACTGTCTTAATCTCTCAGTCATAAAGTCTTCTTTCTTCTTGATTGGAGGCTAGCTTCCAATCATCCTTAACTCAATCATCCTTAAGGGGTACAAGGTACAAAGTACAAACTTCTCCCACCCCTCAGTCATCATAAATCATGATCTTGTCAGTCAGCACTAAATACCCAATGAGAGGTCTTTTCATCTTGGCTTGAGGCTGGTTCCCAAATTCCATGGTTCCTCTTCCATGGCTCTAGCTCTTACCTGAATTCACCCAACCATCAATCACCTGGATTCACAGGCAGGCAGCTCTCAGATCCTCATCCAGTTCCTCATCCAGCTTCTCACCTAGTTTCTCGTTCATTGTCCAGTCCTTATTCCATATTGAAGCTCACAGTGTCTAGTCCATCTCAAGTCCATTGAAGTTTTTGTTTCTGGGAAGACAAAGCTTAAGAGAGCCAAAACAACATTCATCCACATTGCCAGCACCATCATCAATTCACTATCTGCCTGCCAAATCAACACAGACCCACAAATAAGGTCTGAGAAATACAAAGTAGCACAAGCACAAATCAACACAGACAGAACAGACAAACCGAGTGCTGGCCCCCACAAGTGTTCTACTTCTCAGCTCTGCTCAGTCCCAGCAGTGCTCCAGTTTTGTTTTATTTTCCTGTCATTAGCTCCTCCATGTTCTGCCCACCTCTTACATCCTTCCTGTTCCTGTCTTTGGCAAGTCCCTCCCGTTGTGGGATTAATAGGTTCTATTTCTTAAGGAAGATTTGATATAATCAGGGCAAGGCTTAAAGAGTTGCTAGGTAATTAAATAATTGAAACAAGGTGCTAAGTATTCATTTGCTTGCCATCACACTGGTTCAATATCTTTTCCATTGCATCATATGAAAACTACTGAGGACATGAATGACAGCATTAAAAACATTATCCTCAAAATCTGTATATAATATGTGTCTTAAGTGTTTTACAGGGTTGTTTAGAAAAGAAAATGGAGGTAGAACTATAGATATTATAAACAGATGTTTGCTTTTCTTAGTCTTAAGCTTACCCAGGAAAGGGGATTTAAGTTATCTTTTTCTCAGTCATCCACCCAATGTTTCACACCTGACAATTTTTCTTCCAAAATCTAAATCTCTCACATAGAGATTTTAGTCCTTTCCTTTTTTTTTATACTGGATATAAATCTTGTACAGGTCTATTTCATGCTGTTATTTGTGATCTTATGCCAATACTGTATAACCCATAAAATGGAAATGCCAAAGATGGAGAGCAGCTTGGAATGAATTAGTCATATCTAAATATTCAAGCTGTCTCAAAGTTGAATACCAAGAGTGTATAGCCATCTGGACTCCCTTTCAAATTTAAGACTCCAAAAGAAAGCTCCTTGTTGGCCAGTTCTTAGCTTCCCACAAAAGAGTATTAATGAAGGGGAAAGGGGGAATAAATGTTTTTTTTTATTATTATTAGTTATGCTGAATTATTTTAGGGATCTACCACATGAGAACATAAGATTATGTGAGAGGTGACATTGAATAAAAGGTTAGGTTTATCCAGTCCAGAATTTTTTTTTTTGAGAGTGGCACAAGGGAATGTTCAGTGGAAGGTTGTGGTAATGACATTGTTATTACAGGTGAAACGCTTCCCCTGGTGAACCCCAACTTGACTTTAATAACCCACTTAACATTTTTCCTGAACGTATTTGACTTTATATTTTTAGAAAATAACATAACCACAAAAATGTAGCAAAAAAAAGTAAAGTACTCTCAGTGGCAAGATATGGAGAAGATGTGTCCCAGCAATAGTTATTTTCAAAGTTCTCTGTTGTGTCTATAAAGAAAACCTTTTCTATATCTGCTTGTAAACCTTAAAAATAGCTCCTCTCCCTACATGCATACAGATAAATAGGTAAGTGATATTGCTCTTTTCTATGTCTTAGTTCACCTGTTTCTAGTAGCCAGGTGTATGACTTGGCAATGGCTTACTGACTATAGCATGCAAATAGAATATTCAACCTTTTAAATATTTTGTTCCTTTCAGAAATTGTAGAAGTTCCATTTTTCCTTCTTGTGTTTTTTGGTTTCCTTTGTAACAAATGTTTCTTTTGTCTTTCAGTCTTTTCTAGTTACTTCTACTTCCTGTGGGTCTCACCTTGATTTTTTTGAAGTCTATCACAATCAAGGGATCTGCTTTAAGAACGTTTCTGAATTCCTCTTTGTAGGAAATCTCCATTAGGTTTCTTTTTGCCCTATTTCGCTGGAGGTGGGTGGAAAGAGAACTTAGAGAATAAAATTCTTCTAGTTGTACAAGGTAAGCTCGAATAATAATTAGAATAGGTAATGTAAGAGACTATTTAGGTGAAAAAGAGAGAAACCACTGTGATGTAAACATAGGGACTAACTGAATATAAAAGAATAAAAAGAGGGGAGTAGATTGATGTCAGACGATAAAACTACAAAACTGATAAGCAAAGAATTTATAATACAGTTTTCTAGCCTAGAAACTAAATGAATTTAATGAATTTAGAAAGGCTTAATGGTATAGTGGAGTGAGAGTTGACTTCCAAATCAAGATGATCTGGATTCAAATCTTATCTCTGGCTTATTTTTGCTGTGTGACCCTGGTCATCTCATCAACTGAGACATTAACACAGAGGCTGAAGGTTGCACTTGTACCATACTTATTTCCTCCAATCAGAAATCAGATCGCTGAATTTCATATTCCTTTTTATTGTTTTCTATTAATTAATTGGTCTTATTTTATTAATTGTTTTTAATATATAAAAAATCTATCTCCCCCTTGTATTTGGGGAGCAGTGTCAAAGTTGAGGTAAGTTATTGGTCCCAATTTATTGCGTAATTGGCATACATTGCTGAGTAAATCAATATGCTCAGAAACACAAGCTTTTGTTTCTTCAGTTATTTCATCTTTCATCTGCTACACAGAATAAATCCGAGCTAATCTCAGAGGGAAGGTACTAGCCTTAAGGGGTATCAGAAAGATCTTGTAGAAGGTAGAATTTTAACTGAGTCTTGAAGGAAGCCAAGGAATCTAGGAGCCAGAGATGAGGAAAGAGAGTATTCCAGGCATATGGGGACAGAAAATCAAAATGCCTAGAATTAGGAGATGGAGTGTTTTCTTTGAGGAATAGTGAAGAATACAATTTTCAATACCAGATTGTTAAGAAGAATGGAAAGGTAGAAAAGTATAAGGTTATTAAGAGTTCTAAAAATCAGACAGAAGATTTTATATTTAGAAGTATTTGGGAGCCATTAGAATTTATTGAATAGAGAAATGACATTGTTGAACCTGTGTTTAGGAAGATCAGTTTGACAACTGAATGAAGGATAGGCTATAGTGGCAGGTAGGGAGACAATTAGAATGTTATTACAATAGTCTATATGGGAGATGATGAAGACCTGAACCATGGAGGTATCATCAGAAGAGAAATGGGAGTGTATGCAAAAAGTATAAGGAGATAGAATTGACTGCATGTGGCAACAGATTGGATATGGGTGGGGGGTGATAGGGACCAAGGACTAGGTTGTAAGCTTGAGTGATTAGTAGCATGGTGATGCCCTCTATAGAAATAGGAAAGATTATAAGAGGGGAGAGAGTGGGTGGAAAGATAACAAGTTGAGTTTTACACATATTGAATTTAAGATGTGTATAGGACATCCAGTTTGTAATGTTTAATAGATAGTTGGAGATGTCAGGAGAGATATTAGAAAAGCAGATATGAGAATCATTAAAATAGATATGTTAATTCAGTCTTTGGGAACTGATCACCAAGAAAATTATTGTAGGAGAAGAGAAGGTGGCCTGGGATAGAGCCTAGGAGTATATAAGGCTTCTCTCTTTCTTTAGCTTTTAGTATTATTCAGTGTAGGATCTATGACCTATCTCTTGGTATTGACAGTGCCACACACAGTGTCTTGCACAAATTAGTGTCCCATTTTTTCCCCCAGATCATTTCCAGCATTTGTCATTTCCTTTTTCTGTCATGTTAGACAATCCAATAGGTGTGAAGTGGTATCTCAGTGTTGTTTTAATGTGCTTTTCTCTAATCAGTAGTGATTTAGAACATTTTTTTTTATGTTACTCTTGATAACTTTGATTTCTTCTTCTGAATAATGTGTATACGATCATTTTTCAATTGGGGAACGGCTCTCATTTTTAAAAAAAATAAATTTGGCTCAGTTTTCTATGTATTTGATAAATGAGAACTTTTTCAGAGCAACTTGCTGCAACAATGTTGTAGGATTTTTTTTTCTTTCTAATTTTACCCGCATTGGTTTTGTTTGTGCAAAAGCTTTTACATTTTACCTAATCAAAATTTTTTATTTTATTTCCTCTAATGTCCTCTATCTCTTCTTTGGACGTGAACTCTTCCCTTATCATAGATATAAAGGTACATTTTCCCATGTACACCTAACTAAATTATGATATAACCTCTTATGGCTGAACCAAATACCCATTTTGACCATTTCTTGATTTATGGTGTAAGATGTTGGGCTAAGCCTAGTTTCTGCAAAACTGCTTTCCAGTTTTTCTAGCATTTTTTTCAAATGTGAAGTTCTTATGCCCAAAGCCTGGATCTTTGGTGTTTATTAAATACTAGACTACTATGGTCATTTACTATTGTTTATTGTGTACCTAATCTATTCCACTGATCCAACACTCTATTTTTTAGCCAGTACCAGATTATTTTGATGATTACCACTTTGTCATATAGTTTGAAATCTGGAATTATTGAGGTCACCTTTCTTAATATTTTTTCCTGTATTCCCTTGATATTCTCGACCTTTTGCTCTTCCAGATGAATGTTGTTATTATTTTTTGAGGTCTATAAAATAATTATTCAATCATTTGATTGGTATGAAAATGAGTAAGTATGTAAATTAACATAGATAGAATTGTCATTTTTATCATATTTTATTTTATCTCTTTATTTTGTTTATTTACTTAGATTTATTTATTATATTTATTGTCTATATCTTATTTTATCTATTTTATTTTATCTAATGTCCTCTATCTCTTTTTTGGATATGAATTCTTTTCTTCTCCATTGATATAACAGGTACATTTTCCTATGTACACCTAACTTAATTATGATATAAACTTTTACAGCTAAACCAAGTACCCATTTTGACCATTCTTTGGTATATGGTGTGAGATGTTGGTGTAGACCTATTTTTGTGTGGCTAATATTCCACCAGTTGTTTAGATCTGTCCTTGTATAAAAAGTGTGCTTATCTAATGCCTGGATTTGTATTGTCAGGTAGCATTCCAGATTTTTTTTTGTTTTCTGTAGTTCTTTGAAATGGAATTTCTCTTCTTATCTCTTGCTACTGAATTTTGTGGGCATTGTATAGAAATGGTGATGACTTATGTGGGGATTTTTTATATTCTGCAACATTCCAAAAGTTATTAATTGTTTCAACAAGTTTTTTCAGTTGATTCTATAAAGTTTTCTAAGCGTGGCATCATGTCATTTGCAAAGAGTGATAGTTTTGCTTCTTCGTTGTCTATTTTTATTCCTTCAATTTCTTTTTTTATTTATTATTGTTATAGTTAATGTTTCTAGTATAATATTGAATAAGAGCAGCAATAATGGGCAGTCCTTATTCACTCCTGATCATCTTGAGAAAGCTTCAAATTTATCTCCATTACAGTTAATGTTTCCTATTAGTTTTAGATAAATATTATTTGTCATTTCAAGAGAGACTCTATTGATTTCTGTGCTTTCTAGTGTTTTAATATGATCAGGTGTCCTATTTTGTCAAAGGTTTTTTTTTTCTGTATCTATTGATATAATGATGTGATTTTTGTTACTGATATGGTCAATTATGCTGACAGTTTTCCCAGTATTGAACTGGCCTTGCATTCCTGCTATAAATCCTACCTGGTCATAGTGTATGATCTTTGTGACATATTGCTTTAATCTCCTTGCTAATATTTTATTTATTTTTTATCATCATTCATTAGGGAAATAGATCTATATTTTTTATGTTTTGTTCTTCTGATTTAGGCATCAAAGTCATATGTGTGTCATAAAAATAATTTAGTAGGATTTCTTTGCCTGTTTTTTCCAAATAGTTTACATTCATTGTTCCTTCCATGCTTGGTAGAATTCTCTTCTGAATCAATCTCGTCCTCAGGATTTCTCTTCTTAGGGAACTTAATGGATTGCTTGATAAATTTTTTTTTCCCCCTAAGAGAGCTTTTAAAAAAAGTCTTCTATTTACTCTTCTATTAATCTAGGCAGTTTATATTTTTGCAAATATTCATCCATTTTACGTTAATTGTCAGTTTTACTGGCATCGAATTGGCCAAATTGCCTCTTAATAATTGCTTTATTTTCACCTTCTTTGGTGGTTCATTCACCTTTCTTATTTTTGACACTTGCAATTTGATTTTCTTGTTTCTTTTTAAAAATTTAATTAACTAATGGTTTATATGTTTTATTGTTTTGCTTATTAATTCAAAGATTTTTTAACTTTCAATTTTATTAATCTCCCTTTCGATTTTCAAGATTTCCATGTTGGCATTTGATTGGGGATTTTTAATTTGTTCCTTTCCAAGGCTTTTGTTGTTGTTGTTATTGTTTTTGCTGAACGCCCAATTCATAGATATGTTCTTTCTCTCTTTTGTTGACATATACAAGATATAAAATTTCTCCTAAGTACTGTTTTGACTGCATAACACAAATTGTGGAATGTTGTTTCATTGTTGTCATTTTCTTCAATGAAATTAATGATTATTTCTACAATTTTTTTCTTTGAACAGCTCATTCTTTAGAATTAGATAATTTAGCTTCCAATTAGTTTTTAATCTATGTTTCTATAGCCCTTTATACAATGTAATTTTATGGTGTCCATTAAGTATTTCTGCTTTTCTGCATTTGATTGTGAGATTTTTATGCCCTAATACATTGTCAATTTTTGTTCAAGTGCCATGTATAGCTGAGAAAAAGTTATTGTCCTTTCTGTTTTCATTCACTTTTTTTCCATTGATCTATCATATCTAACTTTTTTTAGATTCTGTTCATGACCTTGACTTCTTTCTTGTTTATTTTATAGATATGGCTTTATCTAGCTCTCAGAGGGAAAAGTTGAGGTCTTCCACTAATACAGTTTTACAGTCTATTTCCTCCTCTAATTCATTTAATTATTCCCTTAAGAATTCAGATACTATGCCATTTGGTGCATATATGTTTAGTATTAGTATTGTTTCATTTTCTATGATTCCTTCTAGCAAGATATAATTTCCCTTCTTATGCCTTTAAATTAGGTCTTTTTTTTGCCTTTGCTTTGTCTGCGATAATGATTGCTACCCTTTTTTAAATTTATCCAAAGTTTAATAGATCCTGCTCCAGTCTCTTATTTTAACTATGTATATCTCTCTGTTTCTCTTAGCTTCAGTTGTTCAATAATTAATAATACTGCTTCATCAGAAAAATATTGATTTACAAAGATGGGTCTTTATTTCAGGGAAGAGTTTGGGGGTCACTAAAAGAACTTTCATCCAAGATACACATATGTTCACAATCATTCCCTCCTCTGCCCACATATTTATATACACTTTCTCCTATTAGACTAACTATAATAGATTGTCCAACCAATTGTATTTCAAAGTAATAACAATAGGCATTTTTCATTCATTAGTAATTTTTTTCTGTGTTAATAATTGGGACAAATTTTCCTAAGTGATTTTGGATTTCATTTAGGAGGCTTTGCAGCCTTCCAGGGTTTAATGGAATCCACACAATATTATCATGTGCTCTAAAAACTGTTGAAAAGATAATACTAAATGACCTTGCTCTTAATAAAGCTATGTCAGTTTTCACTGATGATTGTTCCTTTTTCTGACCTTCACAAATCATCCCTTTCATAAGATTTTCTATACTTTTCCCAGTAATTTGAATGAAGAACACTTAGCACTTATTTCTGAAGATTCTACTCTCTTTTCTCTTTTGAAAAAGGGAACATTTACCCTTCTCCCAGTTTGTTCTATCTCTTCTATTTTCCATGATGTCTCACTAACAGCCACTCAGAAAACATATTTATTATTCTTCCCATTTCCTGTGACATAGGTCATCTGGGACCTGTAGCTTAGACTACTTGAAGGCAAATAGTTGGTTATTTACTTTGAGATTCAACATCCTTTCACTTATATTTGTTCTATTCTTCCCAGTCTGAAGATCATTCTTCTCGCCAGAGAAACCATATGGAAAAGTACTTCCACATTTTCTCATGTTATCCTTTCTCTTTTTTTTGAAAAGGAACAGGTTGTAATAGGAGAATTAGATTTTGGAATCAAACAGACATATGTTTGAAAGCTGTGTTTGATGCTCAGCAATGCGACCTTGGACAAGTCACTTAATATTGTAAATCTTCATTTTCCTTATCTGTAAAAACAGAACTATTGCAAGGATTAAATGAGATTAAATGAGAAAACACAAACTACAAACCATGCTATTACTATTTAGTAAATAATGCTATCCCATAAATCCCTTTATTCTGATAATTCTGAGTCCAATTCTATCAAGTTCTCAATGATCCTTATGAGGTCAAAGATTCCTTATTTTTTTAGTATCTTTAGGGCATCTCATTTATCACTATGCTTTGTGCATTTCAGAATGAGTGTGGTGCAGTGGAAAGACTGCTGAGTTTGAATTTAAGAGTATGGTCTTATCTAGTGCAGGGTGGGGAGGGAGGGAGACAGGTCAGAACTTGAAATGTAACAAAAAATAGTTGTTGTTTTTTTAAAGTGCCTGAGTTCAGATCTTAGCTCTCTCACGTACAGCCCATATGTTCTTGGGCAAGTTACTTCACATCTTTAGGCTTTATTTTCCTCATCTGCAAAATGAGGGGGCTTGATAAGATGAACTTTGAGATGCCTTCTAGCTTTAAATCTGTGATCACAGGTCCTCTGAAGTCATAGGTTTTATTGTTGAATAGCCCCTGAATTATTGGTTTGCCCTACTTAGAGTCTTATGTTAAACCTATCATTTTTCCTGGTGGCTACCACTAGAATCTGACACTTATGAATGTAATTTCCCTTTCCCTTCATTTTCAGATCAAATTGAATTTGATCAACTTTATAAGACTTCATCAAAATATATATTTACCAGCCTTTGCTAGGTGTATTCCATTCCTGAAGAAAAGTCCATCATTCTTATGTTTTATTTTAAGATCTGAGCTAGACAACTGAATCCCCTACTTAGATGCCATCTTCTTAATCAACTGTTCACTTTCCAGACTTGTCTTTCTCCTAAGAATCTCTGCTCCAGTCAGTAGCAGTAATGTAAAAACTCCTCTTCCCTGAATTACCAACTTCTTTCACAAAATCACTGGCTATGATCTAATCTTTCTGGATCTTACATCTATGTCCCCAATCTCACATTCCCAAGTCAAACAGCAGAGGTGGGGAATGCTCATTAGGTACAACAAGTTTCAGGAGATTGTCCTCCACAGCTCATATACGTTCCCTGAAAATACAGCAGACTTTTTGTTGTTCATATCAAATGAAATGTGAGATGCCTTATTAACTCTGTATGGATTATCATAATTCATCACTAACTGTAGCTTCTTCTGTTGTGATTATTGGGTAATAAGTATAAGAAGCTGCTTCCTCCTCCCGAGGTTCATTTTCTTCAATGAAGGAGTATTTATACTAGCTTTATACCTAAGCATTTAGGGGTTGTGATGGATAGGATGATGGACTTGGAATCTGGAAAACCCCAGTCTGAATCCTGCCTCACAACTTATTAGAAATGTCACCCTAGGGAACTTGACTCCACCCTAGTCCCTTTATTTGTAAAACGGGAATAATAATATCAACTACCTCACAGAGTGGTTGTGAAGAACAAATTATATATGTGGATATATATGTATGCATATGTGTATGTATACTTAAATATACACCCAACACACATATGTATATCACTTTGAAAACCTTAATCTCATATGTAAATGTTAGCTATTATTGCTATTACATTCTGTTACCTTTTAACCTCTTTAATAAAGTATGATATCCCTCAACCTCTTTAAATTCTTTTTCTTTACTTTCCAGTGTTGTTGGGTAAGAGATGGAGGAGGCCCCATGGAAGTGTTTAAGAAGAAAGGAACAGATGAGTTGGACCTTGAAGGAAGGAAGAGAGAGAATTCAACAGACGGAAGTTTTAGCAGGGTTAGAGGAATATGGGATGATATACCTTCCACTTCTGGGGGTTGGCAGGATTACCAGCACAGTGTCCTTTGTATTATGCCGCCTACCTGGAGGAATAACCCTTGTAGAGTACACTGAAAGATCCTTAAATACACCAATATGAAAGTTCTACATGGAGATGCTGTAAGATTATCTCATCATAATGTAGATGTTTACTTGGAAATGAAAAGAATGTAGTAGAAAAGTTCGATTTTTTCTTCAATTTTCCCCAAAAACTATGTTAAGGCAATCCATATCTGAACATCTTTTTAGATATAGAATATCTCCATAGATAGGTTAAAGGTTTTAATTTTTCAAAAAATAATAATTTTACAGTGTGTTTTAATAGTTTATTAATTGTTATTAATAGTTGCTTACTCATTATTTAATAAGTAGCTCATTAAAGAATAGGAAAAAGGTCAATTGACATAAAGAAGTAATTGAATGGAAATAAATTTTCTAGAATTAGAGGGAAATAGTAATGGAGTTAGGCCTCAGAATGGAGAGGTCCTGCCAGACAATCTTCTCTCAGCTGGTTGCTTTTGTTATCGTTTTGGTTTTTGTATTGTGGATGGAGAACAAGAAAGAATCAACTTTGTCAGAAGATTACTGAGAAAGAGACCTTTTGTTACGTCACCTCCACTTTCCTATCTTGTATGATTCTCTCCTACTCTTTTCTTTTCTGATGCCATGATTCTGGGTCATATTTCTGTTTTCTTAAATAATATCCTAAAATAAATAATAAGTACAACCATCCATTTATGGGTCTTTATCTACCTGATGAAGTCAGATACTTAAAAAATTGAATAACAAGTTGTACTATTTTAAGGATGTCCCTCTGTAAGAATATATATTCTTGAAGACTAAAGTTATTTGATAATATTGGATCTATCAATATTTATTTTTCCAAGATTTCAAATATAATTAACTCAATTATGTGCTGGTAGTTTGTTGGAAGCAGATTTGGTCATTTATAATTAAGTAGAATAGTTACACTAAAGCTTTATGATGTCAATATTCCTTGTTTTCCCTTTCTTATGCAGTCAACAACCCAACAGAAGTACGAAACAAAAAATATTCCATTACCCTCCCTCAGTTCAGAGAAGGTGTGCATTAAAAAAAGGTAGTTTGGAAGGAAATACTGTCTTGAGAAGAAACAGTAGAGAACAAAGAAAATTCTAAGAAAGATAATGAGATGGATAAAACTCTACAGTCCCAATCTTCCAGTTCACTTGGAGTCAGAACTTTATTTTAAGACCTACAATATTGCTGGTTGCCCTCACTTATCAGATGAATTGGCAGTGATCAGAGAGGTGGTAGGACTAATTCTAGAATCCGGGTCTGGTATCTTAGACAGTGCTCGTTATTTTGTATTTTAAATTAAAATTTTTTGAGTTTCAAATATTAATTCTCCCTTAAATCTCTCCCCCAGAAATTGAAAAGGCAAATAATATCATACAGATTATACATGTGAAGTCATATGAAACTTCTTTCCATATTAGCTATGTTGCAAAAGAAGAAAGAAAAATAAATGAAAAATACGCTTTAATCTGCACTCAGAGTTTCACCAGTTCTCACGCTGGAGATGGATAATATTTTCCATCATGAGATCTTAGGAATTTTTGCAGATCATTGTATTGTTTAGAGTTGCCAAATCTCTTTGGTTGGTCATCGTGATTGTATTGCTGTTACTGTGTACAAGGTTCTTGTTCTGTTCACTTTACTTTGCATCAGTTCTTGTTAGTCTACCCAAGTTTTTTCTGCAACCACCCTCCTCACACCCTTTTTGTCTTGGAGCAAGAAGAGTTTTTGCATCTCTTGGTTCTGCTGTTGCTGCTGCAGTTGCCACAGCTTCCAAGTCCCACAGATAGTGTTGCCACTACTTAAGCTATAGTACAGCCCCAACTTCAATGCCATAGGCAAATATCTTTTTCTCACCTACTAAATTGACTAAGGCTGGATGAGAGTTTGCCTGGAATGCTCCCTCTATTACACTATCTCAGCTCCACTCCCCACTCCCCACTGCTTTAAACACACTATCTCATGTTACTTTTTACTTCAAGTTTTTTGAGTTCCAAGAATACTGGACACATTCCTTCATGAATATAAATAGCATTGCCCAAATGTACAGTTTTTTTGCTTTCTTTTTGTTCTGTTATTCTCCTTCATTATCATGCAATCAATCAATCAATATATAAGGGCATATTAAATGCTAGACCCTGTGCTAAATAATGGCAACAATGGCAATACTCCCCCCCCAAAAAAAGCAAAAACCAGTCCCTGTCCTCAAAGCAAGCTATCCAGAGTGACTGATTTTTTATACTTAAGAATTCTGATTTTAGATTTGCTTTCAGTAAAGATCTTCTTACTATTTGTATATTTAAGTATAGAATCTTGCAGGATATTTTTTACAGTATTTTACAATATTTTTTTCAATATTTCAAAGCTGACGGATGAAATAGCTGATCATTTAGGGCACTGTGGTTTATTTAATAAACTACCTTTAACTTTACAACACTGGTCAATGCTCTGATAAACCATGAGTCCAGAGGACTGGAGGTAAAACACACTATCTACCTCCTGCCAAAGAAGAGATAGACTTCAAATGCAGGATGAGCCAAATATTTTGTAATTCTTACATGACCAATTTGTTGGAAATTGGGTTTTTGGGGGAACTTGTTTTCTCATACTATACATATTTATTAAGAGTATTTTATTTTTATTGTTTAATTGGAAGGCAATAGGAGGAGAGATAATAAATGCTTATAAAAAAGAGACTCTCCTTATTCTTCCCCAGTACTCTTTGACATACTCTTCTGTTTCCCCAACTCCACTTTAAGACTGACATATCCACTATGCTTCTGTCATAAAACCTCACCTATTGCTGCCTGGCACACACACACACACACACACACACACACACACACAGAGAGAGAGAGAGAGAGAGAGAGAGAGAGAGAGAGATCCTTAAGTTCCTTATGGGCTTTATTACATAAGCTCATAGAATTGTTCATTTTCTGTTGTATGTGCATTGGGTAATGTTTTGGCATGTTGGTCTTTTCCCAGAGAAACATATTAAATATAATTTTGTTTTAATATAGAAAAATTTTAAATAATAAAACCTATCAATATTTAAATAACTGAAAATCTTAGTCTTCTTTGGTATAGCTTTGTCAAACATCTGTCACTCTACAAAAAACCTAACTACTGAATGTGGCTGTAAAATACAGATAGTACAAATCTACTGCAAAGGAAACACCGCTATGCCTCTTTTTCTGTTAGTTAGGATGCTATCCAAAGAATGGCAATGTGTTTCTCTTAGGTTTTATCCTATCTTCTAATCTCTTCCTCTATTTTCTCTTAGATTTTTAGTAAGGATGTCTCATTTTTTAGTGTTACTAAAATGTGAGCAAAATAATAGATTTTAAATATGCCACTGAAACTCCTAATGCTGCTTTGTCATTTTTTTTTAATGTAAAGGCAAATTGAAAATAACTTCATTATCAAATTTGCTAAAACTTTCAATCCTTCATTTTTAGAACTGCTGAAATGGAATCATAGAATCCTAGGGAATTTAAAGGTCATCTAGTATACCCCTTCCTTGATGAAGCTAATCTAACTTCTTGTTTGATGCTATTTTCAACATCCCTTTTGAACACTTTCGATGACAGAGAACTGATTAACTCATATAGCATCTCACTCCAACTTTAGATAGCTTTAGTTGTTAGAAAGCTCATGTTTTTATTGAGCCAAAATTCTTTCTCCCTTGAACTTTTATTCTACATTAGAAAAATTGTTTTGTGTTGAATTTAAATCCAAGAACAAAGCTTTGAGTTCAGAATTCCCCATGACATTGGGGTCCTGAATTCCCCATGACATTACTATATATTTTATCTTATCCTACTCCTCATGAATAAATGGGTAGCCTAAAATTATGTTATTGAGTCTTAGATTTCAAAAAATTTAATCTGAACTTTAAAAAATTACACTAACTGCAGATACATATGAAATTTGCAGCTAGGCACCTGATTTGTCCTAATGCTAATTGTTTGTTTGCATCTTGGAAGAAGTACATGGAAAGCAAAGAGAACTCCACATTTGCAAGTGTTAAATAAAGAAGGATTCTGTGTTCTCTCTTCAAAAGAAATCTAGGGAACCAGTCCATTTTAATTGGAAGAGAAGAACTATTCAAAAACTTGGGCACAGATGCTGTGCTATTTCTGGCTTCTCAGATAGCAAACATGGGGTACTTGGCTGTGAATAAGACCATATTTCAAGGGTGTTTATCATTTCAATGATTGAATTACTTCTTTGCCCAGTGGTCAAGTGGGCAATTGGAAATTCAGGAAATGGATAAAGAAAACATTTTTCAGTGTCAGTAGTGACTGTTGCCATCCAAAACACTCTTCCTAGTCTCTAGTGGCTATAAGGTACAGAATACAATTGACTAGTTTGATTCTATTTGAAGTATGACATATTTTACAGTGGAGCTTTACCACACACCAACCATTACTTAACATTAGAACTGTAGATTTAAGAACTGGAAAGAGATCATAGAAGCTATCTAGTCTAACCCCCTCATTTTGCAGATGAGGAAACTGAGGCCCAGAGAGGTAAAATGTCTTTCCCCAAGTCAAACAGGGAGTGACAGGTTTCCTTCTCCACCCTCCCACTTCTTTCCCAGGACTCCTCGTTATATTCTTCTGGCCTCCACAACTTCACTTTAAGACTATTCTTTCCACTGGACCTCTGTGATACAAATTCACCTAGCTATGTCCAGCGCTATCACTCCTCACCTCTATATCTTTTTCTCATCCTTCCAAAGGAAAGACTTACTGAAAAAGACTAATGGTGTTTGTATCATACACAGAATTTCATACACAGCAATGCAGCTTAGGGGAAAGAGTAATTGGTCTGAATCTGAAAACTTGGGCTCAAGTTCCACCTGTGACGTTTACTACCTATATGACTTTGGGCTAGTCATTTACCATCTGTAGGGCTGGGTTTCCTCATTTGTAAAATATGGGTTATTTATTGGGTTTCTGAGTTCCTTTTCAGCTCTAGATTTATGATCCCATCTCAAAAATAAGATAAAAGAAAAGAAATGGTGGGGTAAAGGAAGGAATATGAGCTAAAGGTGGAGAAACTTTCAGTAGGTCTGAAGAGAACAAAACACAAAGGCATTTTCTGTACTCTTTGTTAATTTTTTAACTTTTTCCAAAGTACTCTTTGTCATATGTGCTTTTTTATGGTTATATTGTTGGTTATTCAGTTATAATTTTGAAAATTAATTTCTACTATGTCCAAAGGGCTATAAAACTATGCATATCCTATGACTCAAAAATACTTCTACTAGTTTTATACCCCAAAGAGACCAAAGGAAAAGGAAAAGGACTAATATATTGTATCAACAATGCAGTATTTACAATGCCTGCAGTAACTATAAGTATGCTGATTTGGTTATTAATCACAAAATGTAACAGGCTCTCTACATGGGAAATATAGCTACAACATTTATTCAAATAACAAAACCTGAGTCCCAAAACCAGAAAGTCAAAGCCAACACAGTAGTTATGAAGTTGGCACATGTAGTTAATGTAGTAAGCACCCACACTCTCAAGTCTTCAAAACAGGACAGGCTACCTCAGGCAAAGATCCTCCTCTCCTCACTCATGCAACTGCTCAGTGTCCAGGCAGCTTGCTCCCAGCAGCTCCGGCCCCCCTGCAGTTCCTGTTCTGGCAGTCCTCAGCAGGAGTCCTTAGCAGAGATTCTGGCAGGCTCAAAGAAAAAGGAGTTCGCACTGCAACTGCAGCTGCTGCTTCTAATCACCACAGCACAGACATAAGCCTGGCTCTGGCTTTCTCTTGTTCCACCCCTTCCTGCTACGTCAGCAAGTTCAGGGGCATGGAAGATCTTTCAATCCCAGTATCATTACATATATACAAAAATATTTGTAGTAGTTCTTTTTGAGGGGACAAAGAATTGGAAACTGAGGGGATGTTCAGTAATTGGGGCATTGTTGAACTAGTTGTGGTGTATGATTTTGATGGAATATTACTATCCTATAAGAAATGACAAATGAATGGTTTCAGAAAAACCTGGATGAAATAATGTAAAGCCAAGTGCAAAAAACCAGGAGAATATTGTACACAGTAACAGCAATGTTGTGGCAGTGATCAACTGTGAAAGATTTAGCTACTGTGATCAATATAATGATCACTGATAATGCCCAAGGACTAATTATGAAAAATATTATCCATCTCCAGACAGAGAATTCATGAACTACGAGTGCAGATCATTTTAAAAAAATTTTTATTCATGTTCTGTCACAACATAGCGTGTTTTCTTATGTATGATGAGTATCATATCTCTTGCCTTCTCAATGGGTAAAGCAGGGGCAGGCAGGAGGGAGAGAATTAAGAGCTGAAAATATAAATAAAAAAACTGATTTGATTAAAAAATACTAACAGCCTTCAATTCAGGGCAAAATAATCTGTTTCAGAATTTAATGGCAAGGCACTTCATGACAAGTAGAATAAGGAAGACTTCTGGGAATGTCAACTCTTCTGTGAGATCCACCAAATGCTCAGGCTATGCAGAGCACATTGGAATGAGGCCCATCATAATTCTATGAAACCCTGTTCAGAACCAAGCAAATCTAGAGAAGTTCTAGAAGCTGGATTAGATGGTAAGAAGGCTTGAGACCAAGTCAATAAAAAGGCCAGATAAAGGAGTAGTGGGAGAGGTCAGGGTATCTACCTGTAAATATTTAAAAGTTCATTATGAGGTCTTAAGGATTAGATTTATTTTACTTGGCCATAGAAAACTGAAAATGAAGAAGAGAGGCAGATTTCAGCTCAACTGCAGCAAAATCTCCTTAGCAATCTAGAGTTGTCCTAATATGGAAGGGATGCTACAAGAGATCAATAGTTTCCCATCAATCAAGAAGAGGATGAAATTATTATTTAGATCCTGGTTAAGCTAGATGAATTCTGCAAGGTAATTTACAATTAATTAATAAACACAACTCTGATATTCCAAGATTCTAAGTAGTAGGATGTGAAAAGTTTTGTATGTTCCATAAGTTCTACTTCCCTTCCTTACAACTACTTCACCAGTATTCTGGGATGTTTAAAATTCCTAGACCTTTAGCTAATGTCATTATAAGCTAGATTTATAGTGGTTCTCAACCTTCCTAATGCCGTGACCCTTTAATACTCATATGTGATGTATCTGCATGTGGCTAGACCCGCCTGGAGACAGATAGAGGAGTGGTGTCTCGATTCCTCAGACTATCAGAAATATGTGTTTTCCGATGGTCATAGGCAACCCCCAAAGAGGTTGCAACCTGCAGGTTGAGAACCGCTGAACTAGAAGGTCCTCATTGACACATATGTATTTTATTTTAAGGTAATTGGGTTTTCCCCCTGTTTACTGTTTAAATTCTGAACTTAAATAATGCCAAATGACATAAGAATTTTCAGATAAATTACACAACGAGGATTGCATATGAAACTATAAAACTTTATTTTGAAGTGCTTCTATTTCTTTCAAAATATGTAGTGAATTCAACATGTTTTCAAGGCTCTCTTACTTATCTGTGATTCCTTCTGTCCTTTCTTTTGTTCTTTTTTCATGAATTTTTTTTTTGGAGGAAAGAGGTGATATTCTTAAAGGTCCCTCTTTTTACTCTATCCAAATTGAAATAAAAAAGAAATGCAAAACTCTTGGAACTAATAAGAATAATCAAGCAAAACAAATCCCTGCATTGACTATGTCCAAAATATATGTCTTATTCTACATTTTTAGTTCATCACCTCCCAGTCAGGAGATGGGTGGAATACTTAACAATTGCTTCTCTGGCAACCTCTTTGGTCATTATATGGATCAGAATTAAATATTTCAAAGTTAATTGTCTTAATATTGTTGCTATTGCTCATATAATTTTCTTTGTCTTCTTCATTTTATTGTGCATCAGATCATATTAATCTTCTCAGGTTTCCCTAAAGCTGTCTCTTTCATACTTTCTTATTGCACAATAATTTTCCATTATAACCATATACCATAATTTATCAGCCATTCTCAAATTGATGGCTATTCCCTTAGTTTTCCTTTGCCATGCAAAATGAGCTACAAAATGAGTTTTGTACATATAGGACTTTTTTGCTATAAATAGTTATGCAGTGATGTATTGGATACAGTGCAGGGCCTGAAGTCAGGAAGACCTGGAATTCAAATTTGACCTTAACCACTAAATAGCTATATGACCCTGAAAAAGCATTTCTTCAACTGTAAATGGGGATAACAATAGCATCTACATTACAGATTTTTTGTGAGGACCAAATGAGATATTTGTAAAACATTTAGCATGGTACTTGGCATATAGTAAGTGCTATGCAAATGCTTGTTTCCTTTCTTCTTCCTTTGATTTCTTTGGAGTATAAGAATTGGATTATAAGTCCCATAGACAGCTCAATCTCAGCTTATACTAAATGAAACTCATTATCTTCCCTCTCATGCACACCCCCAAATCTCCCTCTCTTCCCAACCTCCTATTACTGTCAAGGTCACACAAGGTCAAGTAGTATCACCTTTGATAAACTTATACTGACTCCACATATTCAACTATCATCAAGTCTTATTTCTGCTTTCTCATTTCTCACATACATCTTCTTCTCTCCATTCACATACCCTCTCTATGCACATCCTTATCACTTCACACTTGAACTTCTACACTATCCTTCTCTTGGAACTCCCTGCTTCAGGTCTATACATTCTCTAATCTGCATTCAATTAGGAAGAATAATGTTATTTTCCTAAATGTAGGTCTTACCAGGTCCAACAGTCTGTGTGCCACTTAACCTCTGTAATACTTCTATAAGAGTTACTTTACACATTCTATATATTCATATTCTTTTTTCTGTCTCCCTCAACTTTGTGTACTTGAGGCAAGTGCTTCAAATGCTTTGTCTTTGTAGTTTGAACCACAGCATCAAGACATTTGTTGTGATAAGACCAGCTTCTAAGAAAAGTAGTTTTTGATTACCTACTCCCATCCTTATTCCCTTTTTATATTTCTTATCTCTCTTTCTCAACCATTAAGCCTTTCCTATGCCCAGGGCATACAGACTGATACAAAGGTGTTGCCTAATAACAGCAAATACGTATTTATTAAGTACCTCTCCCCCACAGGAAGTGAGGTAGATACTAAGACAGATAAGACAGAGCCCCTGCCCTCTAGGAATTTATCATCTGGTGGGAAGCTCATATGCAAAAACATTTAACTATACTATATATTTCATGACATGGGCATTAGAGGAGCATAGAGCTAAGTTATTCAAGGTGGTGTGTGTGTGTGCATGTGTGTGTGTGTATATGTATATATATATATAATTTGGGGGAAGATTTGCACAAAGGATATATTCTATTATAAACTCCTCCACTCATTCTTTAAAGCTCTTCACAGTCCAAATCCTTTCCAATCTTTCTAATCATCTTACACATTTTTTCTTTTATTCGCCCTATGGTCCATCCAGTCTGAATCATTTGCTATTCCTAACAGAAGAGGTTTCATTTCCTATCTTCAAGCCCTTGCAGTGCCTCTTCACTGCAGTTGAAATTCTCTCAAGTGGAGGCATTATGTAGTGAATAGGGTACCATATCTGGAGTTAGGTCATTATCCTGATTCACAAACTTACCAGCTGTATGACTCTGTTTATGTCATTTATTATTTCTTGTCCTCAGTTCCTCTTCTGTTAAATGGGAAGTTTGGACTGCATGGTACTTAAAGTTCCTTCTGATGTGACTTCCTTTTCACCTCTTCCTCTTAGAATCCTTGAATTCCTTCTGGACTCAAACGTTATATTCTTCAAAGGGCCTTTCCTAGTCCCACTGAGTTACTAGTGCCACTCTCTCTAAGCTTACCTTGTATCTACTCTCCGTTTAGCTTGTGAATATCTGTTTATATGGCCTATTTGTGCCTGACCTGTGGTAGAGTAATCTGAGCTCATATTGGTCTGATCAGCCACAATGGAACACACCGAAACTTGATTCTAGCAGAGTGATGTCATTTTGGGCCTCTTGGAGAACAAAACACTGCACCCAATCTATTTATGTTCACATTGTCTTCGCTATTAGAAGGTAAGTCCCTGGAAGGCATAATTTCTTTCTACTTTTTCTTTGTATCACCAGTACTTAACACAGTGCCAGGCACACAATGCTTTCTAATTGAATGTTTCATTAATTTATTTCCCAGCTGGTTGAATGTATGGTTGCAAGTTTCTCCTAATGGGAGTATACTAATGATGAGGTGCAGGCTCTTGAAGCTCCCTTTAGCTCTCCTTGAATCTTTGAGATACAGGCTCTGGGAGCACCCTTGATCTCTCCTGGAATCTTCCCATGTAAGGCATTTGCCTGAGGCCATGGGCCTTAAGTTGTGGCTCTGCCCAAGTCTTTAGTCCTCCTTTGTCCAGCAATTTTCCACCCTTGATCCTCTTGTTCTACCCTTGAACTGGCCTGGCCCACCATTGTCTGTCCTCTCCAGGTAGCCTCCAGCAACTTCCCACCCTTAATCACTCATTACTGGAGCCTGACCTCATCTGACTCCTGAAGACCCTCCCAAAACTCATTACTAGAGTCTGACCTCATCTGACTACTCCTGAAGACCCTCCGCAAACTCCTGCTCTAGACCACCCCTAGATTCCTCCCACAACCTTTCTGCACATAAAACCCCATCTTTAGTCCATGAGGGTGAGAGTGCCATAGAATGACCTAGCACAGACTTGCTCTGGCCTGCTTGTCCAATGCAGGCATCACAGATACCTCGGCTCCTTAAGAGTCTGACCAATATGGCAAACTTTTAATAAACTTTGCTTTTCTTTGGCTGAGAGAAGACTTGACTTGAATTCATTTGGCAGGACCCAGCATTTTGGTACTTTGGGGTCTTGAGCAACCTTAATCCTCTTTATGGATAACCATGGTTTTTACCTGCAAAGGGAGAATTCCATACGAACAAAAGAGTTTTGTGATGATTTATTTATTTATTTGCAGATGAAGTGCTCATAATTTTACAAAATCAGATGAAACAGATAAACAAAGTTTAGTGCCTACCTAGGTTACTGTTTAGATATGGTAGAATTGTTCCCTCTTTGCCTTTTAACTTGTCAGACTATAAGCAGTGCGGATGTCTGAGTTGTCAATTTCACATCTAGAAATATTTTTGGTTGTGAAAAATAACTTTTTTCAGCCTATATTTCCTTTCCCTCCTCCCTTTAACCATTGTCTCAATGTTCTGGGTTTATTTCCTTTTAACATGCTAAATAACATCCCTCCTAGGACTCAAGACTTTCAAATACCAAACTTGCAGAATGTTTCCTTAATAGTTTGCCATTACTTAACTGAGCCCTTTAGCATGCAGCTATTATCCATGTCCTTGTAAGCAGAATAGATCGTTAATTAATTTTAGACTTCAGTATAACTATCACCATGTCCTTTCATGATTAGTACAAATAAATAACAGCCACAACAACAGTAGCAGCACTTACCTTGCAATTTGAGGTTCACAATGTACTTTGCATAACAACCCTGAGAAGCAAGTGCCATTATTATTCCCATTTTACAGATGAGGAAACTGAAGCAGGTAAAATTAAGAGAATGACTCAGGATGACATAGCTAATAAGTGTCTAAGACTGAATTTGAACTCGGGTCTTTCTGACTCTAGGCCCACTGCTCTATCCAATATACTGCCTATCTGCCTAGTCAAAGAAATTGTCTGCCTACACCAGAGGCCAATCTGGGGCTCATTAAATGTGCACAATTTTTCGCGACTTTGGTAGGTAGATAATTTTCTAATGTATCAATGATTTTAGACTTAGCCTCTATGTGAAAGAAAGGGCCCAGAGTCAAATTGGCTTGTGAAAAACAAAAAATATACAGTACAGAGAAGTTGAGAACAGTCCAGGAGAGGACCCAGGGTATAGATGGTTAATAACAGTACAGAGAGGTTCAATTTATATAGCATTACAGTTTTCAAAGCCCTTTTCTCACTATAATACTGAGGAAGATGGCGTAAGTATTGTCACATTTAAATAAGAGGAAACTGAGATTCAGAGAGGTTTTGACCAAATCACATGGCTCCTGTCTTCTGATTCATGTAGGGCCAACAGGCCCAGAAAAGAATTGGTTTTCATCATAATTCCATTTGTTATGCAGCAAGATAAGTATTTTGGTATTGTTAGGGTTATGGTTAAAATGTATATTCTGAACTTTTAAAAGTCAGTTTCAATCAATTAATCAGTGGCATAGAGCTCAGAACTGTTAGTCATTCATATTAACATTGAAATAAAGACTTTAAAGATCAGTTGTACATTTAATAACATGTTTTGATTCATACATAATCCAAGTTTTATAACCTAATTCACAATAAATAAGGAAATTACTTATTTATTCCTGTACAATTCACTTTCAAAGTGTTTGAGGTTTGCCTCAATGTAGTAAATATTCATTGATCAATCATCCCATGTGAGACACTGTTTGAGGAGCTACAAAGAGTGGACTGAACCAAAGTGACTCTGAAGCAAAGGCAAGTAACCAAGCATGAATGTCAAAGACTGCCACAGTCTTGTTAAGAATAGTGGTTGGCACCCTGAAGCTGAGAATGAACTGAGGTTGGTGAGGAATGATAAAAAATGAAGATAAAATTTTTATTTTTAGCCATATTGGGGAAAGAGCAACATCAAGGAAAGGATTGGGCTGGTTTGCGGATAGATGGAACAATGACCAAAGGAAAACAGTACTATTCAATTATCGCTTTTTCTCTGCCAATGAGAATGGGTTTGGGACTAGAAAAGTTTTTTGATGGTTCAGAAGATGTTAAAACCCAAGATAAATGAAGAGGTCAGATGAGAAGACTGAGCTGCCTTCAGAGAATTTGAGTTAAACCTGGTTGAACTGTGTCTCAAGGTTTTGAAAAAACTGACAGAGATGATTACTAAACCACTGACTGTGGTCCTTGAAAGATCATGAAGAACAAGGGAAGTGCTGAAGAATTAGGGAAAGAGGCAAATGCCACCCTGATTTTTAAGAAATGGAAAAAAGTACAGCCTGAAAAAGTATGGGCCAGTGAGCTCAACTTCTTTTTTTTTAAAACTATTATTTATTTTAGTTTATATCATTCATTTCCACAAGATTTTGAGTTACAAATTTTCTCCCCATCTTTCCCCTACCTACTACCCCCAAATAGCCAACTCATTGTATAACCCCTCCCCCAATCTGCTCTCTCCTATGTCCTCCCCCATCACCCCTCTGGCTTTCTGGTAGGGCAGGATGGATCTCCCTACCACAGTGCCTGTGTATCTTAAGTTCCAGTTGGATGTAGTTAATAATAATAATTATTATCATTGTATATATATATATATATATATATATATACACACACACACACACATATATGTTTTTAACATTTGATTATAGAACTTTAAATTTTAGATTCTTTCTCTTC
>CM053580.1:405085308-405109230 GCA_028627135.1 Pseudochirops cupreus
ATTGGCTTTTTGGGCCTCTTTTGTCATTTGAGTTAATCTATTTTTTAAGGTGTTAATTTCTTCAGTTAGGATGTTGACTCTCTTTTCATGATTTTCTTGCATCATTCTTATTTCTCTTCCCAATTTTTCTTCCACTTCTCTCATTTGGATTTCAAAATCCTTCTTCAGCTGATCTCTAGCTTTTAGGCAATCTTCATGTTTCTTGGAAGCTTTTGGTGCGGGAGTTCTGACTATGTTTTCTTCCTCCTGTTCCCTGCTTTGATCCTTCTTTTCCCCAAAGAAAGAATCTAGGGTTTGGTTGCTGTTCTTACTTTGCTTCCTATACTTATTCATAGCTGGCCAATCAGAGATTTTTTTAGCTCTATGGAACTCTGCTTCCAGAGGGGAAAGCTCTGTCCCAAATTGCTGGGGTTTTTCCAGCTGCTGGAGCATTTAGGAGGCTGCTGGGGCCCTCCCCAGCTCTGGCTCACTGAAAAGAGACCCCAGGACCACCACCGAAGACTTCGATCTGTATCCAGGCCACTCGACACGAGAGCACTTGGCCTCTGAACGATCACTTGGCCCCCCTGCTGTCTGCAGGCTGGGAGCTCCAAAGCGGCAATGTGGAGGCGGGTGCAGGACCTCTGCTTCTGCCGCTTCCTTGCCCTGGAGGCGGTTTGGCTGGACCCACTTTTCTCCCCCGATTTTAGCCAAGTTCCACTAACCTTTCACTTAGTCCTTTTTTTTTTCTTTATGGCTTGATAATTCTGGGAACTGCCACTGCTGCTGCAGATCCACTCTTCTGTTGCTCCAGCTGCAACTCAGCTTGTCAGGCTGCCCCCAGGCTGAAGCTGCCCTTTCATGCTGGGCTGGTTTCGGCTTCCAGCCCTGAGATTGTTCCTCCTAGCCTAGCTACCTTTAGCAGAAAGTGTATTTGTGTGCGTTTTAGAGTTCTCAAATTTGTTTAGAGTCATATTTTATGGGTATTTTGAAGTGGCTATGTGGGAGCTGCGATACTTTGCTCCTCCTACACCACCATCTTGGCTCTGCCCCGTGAGCTCAACTTCTAATCCTGATGAAATCTGTGCATGTATCACTGAAGGAATGGTTTGTAAGTATAGGGAAGTTGTTACATAAACATCTGGAAAGAGATAATGACTACTAAGAACAAGAGTGACTTTCTTAAGAATGAATGATGACAGACTAAGCTATTATCTCTTTTGATTGACTTACCAGGCTTGTAGATTAAGAAAATATAAAAAACATGATTTGCCTAGATGTAGTAAAACATTTAACAGAATATTAAACACTTATATAAAAGTAAAACATTTAACAGAATGTTTAATACTATCTTTTTGAGCAAAATAAAGAGCTATGGGTTGGCAATAGAAGAGTTAGGAAAATTCAGAACTGGTTAAATGATCATATCCAAAAAAAATAATCCTTAAGAGATTGATATCAACTTAGGAGGAGGTCTCTAGAATTAAAGTCTAAAGATTTGTGCTTACCCCCATGATACTTATTATTTTAATCAGTGATTTGGGAAAAAAAAATATTTAGAATGTAATCTCTGAGAAATCCTTATTCCAACTCCCACTCACAGATGAATCATGTCATCAAGGAACTTCCCCTCAGGATTCTATGAGTAGCCCTGAACAATGCGGGGGGGGGGGGGTCCCCCTTCTAATGTCATTGGTGTAAGCCTTCATCCTGGTTTTGTATCCTCAATACCTATCACCAATTGTTATTTTTTTGTTTATATCATATATATATGAAATATATATATTTCGTTTATATATAGAAAACATCTAGTCAATTAGCATCCTATATTATTCACTGATTAGCTTTTAGGAAAAAATTACTGAAAAGATACAAAGAACAAAAATGCAAATCATTCCCTTGCACTGGAGGCATATTCTCTCCTATAACACCTTGTTACCTGGAGAGAATGGGCTTAAATTTAAGTAATTAGAGTTGTTGCTACAGATAATTTATCTTATCAGGTTGACTTCCAAGAGTGCTTAAGCACTGGATAGATTATTACCTTTCTTATTTATTTGCTGGGTCCTTGTAATTTTTCTGGATTGTTCTGGTAGACAAGGCTTAGGTGACCACAAACTTTAACCTAGATGTTGGCTTCCCAAGAAATCTCATGGTTCTCCCAGCCTTTTGAAACTTACAAGGTTATTACACAATTGACCCCAGTTTAGAGACTCCTTTTTCACTTCAGGCAGGAAAGGGTAGACATAACAGGGACAGGAAAAATAACAGGGCCTTATGTTAATGATTTTGTGTCAGTTTGGGTGGGAAGCTAAGTAGGTGACAGAAGGAAGCTAGTGCCACTATTTCTACTATGTCTCTCAGCAACAACAAAGCCATATATTGGTTTCATGGTAACTTCAGGTGAATGAGGCCTTGAGGTGTTTTTCCTCCCTGGAGAAGGCCCAGAGCATATTGAAATTCTTGCTTATCAACAGACATTTAAAATTAGTCAGAAATATCCAGTTAATGCTTTTTGCGAGCACTCTCCATTTCAGTTCATTAGCCAATTAAAAATCTCCTATTCTCATGATAAAGGATCCAGGAATAGTCATCATACTTGTACATGTTCTTAATATGGGATAAGGGCCCTCCCAATATGCATCATCAGAACTTTATGATATAGACTCCTGGGCTCTTCCATCCAGGTTGGCAGAAGGCAGAACTGCCCATGTTCTGAATGCAGGCCTCCCATTGACCATGTCCTCGTTACAAAAGAATGGAGGAATGTTTATTAAATGTTCAGAAGATGCAATTCTGCAAAGGTTCATCAACTGGTTAGAAGATAGAGGCAGAATTCAAAAAGATCTCTATAGACTTGAATCAAAAGCCAATTTCCAACATGGCAAAGTTTCTTAGGATGAAGGACAATTCTATACTTATGCTTTTAAAAAAAATCACTTCACTGTAGCATAAAACAAGAAATGCATGACTTGACCCAAGCACTTATGAAAATGATCTAGGAATTTTAGTGTAATGAAAGTTCAGTATGATCTAACTGAGCAAAAAAAAAAAAAGTAAATACAACCTTAGGCTACATTAGAAAGAATAATGTCCAGAAACTCATTGAAAACTATTTGTTAATTTGCTTATTGTCTTAGGGAATGGAGAGAGGAGAAGGAAGAGAAAAATTTGGAATTCAAAATTTTATAAAAAAATTAATGTCAAAAATTGTCTTTACATATATTTGGAAAAAATAAAATACTAATAAAACAAATTTAGAAAGAAGAAAATTACTTGTTAGTAAATTGGTATATGAGATTCATGTATAAGTCCATCATTACATGGCTCATGAAGTCCTTTCTCATTCTGAGATTTGGGGATACAATAGTGTAAGACCTAATATCTGCTCTGAAGGAATTTACAAATGAACATGATAACCATTCATTTTTAAATAGTTCAACTGGTACTTTGTAGAGGGTACCATGCAAGTTAGTGAGTAATAAACTGTATATAAAGTGACCCCTAGGATTCTATTTCCAGGAGTCAAAATGGTGGAGTAAGCAATAAATTGTTTTGGTTCTTCCATATCCAACTCCAAATAACCATATAATAGTGCCCCAGAACAAATTCTGGAACAGCAGAGCCAGTGGAAAGATGTGGTAGATTGGTCTTTTAGACTGGTATATTTGGAGGACTGCTAAGAAAGGTCCATCTCACTTAGGTAAAAGGGGAGCATATTCCAAGACAAAAAGCATCCTAGCAAGCCAGCAACAAGTCCCATCTCAGCAAACCATCAGGATATCCTGAGCCCCAGTGTGGTGGAGCTGGCAAACACTAACACCAGGACCCTGACATGCCTTATCATAGCCAAGTGAACCAGCAGACTCCATCTCCCAAAGCTACCACGTGCTTCAGTGTAGCCCCAGAGAAACACAGAAACACCCTACCTTGCCTCAGAACATTCCAGATATGACCACTAGGACCTGAGCTCAATATCAGGTAAGCTGCCAGACCCTTATGGCTTCCAGCAGTGCCAGCCACTCCCCACAACACGTCCTTAATACATCATCAAACAGAAGGGTCCCCTGTGGACTTCAGCATCAGCACAGCATCACATAAAGAGCCAGGGCCTACTGCCACTGGCATAAGAAACCTGAGACAGAGCCTCTTCCACCCTGGAAACTGAGATCATATTTATAGAAAGGAAAAAGCCTCCCCATGCCCTGCCCAAAAAAGATGAGAAACAATTTTTTTAAAAAGTGTCTAACTGTAGGAAGTTATTATGGTGACAAAAAAGACCAAGACACAAACTCAGAAGAGGCAACAACGTCAAAACACCTACAGGCAAAACCCCAAAGAAAAGTGGGAAGTGTTCTCAAGCCCAGAAAGAACTCATGAAAGAGCTCAAAAAGGAACTTAAAGACATGTAAGAGAGGTAGAAGAAAAATTGGGAAAAATAAATCAGAGGGATGCAAGACAGTTATGACAAAAAGAGTCATCAACTTGGAAAACTGCTTAAAAAGTAGAATTGGCAAAATTGAAAAGAAAGTACAAAAGTTAATTAAAGAAAACAACATTCTAAAAGTTTGAGTTGGACAAGTGGAAGCTAATGATTCTATGAGACATCAAGAATCAATTGAAAAAAATCAAAAGAATGAAAGAAAATAAAGTGATTCCTATCACTCAAAACAGATAAGAATATGCCAAAAGAATGAAACTACCTAATTTAATGAGGGTAATTGAAGGAAATACTCTCAGGAGAGAAATAGTATATAGACTGAAAAATACATAAGTAAAGTTCCTAATATAACATATAAGTATCATGGTAATAGAAAGTGTTAAAATAAAGATTCAGAAAAAAATAATTTGTAGAAATTATAAATTCAACCTGAGGAAAGAAAAAGGGAATATTCAGAGAGGCCTAGAGTGTCTTAAAGATATGTCAAAAGTAATTAAAAATGAATGAAATTAGAGGTCCAGATTTTTAAAAAATCTCCAATAATAATTGTTGGTTTAGAACAGAAACTGGAAAATCTTAGTAAAACAGTTGATACCCCAAAAGAATGGCAGAGCAAAGTTTAAAAAAAAATCAAAGATGCAATAAAAATAATGTAGCAATATCAAAAAGCAGTAATATTGGAAGCACCTTTGAAGTCTCTACAATTAAAAACAACTATTTAGGAGGTGATGTTCAAGAAGGTGATATATGACTCATTGCCTCCCATGGGTTGGGGAAACAGGATAAGACAAAAACACTGACTACCATATTTTACAAGACTTTAAAGGAAATTATCTTGAGCATATTTGAACAAGCAGGTAAATTACATAGAAATATAATCTGCAGGACCTCATGAGATGAAACATACTAGGTTTAACTCCCTCAGAAATGTGGTTGCCAAACTGTGAGTCTCCTTGTTCATGGATAATTGTTTTGCAAGGTGCCAGAAAGTAACACAAGACTAGATATCACATATAAGAAAGAAAAAAGGTAATTTGGAATATGATATACTAAAAATAAAAAATTACAGGCTCATAGATTGAGAGCTTGAAAACTTCATAATCTCCCCTCCCCCCAGTAAAATATAAGTTCCTTAAAGGAAGTTTCCATGTGATTTTTTCATCCTTGTATTTGCAGTGATTAGCACATTGCCTTGTACACAGTAGGCACTTAATAACTCTCTGTTAAAGAGAAGATAAAAGATCGAACTTTTAGAAATGCTTATATTTAAAATTCAAGTGAAGAGTACCCACATTGATAAAATGTGAGACCTTGGAATATTGAAGTATTTCATTATCTCCCCATGATGTTTCCTAGTTGATTTAATTTCATAGTAATGTCATAAATATTTGATTAACTGTGATCAAATTATCCATAAAAATTTTTGCTTTCAAGTTCTTATTTATGACATTCAGCAGTGTACTTGATAATACCCACCATTTGACAATATGTTTCACTGTACTTTGTTTATATTTCCTCCTAGAAAATTCTCTAAATCAAGATTTAATCATTTCATCCATCCATATACAGAGAAGAGATGTTAAAGAGAAATATAAGACATTTACTGAGAAAAAAGGCTTCTCTTCTTAGCTGAGTGCTTTGCTTTAGTCTGAGAGATGTTCATATTCAGCAAAGTAGGTGAATAGGAGAGGAGCTCCTTATGACATAGAATAAGGGTTTGGACAACTTTTCAGCCCCTCCTAAGTCAAGTCTTTCTCCATAATTTTGTGTAAACTGTAAAATGCCATGATACAGACTATTAAGATATGAATACATAAACAAGATAAATTTAAAAAAATTATCTCAGCACTCATAAATAAATGTTATGACATATTTATGCCATTGCTTCTCATATTAATGTGGTATCAAAAGACCAATTTCATATTTTAATAAAGTCTACAATGCAGAGGTATAAAGTGAATTTCCACTGTGAGTTAATCTTGTTAAGTCTGTACTATTAGCCATATGAAATCTATTCAATTTGTCTAATATAATTTGATTTTTGTAAGCCCACAATGCTTAGTATGTTTATTGTCTGTAGCATTATTGTACTCTAGTTGTTTATAGATTTTTGATGTTAATACTTTATTTCACCTATCCTCTCATTAAGTATGAATATTAGTCATGCTGACAGCATTCACTAGTGCAAGTCTTCTTCAGACTCATATCCGTGAAACACATTATTTATGTATTACATTTACATTTTCACAAGGGAACCTTTTCAATTTCTCTCTGTCTTCCTGCCTGTGCAGTTATAAAATGTTGTTGAATGTTAGGTTTTGTTATGAGACTGAGGCTAATTTGGTTTTGGTTCATCTTTCATTTGCTTTTTTAGATAAAAAATATTCCACATTTTTTCAAGAATTGATAAAATGGATGGTATTTTATGACATTTTAAAAAGATATAAATTTTGGCAGTGAGGTAACTAGGTGGCACAGTGGATATAGTGCTGGGCCTAAAGTCAGGAAGACTCATCTTCTTGACTTCAAATCTGGCCCTATACACTTATTAGCTGTGGAATCCTGGGTAAATCACTTAATGCTCTTTGCCTCACTTCCTCATCTGTAAAGTGAGCAGGAGATGGAAATGACACAACACTCCAGTATCTTTGCCAAGAAAACCAAAAGGTCACAAAGATTTGCACACCACTGATACAACTGAACAACAACAAAATGGCAGAACTGCATGGATATGGTCATACATACACATACATGCATACATATAAATATATGTATACATCTACATAATATACACATGCACATACACATACACACATACACATATACATATACATATACATACACATATACATGTATATAACATATGTATGTGTATCACAGGCCTGCACAACATAACCTGCCAAAGGATTTTGGATTTCCTACCACTGTGCACTCGGGTTTGTCACATGACCTGTGGAAACCAACAATTGTCAGTCTGTCTCTAGTTACCTTTCCTTGGAAAGTGAGCTGCTAAAATCTATCTATGGCCTGAAGAAGTTTGCCTATTTTAATTTTGACCCTTACCTACTTCTAAGTTGTGCAGGTCTGGTTTATCATATGAAAATATGACTAGCTTACAAGACCATTTTGGCCACACTGATATAAGTGAATAGCAATGGTATATTATAGAGATTACCCAGGGGTGGGTGAATAGCTTCTTTCCATGTCATTAGTCAACCAACAATTATTTATTTAGCATCTGCTATGTGACAAGCATTGTGCTAGGTACTAAGGTTACAAAGATATAAATGAAAGTTTCTGTCCTCAAGAGGCTTACCTTCTATAGAGTATTTATATGTATAAATGTGTGTGTATACACACACACAATATACATGCATGCACACAGAAATATGTTAATATATTTATGCCATCTAGGGGATATATATATATACACACACACACACACACACATATGTGTATATTTGTGTGTGTATGTGTGTGTATCTATCTATATTAGTTGGGAGATGGAAAGCATCAATGTTTGGGGAATTGGAGTAGGAAGCTGTGTTTGAGCTGGATTTTGAAGGAACATGGAGAATCTAAGATGTTAGCTCTAGGTGAGGAAGGAATGCATTCCAGGCAAGGGGAATAGTGTGTGCAGGGAGAAAAGACGGAATGTCATGTATGAGAAATAGCAAGAAGGTTAGTTTTGGTTACATCATAGAATGCGTAAAGGAGAGCAATGCATAAGAAGGTAATATAACTAGGTTAGCATCAAGATGTGAAAGGCTTTAAATGTCAGAGTAAACTTTACCCTTGTGCTACTAGTGAACTGTAAGTTTATTATTCAGGGAAGTGAGATGGTCAGGCACGTGCTTTAAGAGTGTAACTTTGACAGTTGTATAAATGACAGGTTGGAGAAGTGGAGAATAGAGTCAGAGAGAACAATTAGCTGGCTAAATGATTCAAGTCAATGTTTAGAGCTATTTTGGCAAGCCAATTGTTAAACATTTATCAGTATACCCTTACATGGATGGGTTGTTAACTGTACTCTACATTTGTTAAAATACAGATCCATGGAAATATTGGAATACATTAATACAAAAATAGATTTACTTTTAAATTTTAAAATATATATTTTAACACATTTTGTCTTTATATTGCAATCCGATACAGTTGACTGTATCTGACAGTGAATACTCTGTTCCATCCCAGCTCTTTTCTGAGAGGGGAGTTACATCTCTTCACTGGCTTTTCAGTTTCTCAGAGTTCAATTTTTCTTCTGATGATCTTTTTCTTTCCGTTGTTGTAGTCATGGTATATATTTTCCTTTTGATTCTGATTATTTCATTCTGTATCAGTTCCTTCAAATCTTCCCATGTTTCTCTGTATTTGACATATTCATATTTTTCTACGCAAAAATATTATTTCACATTTATTTCATATGATGTTTTTTAGTTATCTCCCAGTAGATGAGCACCCATTATAGTTCCAGTTCCTTGCTACCAAAAGGAGTGCTGCTACAGATATTTCGGTTTGTATTGGACATTTGTTTCTGTTTTTAACTTCTGTTTAGGTATAAGTCTATTAGTGTGATCACTGAGTCAAAAGATATGGACAGGAATTCACTTTTCTTTATAATTTTTAAATTGTTATCTAGGAGAATGAGACCAGTTTTATAGCTCTACCAACAATCTAACATCGCTTCTCTTTCCCAAACTCCTCCAATATTGCCTGTCCCAATTTTTTGTCATCTTTGCCAATTTGCATGGTGTGATGTGAAATGAGTTATTCTGATGTACATATTCTTTGTTATTCATAATTTGAAGTATATTTTCATGAAACAGTTCATATTTCTACAGTGTTTTCCTCAGACTAGTGGTATATAAGGTAGGAGGAGAACTGATTATCCCCCTCTCTCCCAACTTTGAAAATGAGTAAATAGTATTTAAGAGACTAAGGGACATTCCTAGATTCCACCAGAATTTGACAGAGCTAGTTGGATTGGTTCCAAGTCCTGGTTCTTGCCACCATATCACACTGCTCCTCCAAATCCATGGTTAGTTAGGCACTGCAAAGCAAGAAGCCCTTCCACATAATTTCTTTTCTCGAGAAACACCAAGTTCAATGAACTGCATCCAGTAAATGTTCAGAAATTGTTTTGTCAGTAAATGAAATAATGAGACTGCTGTTCTCCCCCACCCCAAATTTATTTGAATTGTAAACCTTTAAGTAGGAGCTCACCCCTTGCACATTACAATTCCATTATGCTGTAAATCCTGTGTATACCTAGTTACTCACAATTCTTCCCAACACTTAGAATATATATTCTTTGAAGGCAAGTCCTGTTTTAAATTTTTCTTTATATCTTCAGTGCTTCTCATAGAGCCTAGCATATATTAAGTCCTTAATTAATGGTCTTTGACTGACTGACTGTGTAAATTTGTTTCATTTTGTTGAAGAAAATGTAAGTTTCAGGTTATAGGAATTTTAACTTTTGGGAAGCCATCTGATTCAGTCAATTTAGGAAAATCATCCTTCACACCATAGCCTTCAATTTACACCTGTGCAAAATTGAATCAAATACTTGTTCCATTCCTTATATTTATCTGAAAATGTTTACACATAACAGGTGTTTAATAAATATGTGTTGATTCATTACTTGATTGTTAGACTACTATTCATAGTTTAGTATATTATTTGATTCTCACAAACACTCTATGAAGTAGGTGGTATCATTATTACACTCATTTTACAATTGAGGAAGCTAAGGTAGTAATATCAAGTGACTTGGCCAAGATCATTCAGCTATTAAGTTCTCAATTTCCTTCCTATTTTACATTTTAAATAACAACAAAAAAAGCTTATGCTCCTTCCCATCCTCAGTGAAATGCAAGACATCTCAATCATCTTAGTTCAGTTTTATCTTTTGGGATGCACAATAAAGTGATATTAATGAATTTCCTTTCGATTTTTAAGTTCCTATCAGGGAGTACTCTTTTTATTATATCATACATAGAAGTCTTTCACACTGATTGAAAATAACTATGATTTTTTAAATTATTGGGGCAGAGAGATTTATAACATCTGACTCAGTAGAATTAGCTCTTTCTTAACTGACAAATAGGACAACAGGAATTTACTACTGATTTCTACATCCCAGTACTATAACTTACAACTGAGTATCTTGAAAATGGTTAAGCAAAAATGTTATCTTGAAGGATAATTTGGAAATCAGGATTTATGCATTATATATTATGTTATTTGATACAATTTTTAATGATATATGAAGAGTGTTATGGTTTTATGGAGATACAAGGTGAGGTATCTTGGATTTCAGAGGGCCAATGATAATGCAAAGTATATATGGGACCAACCAATAAAATACCCAAGTCTTACATATCAACATAGCTTTTTAGACTTAAAGTATAAGGTCAGCTATAACTGGAAAGAAGACTGGTATATGTATTCCATTTTTCTTGTGCTCAGGATATGAAAATTACCCAAACTTAAAATATTTCCATTTTTTTTAATCCTGAAAAATGGGTAATTTTAAGGAGTATATCTGGATGATGAAATGTTGTTTTCTGAATATACATACATAAGTATATGTATGTATGTATATACACACATTCATATTTTGGGTAGAAGGAAGCATATAATTTTAAGTTTTTTTTCTTCCAATTAAAAAACTCATCCAACATTTCACCACATAAATAAATTATTGCTTTACATAGGAACTTCTCCACATGCTTCAGATATCCCAAGACAGTACCAAGTCAGATTCTCTCTGTTCCAGTGAAGTTTTAATAAATTTAATTCCTGTGGAAATACGATTTCTTGTTCTACAATATCAATATCATTTGTTTGAAGGAGTCACTTAAAAAAGAGAATTGCTAAGCTATATGAATAAGCTTTATTTTTATGTCAAGTTAATTATTTCTCTTCAGTCTTTGCTTAGCAAGGTGCCAGAGATAGTTAATGAAGCAGGGTGAGCTGCTGTAATAATTGGGACACCTATGATACAATTGGTAATAATTGGGTATAATTAAGACAAGGTATGATAAAGGGCCCCAAGTATGAACAGAAGTAAGATTGGAAACATATCAACTTTCAGGACACATCTTATGTTTAACATTGAGTTACATTTAACATTTGTGTTCTGGGGAACAAAAGATGTCTCTTGAATTGGGGTGAATGCTTTCTGTATTATAATTTTGGAATGTTGGCCCTCTCCTCCAACCCTTGCTAATTAATAGAATACTCACTCTAATTGGGGTGATTTCCCAGGGGTCTTTTAACTAGAATTCTTCTGTCTCACAATCAGGGCCAGAGTTCAGTTTTTAATCAGGGAAGATTCATTTGAATATAGCATAGTAAGTAATTGGGTGCTAGAGTTGGAGTCAGGGAGATCTGGGTTCAAATTCTGTCTCACAGACTTAGAGATGTTTCAGTTAGTGAACAAGCATTTATTAAGTACTTACTATTTTCCAAATAACGTGCAAAGTGCTGGGAATTAAAAGAAAGACAATGAATAATCCTTGCTCTCAGAGAGCTCACAGTCTAATAAAGGGAAGACAGCATGGAAACGACTATGTACAAACAAGATGTATACAGGATAAATTGGAGATTATCCACAGAGGGAAGGCACTAGCATTAAGCAGAATCCAGAAAATCTCCTTGTAGAAGATAAGATTTTATCTGCAACGTGAAAGAAGCCAGGGATGCCAGGAGGCAGAGGAGAGAAGTGAGAGAATTCGAGCCAATGGGGACAGCTAAGTGAAATGCTCAGAGTAGGGAGATGGTTTTATGGAGATATTTGTATAAGGAAAAGCAAAAAAACAAAAACAAAACAAAACAGAAACAACAACAACCCCGATGTCTTTAGATGACAGAGTGATGGTTTGGGGTGGAGTAAGGTGTGAGAAGACTGGAAAGTAGGAGGAGGTCAGATTCTGAAGGCCTTTAAACACCAAACAAGATTTTTTCTTTAATCTTGGAGGCGGCAATTAGTCATTGGAGTTTTTTGAATAGGGAGGTGATATGATCAGATCTACAGTTTAGAAAGATCAATTTGATAGGGTAGCAGATGATGGACTGGAATAGGGACAGATTGTGCAACCCTACAGAAGTCACTTAAATCATTCTTGGCCTTTTTTTCTCATTTGCAAAAAAGGTTTTGAGTCATTAAACTCTAAGGACCCTTTCAGGTCTAAATTTGTGATTCTATGATTGATCAAAGGCAGGGAAAGAAAAGGAGGCACAGTCTGTACCTTAACAGTTTGAAAAATTAAATTTTATTACCTTTTTAGATCTTCATTCTGTCTTTCCCAAACCCTAACCTCAATTGAAAAAGCAAGAAAAACAAAAGCTTTGTTATAAACCTGTGTAGTCAAGCAAAACAAATTCCCACATTGGTCATATCTACCCCTATACTTTGTAAGAGGTTGTCAAGTGTGAAATGTAGTGATGACAGCAACGAGTTGCTATCCTAAACTCTTTGTGGTTACAAGGAACTTTAAATACATTATTCCAATTGATCTTCAAAACAAATCATTTGAGATAAGAATAAATATTACAAGAATTTTAGAGTTGGAAGGAACCTTAGCAATTATTAAACCTATCTAAATCCCACATTCAGCAGATAGATAAAATGGGGGCTGAGTAGGGTTAATGTCCAAAATTATATAGCTAGTAAGTTGTACTATCATCAAAACCAGGCAAAACCCACTTTATATACGTTAGAAATATATGAGGGAAGCAGAATTTCATAGTGGTAAGAGACTTGGATCTGGAATCAGAAGGCCTGAGTTCAAGTCCTACCTTAGATACATACTACCTTTGTGAACTTCCTAGGGATCAATTTCCTAAATTCTAAAATAATCAGTATAGACAAGTTGGTCTCTAAAGCCCCTCATTATATTTTTAAAAATTCAGTGACCTCTGAACTTATAATAAAAGATAATTTGATCTTTCTCCAACTCCAGATATTCATGAACCTACTTCTTTTGTTCTGCATCACTCCATACTCATTTACAAATGACAAAAGACATTATGTGAGCCCGTTCTAACATGGTGAATCATACATGTGTCTTCATTTGATTGACAGTGGCATATATTGATGGGAAATGAATTAGAAATTATTATAATTTATGCTTATGCAAGTACCTTGTAGTATGTAGTATGTAAATTGAATATATTTGATAATTGGATGCAAAATGTGAGCCCTTCTTCATGGGGATGCAGTGATGCTCTGTGGAGTCTTTTCAAAATTTTTTATAGCCAAATATTTCCAAAATTTAATAAGACTAAATTAAAAGGAGTTTTATTCCAAAGAATCATGGAAGCAGCATGGCATATACGTCAGAAGACTATCGAGGAGTAGGAAAGTCACGGTTAAAAGTCCTGCCTCTGACACATAATGGCTGTGTTCATGGACAAGTTGCTTTATCTCTCAACACCCTAGGCAATTCTCTAAGACGATAAATTTCAAGTGGATTGACAATCTGCCTCAGTGGGGAGACTTTCCACATCAGCACTTTCACATACCAGTGAAATCACTGGTCACCTCTGGGCTTCCCTCTTCCAAATGCACAGCTAATAGCTAGTTTTAATTCAAATACACTTGAAATGAGAGAGATCAGGAATTTGTCATATTTCCACTTTTGAAAGAAAATTGATGTTATCTGCCAGGACATAGACCTTCGACAGCATTTCCTGTAGTTCTTCCAAGCTGCTTTATTGAATTTCTATACTTTGTTTCCTTTGGACAGTGAGTGGATGGAACACAAGAATGATTCGAGTCTTGAAGAAAAGTCTTTATTTTAATATAAAGTTTATTTTGCCTTATTTTATCAAACCAATGGATGGCAAGACATCTTTTTAAGTTTCTTGGAACTAATCTTAATAATAAAAAGATCAACATCACCTTGCTACAAGATAAAATAAAGTCTTTGGGAGAGGAGAGGAAGACTCTCAGCTGAGCTGGTCTGGGAGATTAAAAAAAAGATAGGAGAATCCTTTTTTGATTTAAACATCACTTGGAAAAAGAATACCTGTGTACAAAAATTCAGTTATGAAATGGATTTAAAAAAAAAAAACCTCTCAAAACTAGGTAAAGGTACATTCACTTAAGTGCTTTGTTTATTCTTTTCCTACTTAGTAATTTCATTATCTCATGTTCAGGGTTTAATACCTGTAAACGTCCTAAGCTAAGATCAGTCTTCTAATAACTCAGACTCTAGTCCCCCCATAAAATACATGTTTTCAAACGGGACTCTGTCAATGATATTGATTGAAACTGTTTTACAAATCCTTCACATGGCAATGTAAAACACCTACTAATTGTTAAGTTCATTGACTCTAAAAAACCCAGACCACAAATATATAACGTAAGTGCTCCCAAGTGTTCCCCGCTAATGTTCACAGCTGCTGACTCCGAGTGTCTTCCCTCCCATAACCGTCTTGTATTCATTTCACACACACACACAGAGGTATGTATATATACATACATGTATATAGATATATAATACAGAGTATTACATATATGTATGTATATAATATGTATATGTAGATAATACAGAGAAACATATACATAGATAATTGTCTTATCCATCTGTAAAATGTATGTTGTTGGTTTCCAGTCACATCCAATTCTTTTTGACCCCATTTGATTTGAGGTTTTCTTGGCAAAGATGCTGGAGTGCTTTGACACTTCCTTTTCCAGCTCATTTTACAGATGGGAAAACTGAAGCAAACAGTGTTTAGTGTCTTGTCCAGAGTGACATAAGTAGTAAGTGTCTAAAGTCAGATTTGAGCTCAGGAAGATGAGTCTTCCTGCCTCTAGGCCCAGCACACTATCTGTTATGGCACCTAGCTGTTCATAAAATGTATATCTCTATACGGATATATGTTGTCCTCATTAGAATATAAGCTCCTTGATGTTAGGAATCATTTTATTCTTGTCCTTGCATGTTGCCTGGTTAATGATAGATACTTAAATGGGGGCAGCCAGGTGATACAGTGGATAGAATGTTGGACTTGGAGTCAGAAAGACTCATGTTCATGAGTTCAAGTCTAACCTCAGACACTAGCTTTGTAACTCTGGGTTTACCTCAGTTTCCTCATTTATAAAATGAGCTGGAGAAGGAAATGGCAAATCACTCCAGTACTTCTACCAAGAAAACCCCAAATGGGCTCACAATGAAAAATAACAGAACAGCAAAAAAACTTAGTAAATGGATTGATTTATTTACTATATCAAATCTTTACAATAATTCACTTGTATTGGCAGGAAAGCATCTCTTACACTATAAATACAGATCATGTAACAATGTCTTTTATCTATTTTTAATGTAACCTTGATAAGGAGTAGACTAGCTGAAAAATATATAATTATAATACTGCTCTTACAGTGAGCTTATTTCAGCAAGTACAGGAATCAAAAGTATTTTTTATAATAAAATACATAGAAAAATAAGTGTTATCTTTTATTTTATTTATTAATGCCTCCTGAAAAGAATACTCCTTTGTTTACATTTCCAGTGCTTGGCACATAGTAGGTTTGTAACAAATACGTGTTAATTGATTAGAGGGGTCCAGTGACTGCAATATTTCATCATCATAGATAGGATCAAATGAGATAATATCTGTAAAGTGTTTAGCATAGTCCATGACACACAGTAGACAATAATTGCTTATTCCTTTCCTCTCTCTTCCCACGAACAGAAATCTTTAAAATAATAATTGATCCAAATATCTAATATTGATTAATTTAATAACTAAGATGTATATATTAAACAATATTTTTTTTATTTTGTTGATGTGGAATAACCTGGAAAAGGGCAGATATTGATATGGGTAAGACATATGCCAATCTCAGTATATCTAAACCTGAGCTGATTATCTGTCCCTAAAAGCCTATTTCTAGCTCTGTTTCAATTATTTCTGACAGAGGCACCATAATTCACTCAGTTTCCCATGCCTCCATCATTTATCATTCATGCTACCTTTGATTAGGATTTCTCTTTCTGTCTCTGTCTCTTTCAGTCTGTGTCTCTGTCTCTCCCTCCTTCTCCCTCTCTCTCTTAAATCAAATAAATTATTAGGAATTATAGATTCTATCTTCACAATAGTTCCTTGCATATATTTCCTGCTGTCAATTCCCATTGTAAGCAATGAGTGCAGACCCTTACTAACTCTCACCTGGATTGTGACAAAAACTTTCTAACATATATTTTCATCTTCCTTCCCTTCTCATTCTAATTAATCTTTCACATCATTGTTATCCTTAGCATCCTGATGCATAAATCTGGCCATGTTCTACTTTAACATGAACTTTTCAGTGGCTCCCTGTAATCCCATGAGTAAAAACTCATCCACTTCTACTTTACATCAGAAGCCCTACAAAATTTTGTGCAGCTCTGCCTTTCTAGCCTTATTCCATATAATCTTTCAATTGGCATTCCATGCTTTCATTAGACCTCATAGTGTACTGGAAGAACACTGGACTTAGAAGTCATGGGTTCAGAGAATCTCAGATCTGTAAAGGACTTTGGAGTTTTTATATACATATATATGCATATATATGTATGTACAAAATTCACCTATACAGCGTATCCAATCATTTGTCATGTAGCTTTGACTCGAACACCTCTACTGAATGAAATTCACTAATACCAGAGGCAGCTCACTATGCCATTGGACAGATCTAAATGCTAGTTACTTGAACTGTCAGCAACTTGGGGAACTCTCTGAGACTATAAGTTATAGAATAGTTGCTGATCTGCATTGCATGATGTTGTCCAAAGGGTACCCATTTAAGGCACAGAATTGGAAGGCACAGGACAGGAATTTCAAGCCCCAATATTTGCCAGGATTAATGATAGCCTAAGAGAACTCATATATCATTTGAAATACTTGGCATCATCCTGGCATATCTCCTAAACTGAAAAATTAAGAGAGTTCAAGAAAGAAAATCAAACCGTATTCATAACTATTTGAACTATACTTTCTTTTGAATGCCGTTTGTATAAGACACAAGCAAGAGTGACACTTTTAAAAAATGTCTTTTAGACACTGAAGGAATCACAGATATGGAACAAAACAAACTAAGACAATCAACTGAACAAACAAATAAATAAGGTTAAAAACTTTTTTCCCCCTAATATTGAAACTAAATCTGCTTTCTAATTATTGCCACTAGTGTGACTTTGGGCAAGTCACATCACCTCTTTGGGCCAGCTATATGATTAGTAATTTGAAACAGATGATCTCTAAAGTCTTGTTTATTTCTAAATTCTTAACTACTGTGCTATAAGACATAGTTATTTTTTTTTCAGAGACTGGGAAAGTCTTGTATGAATGGATGCAGAATGAGGTAAGCAGAATTAGAAGGACAATGTATACCATAAATTCCTTCCTGGAGTCTTCCTGGAGTCAGGAAGAATCATCTTTGTGAGTTTAAATATGACCTCAGTTACTTAACGAGCTGTGTGGCTCTGGACTAGTCACTTCACCCCATTTGCCTTAGCATTCTTATCTATAAAATGAACCGGAGAAGGAAATGGCAAAAACCACTCTGGTGTCTTTGCCAAGAAAACCCCAGTTGGGGTCACAAAGAGTCAGGCGTGACTTAATAACAACAACAATCAATATCGTACAAAGGAAGAGTTTTGAAAACTTTTATAAATGTAAACAGAAGGAGATGAACAGAACCAGGAGAACAAATTATTCAACAATATTATAAACCAACTTTACAAGATGAACTATGATAACGTGACGGCCGTCTGTGATTCCTGAGGGCTGAGAATGAAGGGTTTCCCACAAACTGACAAGAGACGACAGCCTCAGGGTGCAGAATAAATACTTCATTTCTTTAATTTAAAAATGCTTCACAGCTCCAATTAAGAAAAAAATTAATCCTATAATCTTTATACATGATTCACAGATTTGTTTTCTCACCATGTTCCCCATGCCTATAATTTTATTTCTTATATCTCTTCTTCTCCAGCTTTTGAATTACTACCCTTTCTTCAAATCCCTGTTTAAATAAGCTTCTTTACATGCAACTGGGTAATAAGATATACAGACACTGGGATAGGGAGATCCATCTTGCTCTACCAGAAAGTCAGAGGGGTGATGGGGGAGGATATAGGAGAGAGCAGGTTGGGGGAGGGGGTATACAGTGGGATCGCTATTTTGGGGGGGGTGGGTAGGGGAAAGACGGGGAGAAAATTTGTAACTCAAAATCTCTTGGAAATCAATGATGTAAACCAAAAAATAAACAAAAGTTAATTAAAAAATAAATGAATGAATGAATGAATAAATGCATATGCTTCTTACAGGAAGTCCTCTGTGGTGCCTCCTTGTCTTAACTCTTCTCCAAAGAAATGACTTTTTGCCCGTTGAGCCTCATGCAGTTCTTGTGTTTGCTCTCCTCTTTTGTTCATATCACATTTCATTTGATGCTGTAGTTATTTGTATATGTGGTATACTCCCCTTTAGGTCACAAAATAACTTCCATGAGAGCAGAAACCTTTTATTCTTCAAATTTTGTATTCTTCCAAGAGGTCAGTGACCTTCATACTGTAGATCTGCAGAAACTATGTGTTTCTTGAATTGAATTGGATTCGGTTCAACTGAAATGCAAACTGCTCCGGCAGAAAAGTACGAGTTATGTCTAATTTTACTGGAGAGTGATCTATCTGTAGGAGAATAGTGAGAGATATTAGAACTTCACAGAAGACAAATCTTTTGTCAAAGAACACGTGTCCTGACATAAATGAAAATTTGTCTAAGTAAATTGAACCTCCAACTATTTTATAAACATTTCTCAAGAGATATAATCCTATCAGGTTTCATGAAAATAGAATGAAAACGGTAGATTTTTTCAGCTGAAAGTATCTTTTCCATTCAAACCACGGGGGTAAGAATACATTAAATAATCAATATTAAAGTTCCAATTACTGAATTTATTTTGTACTTGGTAGTTTTTAAAATTCATACCATTTCAAGCTGATATAATATGGAAATGTACACAAAGGCTTTGGAAGATGAAAAAGTCTCACAGGTTCCAAAGTATAATCAAACTCAAACTGAAAGCAATGCATAGACAGAGATAATAACTAGAGTTCTGATTTTTTTAATACAATAAACTCCAAACTGAGGAAACTTCATCAAGTATTGTACGTCAGTACCTTATCTGCAACTTCTGATCTTTGAGAACTTCTTACAGCACTGAGAGACTATGTGAATTTCCCAATATTATTCAGGAAAGTGCTGTCTGTCACGGGAGAACTTAAACCCGTCTCTTTAACTTCAAGGCCAGCTTTCTATTCAATGTGACACTGCCTCTGAAGTGCAAGAAATGATTGAAGCAAAGAGATCAGGAGAAGCATAAGATATTCTGGTCAGAAAGAAAGATACTTTGGTCAAGAAGCAATTATTTTCTGTGATTATACTTGGCAAGAAATATTATACAATGGATAGGATTTACTTTTTAGATAAAATCTTAAACTAAGATACACATCATTGCATTGTGATTTGGAGAAAACATTAAGTGATGAAAGTAAATAACTCTCCAGGGGTTATAAGGAAGTAACCAATCTAAAGTTCAACCAATGGAAATATACTATATAAACCTGGGCATTGTAAAATATTCTAAGACTATATTGAAATAAAGAATGGGAAAGTCATGATAAGAAATACTGAAAGACTAAGAATAGAGTCTAGAAGAAAAGTATGGAAAGTCTAACACAGAATAATAATAATAATAATAATAATAAAAAGATTATTAAACTGTAATTTTGTCATTGTTTTTTATCACTCACTGTTTTTGGGAGAGAGTATCACAGATTTAGAAATGGACAGGACATAAAAGTTCATTTAGTTCATTCCCTTCCTTTTACTGACAAGAAAACTGGGGCCCATGAAAGTTAAATATCATTGTTCAGTCTTTTTTCAATTGTGTCCAATTCTTTGCATTTTTCCAATTCCTTCTCGACCTCAGTTTTATACATGAGGAACTGAGGCAAACAGGGTTAAGTGACTCAGCCAGAGATATAGAGCTATTAAATGTCTAAGGCTGGATTTGAACTTAGAAACAGGAGTCTTTCTGCTTCTGGGCCCTGTGATGTAGCTGCTGTGCAACCTAGCTGCCTAAAAGTTAAATAACTTGTCTCCTAAATTCATACAGATGTTAATTGACCAAAGATTGGATTTTAATCCATGTTCTCTTCCTCCAAACCCAACTCTATTTTTTTTTTGGTTTTGTTTCTAACATATGAACTAACAAGAAGATATTGTGTTATGATGCTTGAGAAGGAACACAGTCCAAAATTGGGGTTTCTAGGCCAGGAAATATATCATGCATTTATTTATCAGTATACATCTTACATCCTCCAGTACAAGGTAAACTCATTGAAGGTAGTGGATATTTCTTTTTTGCCTTTGCATCCACAGAGCCTTCCATATAGTTGGCACTTAATAAATGTTTATTGAATTGAATTAGGCTGGAGAGGGCATGTTATATTGCCTAAATCAATATGATTAGTGTCAGCTCTGTTATGATTAACACCACTTGGAAGAGGAAAAACATTGTACTAAGTTTTGGCTGCCAGTTATGATGTAAAAATAAAATTTTCCAAGGATAATGATGGATAGCCTTTTCATATTTGGGAGAAACTCTATTTTCTTGTTTCACTGATCACTGTATAATAAACATTTGGGGCATATAATTAAAAAATGGAATTTCATTGGTTTCATAAGGTTTTATGATGAAAAAAATCATTGAACATCACAAAGATACAGATGTTTTTAATGTAATTAAATCATTGTTTTCGTGGAGTAAAAAATATTTTTTGCTCTTGCTGATGAGTTTGGTAGTAGCCTCATGAGAAATTGGATCTCTGTTAGTAAATCTTTGTTTAATTTCAACACAGACATAACATTATAGGATGTTAAGCTGGGAGTAAATTCATTCATTACCCCTGCCCTCAAGAAATGTTAGTTACAAGAAATAATGATAATTTCTCTTTGTAAAGACTCATCAAAATTATATCTTCCAGTTTATTAAAATTTGATGCTAGGGGGACAGAAAAATAGACTGGAAGAAGGAAGAGATGACAAGATAGCAACCAGTAATTCTGACTGTCAGGGAAAACATTAACTTGTCGTGAAATCAAACAGATGAAACTGGCTTCAAGGCAGGCTGCTTTGGGTTTGCAGGTGAGGTTAGAGGGGCCCAACTTTATTTTTTATTTTTTTATCTCCTGAAGGCATACAAGGGCTGTCAGTGCTTTCTAAATATCAGTTCCTGGACAAGTCTCGGTCATGGTCATGTATCTCTTTGGCAATTGCCATAGAAATGCAGCTAATAGAAATAAAAACAAACAAACAAACAAACAAAGAAAAACCGTGTGTAGTCAGGAATTGGCGGGCACACTCAGGCAGGGGTGTGCTGAAGCCAACTCAAAACAGCTTGGGATAGTCAATTGTTAAATGTTCACTCTGAACATTTATACCCAATAAATTAGCAACGCCTAAAGATCGGAGTTTAATTCATTACTTTGTTGATTATCTAGATTTAGGAGATGGAAAAATGTTAATCATGCAGATTAAACTTAAAATGTGTCATACTTGATGGGTTTTTTTGGTTTGTTTGGATATTTGGTTGTCAAACATTGACCAGAATCCAACTGGGCAGAGTACTCAGGCCTATGCTACACATTTAAGATGACCAATACCAGACAGAGGAATATATGTGCTTGTGATTAGAGGGACTCACATAGACAGGGTTTTCTTTTTAAAGCCTTTTATTTTGTGAATAACTGTATCTTATAAAATAGAATCATAACCAGATACACTTAAAAGGATATGTATGCTGCTTTGGAGGAACTTTCTAACAATACTATATCTGATTGTGGAGGGTAGTCAGACAGATAGGATTTTTTTCCTTTTATTTGCTCTGAGAAGCTACTTTTAAGTCCAACATACTTCTAGTTCATTTGGAGTCTATGAGTTAGGAATCTTCAGTGTGATGTGCTAAATTTTTTATGTCAGCTAGAGGTTAGGGAAAAGGAATCAAATGAGGCCCAAATCTTCATTGATTTTAGTCAGCTTGAATGAGTATTTTCAGTTGAATATAAGCTGAAGACTTAAATAAGAAATAAAAAATAACAATATATACCTTTGCTACACTGAAGAAATCTGATTAAAAATGTCCTAAATAGGCCAATACTCCCATGATGGAATCATTAATGGGAAAGAAAAGTATACTTCTACTTTTGTTATCAACAACTGGTTATAAAATTGTAGGCAAGTCATTCGAGTCTCTGGACTGAGTTTAAGTCCGACGTTCTTGACCATGCAAGATGAAGGTATTGAACTAGATAATCTGTGAGATTTTTTTTACAGGTTTAAAATTCCGGGGTGCAGTAGAAAGAACACTATATTTATACTCCTGTGATCTGGGTTGGAGTCCAGGGTCCTCTGATTATTATCTACCTCACCTTATTCAAATAACTTTCCTATCCAATTCCTAATTGCCTCATCTATAAAATGGGCCTCAATACTACTTTTCCTACGTACTCCATATGATTATTGTGAAGCTTGAATCAGGTAGAATCCTTAATGAGGCTTGTAAACCCTAAATTTCAATATCAATGTAGAGTATTATTTTTCATTTTTTGATATTTTAAAATTTTTAACATTTTTATTTATGTCTTTATACTTAAAGCTAAATAATTTATTTAAATTGAAAATCTTGGTATTTCAATTTAAAAATTTTAAACATTTTATTTAGAATTTTGTTTTCATATCCCCTTAATTTCCAAATATGCCCTTTCCTTCCACTCCTTCAAGACTCATTCCTTGCAAATAAATAGAAAGAGAAAAGAAACAGGAAGCAGATGAATAAAACTAATTACTACATCAACTGAGCCAACAGAGTATGTGAAGTTCTAGCTACACCAACAGCTGTATTTTCTTATGCCTCCTGCAGGGGCACAATTTCTCAATATAAGAAATTCAAGAGAGAATTAAAGAAGATTACAACAGACTGAGACAAGAAATAGAGCAGGGGAAGACTGCCTATGAGTTCATTTTCCGGGGCGGAGCCAAGATGGCGGCGTAGCAGCAGCAACATATCGCAGCTCTCACATAGCCACCCCAAAATACCCATAAAATAGGACTCTAAACCAATCCTAGAACTCCAAAACGCACACAAAGATACTTCCCACTAAAGCCAGCTCAGCTACGAGGAACCATATCAGCACAGCGAACTGAAACCAGCCTGGCCTGAAGCCAAGGCTGTGCCCCGGGGGTGGCTGGATGGGAGGAGCTGAGGAGCCTCTCAGGTGAGCAGATTAGCGGCAGCTGCAAGTGGGAATTGTGAAAGGGGGAGATAAGCAGTCTGGCTGGAAGGCCTCCAGAGCAGAAAAGCAAAAGGCAGAGGTTTTGCACCCGCCTCGGCTTTGCAGCTTCCTGCCCGCGGCCTGCAGGCAGCAGGGGGATTGAGCGATTGT
>CM053580.1:405109730-405126889 GCA_028627135.1 Pseudochirops cupreus
TGGAATCTGGAGGTCCATAATCAAATGTTATGAATGTGTATCTATCTATCTATCTATCCATCTATCTATCTATGCAATTATTATTATTATTATTGACTACATCCAACTGGAACTTGAGATGCACAGGCACTGCAGTTGGGAGATCCATCCTGCCCTACCAAAAAGTGACATAGGAGAGAATAGACTGGGGGAGGGGGAAAACACTGGGATGGCTGTTTTGGGGCGGTAGGCGGGGGAAAGACGGGGAGAAAATATGTAACTCAAAAAAATTTAATAAATTAAATTAAAAAAAAAAAGAAATTCCATCTTATTCAGTTTTAGGATTGATGTTGTTCTTTCTATTCACACGGGGTCCTAAGAATATAAGTCTGGAAATGAGAGCATGAGAATGTAAAAAGAAATAAGAATGTAAATTGAGAAATGAACGTGGTCTTGTAGGTTGTTTTTTGAAAGATGAGTTGTGATTGGAATCTCTCCATTCATTACAATATTGCGGTTTGTCTCCAGTATAAGTTCTTCATCGTGAAATAAGAGTTAAGCAGGCACTAAAGACTTAAGAAAAATCACTGCGTTTATAAGCCTTCTATCCTCTATGATTTCTCTGATCTTGGTAAGGATATGAGCTCTGATTAAAGACTTTTCTGCATTCATAGGATCATAGGATGTTTCTTCAGTGTGAACTCTCTATTGTTTAAATAGACCTGGCTCTGGCTGAAGACTTTCCTGTATTCATTATACATTTGGGATTTCTCTGCCGCACAAATGTTCTGATGTTGAACAAAGTTTGAGTTCTCCATTAAAGATTTCCTACATTCATTACAAATATAGGGGTTTTGTTCAGTATGTTGAATCATGTCCAGTCTGACTGCTCCTTTTCTGTCTTCTTTGCTGAACCTCCAAATCACACTCTCTAACCATAGGTGTCCCTGAGGCTTCTCTCCTGGGTCCTTTTCTCTTCTGTCTCTATATTACTTCATTTATTGATCTCATCAGCTCTCATGGATTTATACCATATTTATGCCAATGATTCTTAAATCTCCTTATCCTGCTCCATTATTTCTCCTAACCTTCCACCTTGCATCTCCAGCTGCCTTCAGACTTCTTAAACTGGATGTCCAGTAGAAATCATAAATTCATTATATTAAAAACTAGACCCACTGTCTTTCCTTTTAACTCCTCCTCCCTTCCTCCCTTCCTTATTACTATAGAGGGCAACACCATTCTCTCAATCCTTCAGGCTCACAACCAGGAGCCATCCTGGACTGCTCATTATCTCTCACCTGTCCCACCTAAGCTGTTGCCAAGGCCTGTGGATTTCACCTTTGCAGCATTTCTGGAATATGCTCTTCTCTTCTCTGCTATTCTATTGCAGAACCTCCTCACCTCATACCGGGATTATTGCAAAGAACTGCTGGTGAGTCTGCTTATCTCAAGTTTTTTCCCATTCTAACCTCGTCTCAATTCAGCCACTGAAGAGATTTTTCTAAAACACGTGTCTAATCATAGCACCCTCTCCTCTATTCAATTAAATGCTGTGTATTCCTGTTGCTTCCAGGATCAAATACAAAATTCTCTGGCATTCAAGGCCCTTTGTAACCTAGCTCTCTCCTGCTTTTCCAGTCTTCTTATACGTTACTCCTTGACAAATTACTCTTTGATACAGTGACTGGACACCTGGCCATCTGTGGGCTCTTGGAATTTTCTCTGGCTATCTCCCAGGCCTGGAATACTCTCTCTCCCCTTTTCCAACTTCTCTAGCTTCCTTTAATTCACAACTAAAATCCTGCCTTCTAAAAAAAACCTTCCTTGGCTCCTCTTAATTCCAGTGCTCCCCTCTTTTACTTGTTTTCCCATGGATCCTGTATATAGCTTGCTCTGTATAAATCTGTTTATGTGTTTTATCTCCCATTAGGGAGATAAAGACCTTTGCCTTGAGGGCAAGGACTGTCTTTCACCTCTTTTTTGTATTTCAAGTGCTTAGCACAGTTCCTGGCATATAGTAGCTATTTAATAAATGTTTACTGAACTGAATTGAACAAAATCTTTCTGGTATTCATGTGACTTTATGAAGCCTGTACAGATCCATAAACATTCCTCACCAGAGGGAATTCTCCACACCTACTAAATTTGTATGAATTCTCTAGATCAGCGGTTCTCAACCTGTGGGTTATGTTCAATTTGTACCAATGAAAATACATCCTGCATATCAGATATTTACATTGTGATTAATAACAGTAGCAAAATTACAGTTATGAAGTAGCAACGAAAATAATTTTATGGTTGGGGGTCACCACAACACAAGGAACTGTATTAAAGGATTCTGGCATCAGGAGGGTTGAGACCCACTGCTCTAGAATGAATAAAAATAAGTTGGATGAGAGCTGTGTGATCACTGAAGCTTTTCCCACTTTCATGAGATTCATAACTTTTTTTTTCACTGTATAGATCATTGAATGTTCAGTTGAGTCTGCAATCAGTATGAAACTTTTTCCACATGTGTCATTCATGTAGGTTTTTCCCTACAGGAACTTTCATTTGCATACAGGATTTATCTCAGAATGTAGCATCTAACAAATATATTACCTTCATAATCACTCATTCTAGTAAAGTAGTAAACACAGAGAAGAAGCAGAAAAGTGGGGGTGGAGGGAATGCTTGGGGGGCGGGGCACCTTGTTCCATGGACCTGAAACAAGACAGGGTAGCAGATGCAAAGTGGAATGAGCTAAGTTACAAGAAATGAAAGAAGGAATGATTGAAAATCATTTGGTCATCACTCACAAAGCACCGAGAACAGACAGTCAGTCCTGCTCCCAAGGAGCTTACATCCTAATGGAGGAGATAACACATAAGAGGATTCAGCTGCAAGTTAGATGGGAAGTTCCTATGGTCCTTAGGGTACAGAAGCAACACAAATTGTAATAGATCTTTAACATAATTTCCACTTGTAAAATCCTTCCATTTCTGATGCCAATTTGTTTGACAGTGCTGAGATCTTTGTTGGCAAGAATTGTCTTTTTGGGTCTCCAGTAGTTTTGTTTGTTGTGGAAGTTGGGGCAGCTGCACCTGTAGAAGGAGTTGCCAGATAATGTCTCCACGGGGTTTACTTCCCAGGACGATGGCTGTGGGGGCTAGGATGGGAAGAGAGCCAGTCAGCTAAAGATTCACTGCTATTTCTGAGGCTCTTGGGCTTACTTACCCATTGTTGGAAGTTGACTATGTGTTGTCTGTGGCTGGTAAGGTGAACTAGCAAAACAAAAACTATTTTAAAAATAATCAAACCTTTAATAGTGTTCCTGGACCAATCCAACCCACTTCAACTCTTATTTTCTTATGCTTCTATTATATGCAAGATTTAGTGATACCAAGACAAAATAAAAAAATAGGAAATATTTCCTGCCTTTGAGGATCTTACATTCTGATGGTATATACAACATGTAAATAGGTAAGCATGTACATAATAATTTTTATTATTGTTCAGTAATTTCATTTGTGTGTGACTTCATGAGTCCATTTGGGGTTTTCTTGGCAAAGATACTGGAATGGTTTGCCATTTCGTTCTCTAGCTTATTTATTTTACAGATGAGGAAACTAAGGCAAATAGGATTAAGTGATCTGTCATGGGTCATACAGCTAGAAAAGCCCAACCTGGATTTGAACTCAGGTCTTCCTGCCTCTAGGACTAGCACTCTATCCACTGCACAACCTCGCTGCATAATAAATTGCACACTAAAAACTAAGGGGATCAGGAAAGATTAGCTATAGGAAATGACCAACCCATCAGCTGAGCTTTGAAGGAAGCTAGCAATTCTAAAATGTATAAGCAGACTGATCCTACTTAAAAACAGTGGATTTAGAATCAAAGACCTTAGAGCCACATCTCACCTCTTATGTAGAATAGCTAGGAGATTTAGAGCAGCACTAGATCTCTTTTAAGACCGTTTCCTGCTCTAAAATTTTGATGATGAGAAAAGACTGCCTTCCACTCATGAAAGGGGAAGGGGCACATTGACACAGCACTTACCATGTGCCACATGCCATGCTAATTATTTCACAAATATAATTCCATTTAGTGTTCACAACAATCCTGCAAAGTAGACAATGTGATCATTTCTACTTTACAGTTGAAGAAACTGATACAGAGGTTAAGTGACTTGCCCAGGGTAGTAGTTTGCAAGGGAAGCCATATTCAAACTCCAGTTTTGCTGACTCCAGACTCAGTGTTCTAAACACTCTGCTATTTCGATCCCTTACAGAGTAAATACAAACAATTTTGAGGTGGGGGAAATGAAGAAAGGTAAGGAGAAAATAGCACTTGATGTCAGTTTTGAAGGAAATTAGGAATCATAAGGAAAAGAGGTGAGGAAGGAATGCATTCTAGGGAAGGGAAAGAACAACATTTGGAAAGACATGGAGAAGAGAATTCAATTCAATTTATATTTATTAAGAATCTACTATGCACAAAGCCCAATAGCAGAGGGTAGAAATGGATACTGAAAATAAAATGTTGGCATCCCACCAACAGTAAGTAGCAGAGTTGAGATTCAAACCAGGATTCCCTGATTCCAAATTCATGATTGTTTCTCCCACCTCCACCCCCACTCCTCCACTATACCACCTATTGTAACTGTTTTCTTCCCTTTCAATAGGCTTCACATTTGTTTATTGTTGTCATTCAGTTGTTTCAGTCATGTACAACTCTTCAGACCCCATCTAGGGTTTTCTGGGTGAAGATATTAGAGCGGTTTGCCATTTCCTTCTCCCACTCTTTTTATGGATGAGGAAACTGAGGCAGAGTTAGTGATTTGCTCAGGGTCACACAATTAGTAAATGTCCAGAAGCCAGATTTGAACTGAGGAGATGAGTCGTCCTGGCTCTAGGTCTGACACTTACCACTTGGCTGCGCATTTCACATTTATGTTTCACTTCAAAGTATAGAAATCATTTTTCTCTCCCAAGGACCCTGAGACATATCACAAAGTCCTAGTCATCAGGGAGGAGGTGTCTTAAGGAAAGACCTTGTTAAAAGCCACTCACACATGGCCTCATAAAGAAAATAATTTGATGATGACAAAGTTTTCATCTCCTCCGAGCACTGACTCATCCATTCAGGGAGGGTTCCCTTTCTGCAGTTCCTAGCTAGCTGTATCATGGAGTCAGCTCTTGTCTGTCCTTGATAAAGGAGTCAGAGGCTTTGCTAGCTATCTATAGAGATTGTTAAGCCTCACAAAACTCATTAGGAGCCCCTCATCAGAGCGGCAATTAAGTTGCAAAGTGGACAGATTTAAGTTTTCTCTGGTGTTAATAACATCAAATTGGAGGAAGGTTAAGATGGAGGAATGAGACAGAGTGAATACAGGAACTGAATAACTGAGCTCTCAAATCCTTGGAATTGACTGCTTGATTGGATTGATATCCAACCAAGAACCTACTAATCCCTTATTACTTGAGAATTCTTGTATCTGGGTAACAGCAAGAGGGGTTTGGTTTGTTATAGAATTCTTCCCAGTCATTTTTTCAAGCCCATGGTTACTTGTGGCTCTTTTCTAATCTCATTGTTATTTTGGGTAAAGCTGGATTATCTGATTAAAGGAGCATATTGAAAATAAATGTTTGGTTTTTATTCGGTTTTATTTTTGAATTTTTTTTTTTTTACCAAAATTGTTACCTATTTTGCCAAGGCCCCCATCAAAGGGCTATTCAAATTAGCAGGAGGAAATATTGTAAGAGAAACATCTGTGAAGTCAACAAGAAGCAACCTACCACTCTGCATCCAGATCTTAGTGAGATAAAATAGTGGCAGAAGGCTTATTCCACCTCCCCTGAACACACACACACCCACACACACCCACACACACCCACACACACACACCCCCACACCCACCCACACACACCCACACACACACCCACACACACCCACACCCACACACACCCACACCCCCTCCACACACACACCCACACACACACACACCCACACACACACACACACACACACACACACACACGTTCATCAGAGGTTAAATACACTCAGAAAAAGGTCATGGCAAAAGTCCCTGGGGGATTTTGTAATGGAGTGTTTGCTCTTCGCCTACTCCTAATCAATGCAAAGAAGCAGATTATGGGTTCTGTAAGCAATAGCACAGACATTTAATCATCTGAATGCAAACAAATCCAAAAGGATAATTAACAATTCATGAGGCTGTGGTTAGAGTGAACTTCAATTATTAAATAATTTAGAGTACTGTATACAAAGAAACCACATTATTTTGAAAAGCTAGGTAGGACCTGAGCAGATGCCTCTAGATCCAAATTTAGAGGTTTATTTCTCAGCACTGATGCTGACTTGCTGTGTAGTTTTTTTAGGTCAATCAACCACTGCTTGTAGTCATATTATTTTGCAAACCTAGGAGCATGACAGGGAATGGAGAATGTATTTATGCTTTTAAAACTGTTTCGATTATGAAATAATTGATGGTTGCAGGTAGGTTATAAATATACTCACTCATATTCACGCCCACAAAGGCACACTGACACAAATGGTGTTTTGAAGTGGCTATTAGTATTGTCTAAAGTACCTTCTGCTGTCGCATTTAGTAAGGGAACAAATAAAGATCAATTTTTTTTACTGATATTTTACCTCTTTTACACAAACATCTATCTTTATAACTTAAAACTAAAGCTACTTGCCCACTTAATAGCCACCGCTGTAGCTAATGGCCCACATTATAGCAAGTACTAGTGGATAACTTTTTCCAAGATGCTCATCTCAGAGTTTAATAATCTTTTCTGTGTGAGAGAGAGAGAGAGGAAAGAGAGGTAGGAAGGGAGAAGGAAAGGTAGGAAGGGAGAAGGAAAGGTAAGAAGGGAGAGGGAGCAGGAAAAGGAAGAGGAAGATAAGGGTGATGAGGGAGAGGAAAAGAGATATGGAGAAGAATAGCAAGAGAAGTAAGGAAAGGTTGAAAGAGGGGGAAAGAGAAGAGGGAGAGATTAGCATAGAGGAAGATGGGGAGGGAGAGGTGATGCAAGAGTGCTGTGGCTCAGAATATTATTGGAAGTGAAGAGGCATAGGTCTTAACCCCTACGTTCCCAAATCATGAACTGTTCCTGTTGTGAACCTGAAGCTATAGAAGAGACCTGGTACAATATTAATCTTGCCCTCGAGTGGATTGATTTGGGTAATGGGTGTGGGTCTTTTAGGCAGTTCTATGACTCAAGGGAGTTCCAGAGATTCCCAAGGAATTTCTTTCATCAGAGTGCTCTTATTCTCCTTATAGGCTACTTATCTGCTTTTATTTTTATATGTGTTTGTTTTTTTCCATTTTGTAGACTGCCTTTACTTGGAGGTTGATGAATTTGTTTTTATGAAAACAATTTCATATTTGAAATATTAATCTCTGAGTAGTCAATGCACAGATGGTGAATCATAACTTGATTATTTTGAAAGGAAGGTAAGAAAAACAAAAGGAAAGAGGAGAGAAGAAAGAAGTCAGAGAGAATGGGAAAGAGGAAAGCAAGTACACACCACTATATGGTACTTTCTCAGTTTGTTTATTCCTTGAATATACAGCTCTGTCATTATAGAATGCTAGGCTTTAGTGTTAGTAGAGTGAGGAGTGTGGGGTAACAACAAGATGACAGGAAGTTATAAAACTTTACACATCTGCATTATTCACAACCTTGTGCAATGGAAAATGTAGAAAATACATCAAATAATTCTCCAGGCTTCTCTCAGCACCAATTACATTTATGGCAACCTGACTGTGATTGTGATGGCTACATCTTCAGGAAGCTGTAAGTAATGGATCATGGTGCTCCCTGGGCAGCGTGTTCTTGGAGTTAGTGCCATTGTAGTTAAAGCTTTCTTTGGGAACAATTTAAATATTTTAATTTATTACTTTTGAAATTTAAGATTTATTCTGGGTCTCACAATAAAACATTAATCACCAGGACTGTCTGGAGCTTTCATCTGAGATTATAGAATTAGAAAATAAAAAGGAACTTTTTCAAATGCTTAGCAGCATGTCCAATTTTTCTGGTTCTGGCTTACTTTTATTTTTGTCTTTATGAGGAACCAGAAAACATCAGGAAACATGATTTACAAAGAAAAATTTACTGAAACAAAACATCATTATGGGCATAAGGAGCTTCAAAAGGATATGGAGCTAAATGAAACAGTGCCTATATAGTACTCATGTTCCTTGGAAGAAAGGCACCAAGAGGGTGAAATTGAACAGAACTGAAATTTCTTAGGTGTTGTATAAAGGTGGTATTGTGTAAGAACTATATGTAATATGGTTAACAGGGAAATTTGTTTCACATAGCTACAAATATTTGTAATAGGTCTGTGTTTCTTTCTCATTGGATAGGGAAGGAGGTAGGAAAAAAGAAGAGTTTCTGAGTTTTTTTTTAAAAGGGCTGTTTGTAATAAGCAGTAGAAATGATCATTTAAATTGGTTCATTTATTAAAGACAAGAAATGGGGGAAAGGTATAAAACCAAGTTTCCTATATAGGAGGAAAAATGAGATATTGAGGAAAGAGATAAGTGAAGAAGGAATAATAGGGAAATAGTGATGGGCAATCTGAGAGCAAACACGGGTAGCAAGATACTTTGATCAACATGCCAGATCATGTAAATGTTAGATAGATGTGTGTTGCCCATATCAGTTACACACGTTTTCCTGTTGGTTTATCTAAATGTACCTCACAGGGAGGTATGAACAGAAATCTGATTCTTGCCTGGAGGAGAGCATGTAGTTGGGGTAATAGGATGGCTCTGCTCTCTTTAGACAAAACTATATTTCAGTAGATGTATAAATGAATAATTCTAGCAATTTTCCTCTGTAATCCTATATATTTTATTTTATGCATTTAAAAACACTATTTTGAACAGGGAGCCATAGACTTTAGCAGACTGCCAAAAGGAGGCCATGGGAAAAAAAAGTTTAAGAATTCTGGGTGAAGTGTCTAAAAGATCCCACTGTGTTTATTGTTTGTTAATACAAAAAGAATTTAGTAGAAAACACATCTTATGTTACAAGTTCTTTTATAGCAAGGTATTTCCCATCCACAAATCAAAATTATTCAAGATTTCTTCAAAGATATGTAGAGATAGGAACTGGAACTTTGAATCACTGACCTAAAGGAAACCTCTCTCATTGCAGGGTGTTCTCTTCTTTGCAATTTATAATCTTAGAGAGTTCCTGAGGACACTGAGATCATAAGTGACTTACTCAGGTTCACACAGCCAGTACACATCAGAGACATAGCTTGACTTCAGTTTTTCCCAATTGTGGGCAGATGTCCAGAAAAATCAGTTCAATCATTCTCTGGAAATAAGGGTCAGGCAAGCCATAAAGCAAGGAGCTCCTCACCAAAGGTGTTTGCCACTTTGATCAAGGAGAGTTGAAATTATATCTTAAAAATCATCACTATGCAATACTTAACAAATTAATAACAATTGAACATGGTACTTTTATTTTGAATAAATATTTAGTATTTCGGTTAGGTTGGCAATTCAATATGACAGTAGTGTAGGGAACTGACAAGCAGTGCAGGGTTTGGAGACCAACCTTGTTTTCAAACATATTATTTGTATGACCTTGAACATGTAGATCAGCTTTCCTGCATCTCATATTTATTTGTAAAATGTGGGAGATGGACTAAATTCAAGGCGTTAAATATGCAGCCTGTAGTCTATGTGGGCCACAACCCTCCTGAATGTAGCCTTAGCCAGATTAAAATGTAATTGGGAAATATTTAACAAAATAAATAAAAATACAGTAACATGGATAATATTACCTTTTAAAACTAAGTCAATATATAGCTTTCAAGGATCCTTATAAAAGGTTTAGTGGTCCCTATTTTTTCTTCAATTTTAACACCACTGGATTAGATGACTTCTAAAATTCCTTTAAAACTCTAGATCCTAAATAAAATTAAGTTAATTAGCATCTACCTTTTTATTTTCTTTTTCATGAAAATTATTTTGGGGCTTTTTTGGTGGGGAAGGCACTCTTCTGTAAGGTAAATTGACTTCCTTTATCCTTGTGGAGTATAAGAATCACAATATTGGCCATCTGTCAACTTTCAAAGACTTTTCTCTTCTGAGGGCACCTTGAGAAGAAGCTTAAATGCAGATGTTTCTCATGATAATGACAACATTATATACCTTATCTCATCTGAGCTTCATAACCACCATGGGAAAGAGTGAACATTTACTAGACTTTTAAGGTTTGCAAATCACTTTATGCACGATATCACAATTGTTCCTCACAACAGTCTTGCATGTAAGGTGGGATGCTATTATTATCCCCATTGTATAGATAAAGAAACTGAGGCTTATACAAGTTAAGTCACTTGCCTAAGGTCACCCAGCTAGTAAGTTTCTCAGTCAGGATTTGAAAATGGCTCTATCAAGACACCAGACCCAAATGGCTGTCATCCCCTGCACACCTAGCTAACCAAGTACTTTTACAGAGGAGAATATAACGATTCCCTTTTTACCATTCAGAGGGATTGGGATATGGTTTCCTATAGAAAATGGAATTTTATTGGTGATTTGAAAGAAACTAGGAGAAGGAAACAGGTCAGGAGAGTATTGCAAGCATGAGAGACAGAGAAAATACCTGGAACCAAGAGATGGGGCATCTTGTCCATTAAATAGAGGGGAGGTCAATGTCACTGGATCAAAAAGTGCAAGATGTAATAAGAGTGGGGAGAGGGGAGAGGGTTGGTCATGAAGGGCTTTGAATGCCAAACAAAAATTTTGAATTTAATCTTAGATGTGATAGGAAGCATTGGAGTTTATTTTTAATTAATTAATTTAATTAATTTGTCACATTTTTAAAAATTAATTATTTAATAATATATAATATATTATAATATAATGTTATATATAATATGCAATAAAAATAAATTAATAATTAATTAATTAATTAATTTTAGTTAATATAATATTATTATTAAACCACAGGTTTAATACCTAGCTATTAACTCATTGTCTACTCTTTATTTTCCTTCTCCACCCCCCTATATCATAACATCTCTCATATGCACCCTCTTCTTTCCATTGACACTGACACCAGCCTGGCAGAGGCTGTCTTCAACTCATGCCTGGACCTAATGATATAGCTTTCTAGTTGGTCTCTTTGACTTACCTTTTCCCATTCAGATCCATCCTTTACTCATCTATCAAATAATCTTCCTAAAGTGTAAGTCTGACCATGATACCTTGCTATTCAACAAATTCTGAGGGTTCTCTGTCACCTCAAGAATCACATATGAAATCCTCTTTGACATTCAAAGACCTTTACAATCGGAGTCTCTCCTTTCTTTCCATGTTTCTTATCCCTACTCCTCCCTAAGAACTATGTAATACAGCAACACTGACCTCTTTGATGTTCTTAATGCAAGGCACTCCATCACCTAACTGAAGAAATTTTCACTGGCTGTCTCCCATGCCAGGAATTCTCTTCATTCTTATCTTTATCCTTTAATTTTCCCACAAATCCAATCTAAAATTTTGTCTTTTACAAGAACCTTTTTCATACCCCCCTCCCTTCATGCTAAAGCCTTCCTTTCCCTCTTTTGATTGACTTGAATTTGTCCTTTATATATCTTTCTTGCAAATAGTTATTTGCAAATTCTCTTTCTCAATAGAATATGATCTTGAGAGTCAGCACTATGTGATTGTTTTGCCTTTCTTTGTATAAATGGGAATACACAATATGCATAGTGCCTAGTGGTAAAGGCAACCTTGCACCATGGCATGTATCATAAAAGGTAAAGACATTTATCTAAAACATGGAGATAAACATGCTCTAATAAGATTGAAACAAATTATTTAAACCCTGTTGAATCTAAGGACTGTAATTGAAGTTAAACTTGAGGAAGTGAATATTTCATCACAAGTCTATCTAAAATCCAATGTGATATGTGGTATTGTGATAAAGAATTAACACATTTTTAAGATTTATGGACTCAATGCCAAATAATGTACAAAAAAGGGATTATAGCAAAAAAGATATATTAAATATTTTAATTGCAAAAATGTATAAATAGATTACATTTAAATAAATTCAATTCTTTGGTTTCTTCTAATTAGTTGGTATAATTCTCCGTGTATAAAAGCATGCACATTTTTCATTTAACAAACTTTTAGGTTTCTTGTTGGCTTTCCTTTATAATTGAGAAACTTAATTAGAATCATTAGCATCGTTATTTGCATATTTCTGTTTTCTTCAACACACAAATACACAAACATGTAAGTATAATAAAAAGTATTATGTCTATATTGTATGTGTGTGTGTGTGTGTGTGTGTGTGTGTGTGTGTGTGTGTGTGTATGTATATGTACATAGTTAGCTAATACATAGCCAGTCAGATGGCTCAGTGGTTACACTGTTGGACCTGGAGTCAGGAAGACCTCTGTTCAAATAAGGCCTCAGACACTCACTAGATATGTGACCCTGGGCAAGTCACTTAACCTCTGCCTAATCTTCTGAAGAAAGATACGGCAAAATACTCTAGAATCTTGGCCAACAGAAATCCCACATTGGGTCATGAAGAGTTGAACCACTTCTGATTACTGTGAGACCATTTCACAATGCTGTCAGAATATCCGCTTTCTATTGACACTATCTAACTATTACTCCTCCATTTGGATTCTTAAATCCCTCACATCCTATTCTTCTTATCACACTATCCCAAATATAGAGAGATATTGAATGGCTGTTGTCCATCTCTACTGCTGAGTCTGAACCAGTATCTTTGGGATCCATTCTCCATTACTTTCCTCTTCTCATCTAAGTGCCATCCCTTTGTACTATTGCACTAAATTTAACAATAATTTCAGATGAGATAATGAAAAATTTCTCCCTTAAATATTAGTTCACTTCTTCCTTCTACTCTGCTCTTGACATTTCTCCTTATTACTTTTTTCCCCTTGGATTTCTTTACATCATTGATTTTTTTTGTTTGTTTGTTTCCTTAATGGTATTCTGGAATTTTGTTCATTTGTTTGTTTTCTTGTTTTGGAACAAAGCTTTAAAAAAACCAAATAAACAGACAGCCTCTAACCATCCTTCCTCCCCCATTCATGGACTTCAACGGACCTAGCCACATGAAAAAAAAAATCTCATTTCTTATATTTTCATTATCTAAAAAAGTTTAACTTTGATTTGTTTAGTAAGTTTGCCTATTTAATATCCTATTCACCTCTAACAATTCTAAAAAAATTACTTGTGTTCTTCCCTTTAGCTGGACAGTCAATTACTTTCGAAAATAGTCATTTCAGTTTTTCTTGATATATTATTTTGAGTGCAAAATGATTTTTGTTTTTCTGAATGTCATATTCCAATATCTCCTTTGATATTTTGTAACTCAGTTATTCTGATGTATTTTCCTTGGTATGTCAAAAGTTATTTTCTCTTTGAAAAATTTATAGTTTAATGCCATAATTCTAAAATTTAACTATTATGCTTCCTTTTGAATTAAACTTGATTATTTCCTATAGGTATTTTATTTTGTTGTTTGGTCATTTCAGTTGTGTCTGACTCAATGATCCCATTTGGGGTTTTCTTAGCAAAGATAGTGGAGTGGTATCTCATTTCCTACTCCAAGTCATTTTACAGGCGAGGAAACTAAGGCAAGCAGAGTTAAATGACTTGCCCAAGGTCACATGGCTAGTAAGTATAAAAGACTAGATTTAAACTTAGGTCTTCCTGACTCCATGCCCAGCACTCTATTCACTGCACTATCTAGTTTCCATTTTGTCTTCTACAGAGTTTGTCTAGTTGCACTTGGTCATCTGCTTCCAAGATTGCTAATTAATTTTTTGTATTCTCTTCTAAATCATAGTCAGGTTCTATTTTTCTTGAATTTTTTCAGACATGTTTTTAAATTATCTCATATCATTCATATCCTTTATATCTTCACATTCAGTTTTCAAGTTCCAGGATAATCCTATTTTTATTTTATTTCTTGTTAAATATATTCTTCTTATTATATTGCCTTGGTTTTGATCAACTAATTTTCCCTCTACTTTTGCATTTTTATATTCCAATGTGGTCATTTTGTTTTACAGAGAATCTACTGTTTTACAGAGCATATATATTGTGTTATAAATCCACTATTCTGTTAAATTTGGTTTTTCCTTAACATTTCTTTTTTCTGTTATCATTTTTAATGTAATTCTTTTATTACTCATATGAACAAATGAATAAAAACATTTGTTAGGGGCTTACAGTGTGCCAGGGTAATGGGAAGCAAAGAAGTACTTAGCATCTTGGTTTAGCTATTTAATTATTTAGCACCTTGTTTCAGTTCAAGTTTCTTTTGAGCCTTTCCCATGACTATATTAAGTCTTTGTTAAGAAACTTTCTTGTGAAATCCACAGTGGAAGGAACTTACTGATGTAACAGGAAGGGGTAGAACAGGAGAAGCCAAAGCTGAGAAAGAACAGAACTGAGAAGAGAAAACTAGTGGTATCCCAGCACTCTGTTTGTCTATTCTGTCTGTGTTGATTTGTGTTTGTGATACTTTGTACAGAAGCTCTGGGAGCTTACTGGAAGCCCTGAAAGACAATTTTCTTGTTGTATGTTTACAGAAGTCCTGGAGGAGGGTTTCAGAGGTCCTGGGACTATACTGACAATTTGTGTTGAGTTCTCAGACCTTGTTGGTGGGTCTGTGTTGATTTCACAGGCAGATAGTGAATTGATGATGGTGCCAACAATGGGTATGAATGTTATCATGGCTCTGTTAAGCTTTGTCTTCCCAGAAACAGAAAATGCAAAGGACTTGAGGTGAACTGGACACTGTGAACTTCAATATGGAACTGCACAAGGAATTGGATGAGGAACTGGACTAGGGGCTGGATGAGGAGCTGAGAGCTGCTTACTTTTGAATCCAGGTGACAATTGGGTAGGTTCAGGTAGGAGCTGGACCCATGGAAGAGGAACCATGGAATTTGGGAGCCAGCCTTGAGTCAAGATGAAAAAACCTCTCCTTGGGCACTTGGTGCTGAGAAGATCATGATTTACTATGGCCTAGGGGTGGGAGAACTTTGTTTACTGTACCTTGCACCTCTTAAGTATGATTGAGTTAAAGGTGAGTGAAAATAGTCTCCAATCAAGAAGAAAAAAGACTTTTTGAATGAGAGATTGAGACAATGTGACCTAGGGGCGGAGAGCTTTGACCTTTCTACTTTATGTCCTTTAAGCAGGCTTGCTCCTTAAGGATGACTGAGTTAAGGACTTACTGAATGTTACCTTTTGCTTAAAACTATGTGGCCAGAAGATGGCAGTGTAGGAGCAGCAAGGTACCGCAGCTCCCACATAGACACCTCAAATACCCAAAAAATATGACTCTAAACAAATTTTAGGGCTCTAAAACACACACAAATATACCTGTTGCTGAAGGCAGCTCGGCAGGAAAAGATCACCACAGCTCTGGGAGCCGAAAGCAGCCCAGCCTGAAACCAAGGCATGGCCCTGGGTGGGGGGGGGGGGAATGGGGGGGGCGGCCAGGATGAGCCACAGCTGGAGCTTCAGGAGAGAGGATCAGTGGCAGCTGTGGCAGTTTCCAGAATTATCAAGCCATAAGAAAAAAAGGACTAAGTAAAAGGTCAGTCGATCTCAGCTAAATTTGGGGTGAGAAAAGCAGGTTGGCCAAACTGCCTCCAGGGCAAGGAAGTGGCAGAAGCAGAGGCCGCTTCTTTAATGTAGGTGCTTCAGAGCTCCTGGCCTGCAGACCGCAGGGGGGCCAAGTGATCATTCTGAGGACAAGTGCTCTTGCGTTGAGTGGCCTGGATCTGGATTGTGGTCTTGGGTGGTAGTCCTGGGGTGCGTTTTCAGTGAGCCAAAGCTGGTGAGGGCTGCAAAAAAAATGGCAACCCCCTAATAGCTCTGACAGCTGGGAAAACCCCAGCAATTTGGGACAGAGCTTTCCCCTCTGGAAGCAGAGTTGCACAGAACTAAAAAATCATTGACTGGCCAACCATGAGCAGGCAAAGGAAGCAAAGTAAGAACAGCAACCAAACTCTAGATTCCTTCTTTGGGGACAAGAAGGATCAAAGCATGGAATGCGAGGAAGACAACACAGTCAGAACTCCTGCACCAAAAGCTTCCAAGAAACATGACAACGTCAACTTGTTCATTTTTAGTGGCTGTACAACTGAAGTTGTTGGGGAGAGGGAGTAAGGGAAGGGGATGTGCCCCACAGAGACATAGTTGACGAGGAGATTGTGGACAATGTCATCAGAGAGAAATCAGTGAAGTTAAAGCACAACTGAGTAGGGGGGCAGAGCTAAGATGGCAGAGAGTAAGCAGTGACTTCTCCAAGCTCCCCAAGAATTTCATCCTTGGGAACTAAAAAGTAAATTTGAGCGGATTTAAGAGTGACAGAACCCATTGGGAGACAGAAAGTGACAGATTCCCAGCCCAGAGAAGTGCCTAATCAGGTCAGGGCAGGGAGAACAGAGCACACAGGAGTGGCACCAGCACAGACCTGAGAGCAGAGTGCGGCAGACTGGGAAGCCCCACCCAGCAGACTCACCCAGCTGGAAGCTTCTGCAGCCCTCTCACAGCCGAGGTGAAGACCCACGGAACTGGGTAGGAGGGAACGCAGGGTGCATAGCGGGGTCAGCGGTTTTTCCTGGGGCTGGCAACCCACGGCCAGGTTTCTTGAAGCTACCCACCCAGACTTTCAGAGGTTGGGATGGAGGAATGAAATCCAGGGGCTCTCACCCTCCTCCCTGACACACAAAAAATCAAGAGCTAAAAGCCCCACCTAGAGTACATTCTTGCATAAGTGTAAACAGCCCCAGGCTTGGAAATCACTGAGGAAGGGGGAAGGGAGATTGTACTGTACAGAGCCTAAACCCAGGTGGGTGGAGCCAGCAAGCGCTAACAACAAAAGCCCAGGTGTGCTTTAGAACCACCTGGCCAATCAGCAAACCACAGCCCCGCCCTTCTACTACAGTGAGCCTGCCTGAGAAGCAGCACAGAGAAAGAGGTGAAAACCTGAAACAGACTACCCCTGGCCTCAGGTAACTCAGGGGAAACACTGAGATTCCTGGCCCTGGCCTCAGTCGACATACTCAGAGGCCACAGCTCACTAAGTCAACGACCAAACTCCTACCCCCCAGCCTGAGAAACTCACCCC
>CM053580.1:405127389-405154112 GCA_028627135.1 Pseudochirops cupreus
CAAAGTGAAAGTATTTGCAGATCCTATACATGATTGCACGCCACCATGGCGGGGGGGGAGGGAGGGGAGAAAATCTGAAACTCAAGTGATTGTGGAACTGAATCTTGTAAATTAAAAGTAAATGAGTAAATAAAAAAAAAGTAATAAAAAAAAATAAAGCACAACTGAAACTTTGTAGAAATACTTGACCAGGTGAAGCCGTCACCTGTTGTAAAGCCAAGCAGGAACAGCTCTCTAGAGGACCGCTGCTGTGAATAGCTTTAAGTACAGCATTTGCAGTGATATAACTTAACAACTTATCACTAAAGTGACCACATAGTTTTAAATAAAAGATAACATTCAGTAAGTCCTTAACTCAATCTTTCTTAAAGAGCAATTCTCCTTAAGGAATATAAAAGTACAAAGATCTCCTACCCCTAGGTCACATTGCCTTAATCTCCTCAGTCAGAAAGTCTTTCTTCTTGATTGGAGACTAGCTTCTAATCATTCTTAACTCACTCATCCTTAAGGTATACAAAATACAAAGTTCTCCCACCCTTTGGTCACAATAAATCATGATCTTGTCAGTCAGCACAAAGCACCCAAGGAGAAGTCTATTCACGTTGGCTTGAGTCTGGTTCCCAAAGTCCATGGTTCGTCTTCCATGGTCCCAGCTCCTGCCTGAATTCATCCAACCATCACTTGGATTCACAAGCAGGCAGTTTTCAGCTCCTTGTCCAGCTCTTCATCCAGTTCCAGTTCCATATTGAAGCTCCTAGTGTCCAGTCCACCCCCTTCACCATTTCTGTTTCTGGGAAGACAAAGGTTAACACAGTCAAAACAACATTCATACTCTTTGCCAGCACCATCATCAATTCACTATCTGCTGTGAAATCAGCACAGACCCACAAAGGTCTGAGAAATCAACACAAGACCCTCAAACAAGGTCTGAGAAATCAACACAAATAATCAGTATAGTTCCAGGACCTCTGAAACCCTCCTCCAGGACTTCTCTAAAGAGACAACAAGAAAATCCCCTTTCAGGGCTTCTGAACCAGCAGTAAAGTCCCAGGGCTTCTATACAAAGTATCACAAACACAAATCAACACAGACAGAGCAGATAGACAGAGTGCAGGTCACCACAAGTGTTCTCCTTCTCAGTTCTGCTCAGTCCCAGCTGTGCTTGAGTTTTTTTTATCTGTCATTAGCTCCTCCCTGTTCTGCCCACCTCTTATATTCTTCCTGTTTCTGTCTTTGGCAAGTCCTTCCCACTATGGGATTCACAGGTTCTATTTCTTAACAAAGATTTGATATAATCAGGGCAAGGCTCAAAGACACTTGAACTGAAACAAGATGCTGAGTATTCATTTGCTTGCCATTGCACTTATCTCCCTTTGAAATGATGATGGAGCTTGTAGAATTTGTGGCAATACCTTTACCTCTCTTTGGGAATTTTGACTCAGTTTCCTATAGGTTTATGACTTTGTCACCTTTTTCACGGTCTTGGTGGCTCCCTGTTTTCTTAAACAATTTGAATTTGACAAGATTCCCTCAAGAGCAGCTAGGTGAATAGAGTGCTAGGCCTGGAATCATGAAGATTTCTCTTTCTGAGGTCAAATCTATCCTCAGACATTTACTAGCTGTGTGACTCTAGACAAATCACTTAACCTTGTTTGCTTAGGTTCCTCATATGTAAAATGATCTGGAGAAGGAAATGGCAAAGCACTCCAGTATCATTGCCAAGAAAACCTCCAAATGGAGTCTAAAGGGTTTGATATGACTGAAATGATCAAACAACACTAACAACCTGAAGAGATGCGAGCTAGTTCATTGTTTTAGGTATACTCTGAGAGGTCCCTATAGTTGAACCTCTTCAATACTTTCCCTGCCCCATTCTTCTGGATTCTACCTTCATATAATTAATTTTCTTTACTTCCTAGATTAACCCCAGGTTGTTTGACACAAAGGGACTAAGAGTAGTCACCCAGGACACCACTGAAGGCAAATTCCAAGAAACTTTTGTAATGAGGTCTTTCTTCTTCTCTTCTCTCAATTTTCCTTTTGGTCTGTTGGTTCTTGCATGTTATTAAATAGTTGCAAACAGGACCACACTCCTTATTTCTTCCACAATCTCCTCCCCCAGGGTCCATACTCTTTGATTCATTACAGAGTATAAAAAGCATAGGCCTCAGAGTCATGAAAAATCTTTCTTTTTAAAGTCCTCAGTTATTTCATTTTATTTTTAGTCCATTCTTTCTATTAAGTTCCTAATGCTTCAGAAATTTATTCATTTTCCTCTTCTTGCTATTGGTATGTTTGTTCCATTTATGGTTTTTCTTGTATGTCTTTGGAATAGGATGGAGCTATATATTAGGTTACCTCTCACAAAAACATCTTCCTAGCATTCCCTTTCCTCCACTTTTTGAAGAAAGACATTATCACTGAAGTAACCCAAGATGTTATAAGCTCTTTTAATTTTGGCAGAGAGAGAACCAGAAAATACCTGGATATTCCAAATCTTCCATCAGTATTCTGTCATTTCTCTGAATCAGATTCTCATCTTCATATTTTACACAAGAATAGTCTGAGATATTTCATCAAATACCTTTCAGAAATCTAGATGAATTAAATATGCAGAATAACCCTGATCAGTATAGTAATGCTGTCAAGAAATGAAATGAATTTAACATGATGTGACCTCTTCTTAACGAATTCATTCTGGTTTTGATTTTTTGTTATCACTTCTTCCTTTAAAACTCCTCAAGAACAAGGACTTTCTTTTCCCTTTCTGTGCATCTCCAGTATTTAGCGAAGTCCCTGGCACATGGGCACTTAATTCAGTTGACTTGATTAACTGTTCCTCTAATTATGTATTTTAAAATTTTACCAAGCATCAAAGTTGAATTTACTGAAATATAATAAAAGATTCCATCACCTTTCTGTTTTGAAAACTAGAGTAATATTTGCTTTTCCCAAATCCTGTGCTATTTTTCTTTCTTCATCAACTTTTAAAGATCTTGCTATCTCCCAAATTATTTTGGGTATCAACTCCCTGTTAGTCATTATTGTTATGTCCTTTCTACCCAAAAGATTATTTTCTTCGGCAGAAAAAAATAGATATAAAAAAGGAATTATTTAATGCTATCTTTGCCCTGTCATGTCATGAACATCCCATGAACCCTAAGAAGGTATGCTCTTTCTTCTTTGATTCTCCTCTTTAAAAAACAAAACAAAACAAACAAACAAAAGTCCCGAGGTGACCAGAACTGTAATTTTTCCACTAGCATAACATGGAGAAAGTCTAAAGAATGGATCAAAGAATGTGCCACCTGACGAAGAGGGACATTGTGTCCATGGCTAGCTGGTATTCTGGAATGTTTGAGTCATGTGATTTATTTAAAAATCATAGTTCTTAGTGTTCTGTACATTATAAATCCATCTAGTTGAAACTAGAAGGGATCTTGGAAATCTTCTGTGCCTACCCTCTAACTTTGCAGGTCAAATGACCTGTCCAAAGTTCTATGGGTAGTAAGCATTAAAACCTTTAAAGTATCCTTTTTTATGTTTCAGTGACTCCTAGAGAAGTTCCTCAGGCGTATTAAAGTTAAGTGTGAGAAGGTCTTATTAATTTTTTTCACATTAGAGATGCTGAATACCACCACAAATGATATGTCTTTCTTTTTTTGTGTGAATGGGAAACATATTTACCATCAAAATAAAAATAAAAATATTTCTTACTTTGTAAGAACAGTTGTATTTTATTGCAAAATCTGCTGTGCACCACTCAAAGGAAAAACAAACAAACAAACATCCATCTTCTCTTAAATATATAGATACCTAATCATAGTTAGGAATAACTTACCATGTTCCAGTTTGTTTGCTGTAATGAGGCACCAAGAGCTACCCTGCTATGTACCCAGCCCCTGAAGAACCATTGAGAATTCATAAAACTATTCAGAAATGTGGGCTGTAAAATAAAAATGAAATATCAGTTTAATATCTCTAGAACAACAACTTAATGTGCATGTAATTTTCAAAGATCCTGAACAGTGAACACCAAGAACTGATATTACACTCTGTATTTTTCTCCCTATTTTTTTAAATGACTTCACATCCCCCAGTGGAGACTTAAATATTTTGCTACCATACACAATATGCAGGGTATCTTAGATAACAGCGCAGTATAAAAAACATAAAACCGAGTCCAACGTGGGACACAAGGGTTGCCAGCATCTTTGTTTCTTGATTATTTGCCTATAGACTTCTGAAAAGTTAATGCCTTTTATCCAGCTTAATTTCCCACCACATGGATAAAACATCTCTTCAGAAATTTCTGGTTTTAATTAAAGGACTCTTACCCAAATTGGAAGTCTGACCAGGCCAATCTTTTTCACTTTGTCTACTGTGTGAACTCCCTCTCCACTGATTACAACCAAAGTGGGTTTCTGAGTGGGAAGGAAAACTATTTGTTAGTTTTGCTATTTTTTTTCTCTTTTTGTACCTTATAAATAGGCATTGCACTAATTAGAAAAGTTCAAACATTAGGTGTTATTGTCTATCTTTAATCATGGTTGAGGGGATCCTAGAAGATTACTCATACCTAAGAGAATGAGAGGACAGTTTTGGTAGGAGGAGAGTTATTTTAGTCCTGGAGAATTTTACTTGAATTAGCAGGAAGAGAATTTTGTGGAGTAGAATGAGATGGAGAATTATGGTATAAATTTATCTAAAATGTTTTGTGTAAATTGAACCAAAATCAGGGTTATATACAGGAAATATCTTCTAAGGGAAAATTAGAAATAGGTATATACTATTTTACATGCTGCCCCCTCCCCCCCATACACACACATTACGAATGTATAATGAGTGAAGGAGCTTTCAGCACAGGTTTTCAGCATTCCTATAAAGGGCAATGCTTCCAAATTACCCCCAGTTTAGTTGCAGTAATACTTAAAGTCCAAAAGTTGAGATCTAGCACTTTGAAAAAAAGCAACAAAGCAAAAGAGCCTTTTCTCTTTGCCCTGCAACAACTATTACATTGTATTATATGCTGTGTAATAGATTGAATCCTGTGAACTTTCAATGAATTTAAAATGGAAAGGACATGGTACAGGAAGGAGGAAAGATGAAAACTGTGAAGGGAAAGAAGTAGAAGTTGTATTTCTTCAGAAAACTTCCCAGATAACTATCTATTAAGTAATGCTATTTATTATTTTCACTAGTTGCAAATAAAATGACTTTGGGAAGTAATACCAGATGACTTGGTAGTAAAAATCTGTGGCAACAGTTTGCTTAGGAATCTTTCCCAATTCTTATGTATAGACATTTGGCTTCTATGTACTTGATAATGCTTTGCTCTCATTCCTTGCTCTGGAATTACATTTTCTAATTTTTTTTTCCACCATTCTGAAGATCAAAATACATTTTGATTTAATTTGGGGGATGTTATTCAGTTTTTCATATAGTTTTTTTAACCTCTTCAACTCTGCAACAGACGCTAGCAAAGAAATTATGTTTATTTCATATTGGGCTTCTTCCACATACTTATTATCATGCATACTGAGATACAAGATGACCAAACATCACATGAAATGTTTCTGGCAATCTCTGGACACATAGTAAAATCAACTCTGTCAATTCTTTTGAAGTCCTTCCTAAAGAGAACTGCAAGTCATTCTTTTAGCTGCAACTTTCCTTTCTTGTATAGTTTCATTTATATAAAGAATGTCAAGATTGATGGAGTTGAATTCTTTCAGTCATTCATTCACTTATTCATTTTGCATTTAGAAAACCAACAGATGAGTTAATGTTTAAAAACAGTCTAAAATTGTAACTATTAAGGCCCACTGCTTTACTTTCTGCCTTTCTGTCAACAATTTTATGGGAACAAGAGGCATCTTGTCTTTTTTTATTGTTCTTTAATGTATTTTCATAGTCAAGGAATTCATTAAAATGGGTAACTCTGTTAGTGATTAGATTTTCTTCACTTAGTAGCACTTGTCTCAATAAGGCAGAAATAGTTTATTACTAGCTCTCAAAGACTTCGTGGCATGCAAGAACCTTCCATAGTCTGATCACCATTGATACAACTCTTTTAGAATTTGGAGTAATATCTATACTTTCCATAATAAAGTTTTGGTGTAGAACTTTGTGGAAAGAAGCTGATTTTTTTTTTATTTTAACAAATAGGAAAATGTTTACTCATGCAATAGTCACTTCTGGATTATTCTGTAATACTTATTAGAGGAAAAATAAAATTTAATGTAAACCTCAAAAGATGAATACAATGAGAGAATATGTATGCTATGTAATGAAAATTATTTCAATTTGCCTGTTGAAATCCTTTTAGCATTAAAAATGAGAAATAGATGAAGGAAGTGATATTGACATTAATTATAAAAAATTTAAGACAAATGTTGAACTAGTATGAAATTGTTATATAAAGAGAACAAAAAAGTTTTGAAAACTATCTTAGCAAATATTTGACATGTTTGCAAAGCTAGGAGATATGATAGCAACGGACAAAACCAATTTAGACCATAAATTCATTTGAAAATCTTAGTGAAAGGGTGGTAGAAGATTATGAAAAATATCACCTCATAAAACAGCACAAAACAATGGAATGGAAAACAAAGTTTAAGGAATATTTGGTGAGACTCAGTTAAATCGTCATCCTAAGGGCATCTGATGATGAAATTGGCTTGGGGCAGCAATTGTAAATGATTTATAACTGAGGAAACCAAGTTCGAGCAATGTAATTTATTAGCAAAGCACACATAATAAACTGGATCCAGGGCCCCTCAGCAGGCAAAAGGCCCTGAATACAGACTTTGTACAGATTTTTATACATTAAACAAAAACAATAAATGGATATAGAATAAGGTGTAGGATCAGGTAATCTGATTTCTTTTTATGGAATAGATTTGGGATTTTCCACGTTGGGAGTGAGAGGTCAGGTGAAATTCCCCCAAATCAGGTGATTTGCAGGAACATCTCAAGATGGAAGTTATTCACAAAATAAGGTTCTCATACAAATTAATGAAAGATTAATGCATTTATTGATTAACAAGCATTTCCTAAGAAACTAGTACATGCCTTGTCTGGTGATGTGCTAAGTAAGCACTGAAGATCCAAAGAAAGGTTCAGGGAAGGAACAATCTGTGATTTCAAAGCATTTGTGTTTTTTTAAAGAGACAACATTTGCTTATTTAAGTCTGTACAGAGTAAATGCAAAACACAAATGATTTACATATAAGGTAGTTAGAGAGTCAGGGTATTAGTTTTGGGGAGGTGGATTAGAAAAGATTTCATGTACAAAGTAATACTCAAGCTATGTCTTGAAGGAAATGAGCCTTTCCATAAAGTGGAGGCAAAAAGGGAATGAATTTGAGGCATGGAAGAAGGCCGGTACAAATTTATGGAATTGGGGCACAGAATACCCTATGTGAGGAATAGATAGAAGACCCATTTGAAAGAATTGTAGAATTTGGAAACATGTAATGAAACTGGAAAGATAGGTGGGTCCCAAATTGTGAAAGGCCAAACAGATGAGATTATATTTATTTTAGATACCATAGAGAGCAATTGGGGCTTGAGGAGGAAAATGACACAATCAGTTCTTTTGTTAAGGAAAATCACTTTTGCAGGAGTGATTAGAAAGGAAAACAATTCAAGATAGATAAACCAATAGAAGCTAATGCAAAAGTCTAATCAAGAGTTGATGAGGGTCTGAACTAAGCTAGTGGCTTTGTGAATACAATTAGGTCAGATGTACTAAATGTGGAGGAAGAAATGTCAAGGTTGGGCAATTGACAGAATAAGACATCTTAAATCTCATCTTTTACAGGAGGTCTACTCTTCAAAATAACCTTTTGTCTACTTTATAGAGTATATGGGGTGTGTGGGGTATTCAAGGAAGATTAGCACCTCTTGTATGAGGTCTTCTCAAACTCTTTTCAGGGCTGCTCATCCACTTTTGGTGTTTACCTGACACTCAACCCTGGAGCATGTGCAGCAGCCACATGCCAGTAAACCATCTTGGCAGATGGACTAAACTGGTTGAGGCTAACTGACAGACCTCAAACCCATTGGTGAACTAGCAGGTGAAGACTCTTCCAGCTGAATGACAGGATAAGAGCAATTTGTTTCAATCCCCGTGAAGCCTACTGAAGTAGGCACTGTGAAGTGCGTAGAGGTTTTTCAGACATTAAAGACACCAAGTTCATCCTCTGTATCCTGGACCACTGTCAATCATCTTGACTTTTGTCTTGGCCACTGGACTTTGATGACTCCGGAGGAGAGAGATGGCTTTGTGTAACTCTGCCTCAGTAAGATATCACCTCTAGATGTCATTAGTCCTCTTTGAAACCAAAGGACAAACAACAATAACAACATTTAACCTACCAATTTATTGTCTGTACATAGTTGTATGTGTGTTCTTGTCTTACCCCTTAGACTGTAAGTAAAAGCACAGGTTTCTTTTTCTTTTTTTTTTTGGCTTTTTTCCTCCAGCATTCAGCACAGTGCCCAGTACATAATAGATGCTTAATAAATACAAGTTGACTGACTGACCGACTAACCTACGTGTCAACCTTTCCAAGCATAGTGAAACATTTTCATGACAATAAAATATATACGCACCAAGGGGAACCTTAATGAGAGTGCTGGAAAGGAACTATAGACTTTCATAAATGGAAGTCCACAGTTGTCAACATCCAGCTTTAGAGATATGACACTGTGAACTTTACCATTTAGAGAATGTAAGAGCCAACCATGTTTATTACAAATTCTTTACTTCCAGTAGAACTGGTAGAGACCCATACCAAGCTACCGAAAGGACTTTAGAATGTGATTTCTAAATGGCTACATTTGATGGTGGAAAACTTAACTCACCAAGATTCACACAAACAGAAAGTAACACAGCCCAGACTCAAAACTGTGTCTATGATTTCAAATATTACTGTTGTCTCTTCTGTGAAAGCAGCAGTTCTATCTCTTTGATCTTTTTCATTCCACTAACCATATTGTCCTTAACTGTCCTCATTACCATGTCCATAATGAAAACAATGTTATTCTGGCGTTAATTGTTTTTAAAAATCCCAAGTTGGTGCATATTAATCATGATTTCCTATCAAATGTTCACAAGTCGTTCCTTCAATAATGCATTCTGGAATTTTTCTAGGAATTGAATTCATATTCATTCACCAATAGTTTGTATAATCCACTCTTCTTCCTCCTTTAAAAAACTCTTTTGCTTCTTATTACTAGATATTTCTGTTTCAGGTCCTATGGTACCTTTCTTTTTTCTCACAATTTTTCCACCATCTTATGTAGCAATTGAATAATTCATCCTTCCAATTGATCAAATATTTATATCTTTCTATGTTCCTTTTGTCTCTTTTCCATTCCAAATTTTCTATTTTGACCTTTTAAAAAATCATGAATGCTTGAAATTCTCTATTTCCTTAAAGTTCTATTATTCCACTGATATGATTATACTCAATTTTGTCAAATATGTTATCTGTGGTTGTAAATTTTTTTCCTTTGTCTTTTGGAAATTTATATTCTAATATTCCCTCTTCTTTTGAGTCTTAGTTGACAAGTCTTGTGTAATATTGATGTTGGTTTCTTAGTACTTGAACTCTTTCTTTTTAGCTACTTAAAATATTTTTTTCTATTGGGATTTTTTCTATTCTATATGGAAACTCTGAATTTGGGCTATGATGTTCCTATGAATTGTATATTATAGGTTGTATTTTTCAGGAGCTGATCAATGGATTCTGTCTATTTTTTACTTTCTATTTCTACTTTTATTTTTTGTTAGAAGAGATTTGGATAGCTTTCATTTATGATTTTTTAAAAATATGGCATCCAATAAATTTTTTGGAAGTGGCACATATTTTAGGAACTACAATGATTCTTAGATTATTTCTGGCTGGCCTATTTTTGAGGTCAATTTTTAAAAAATAATGTATCCTTTAGATATTCTATTTAAAACTTTTGATTTTGTTTTTTTTTATTTTTATTTTTAAAATTAATTTTTTGTCTTTGTGCCCCACCATGGCAGCATGCAATCAAGTATAGGAACTGCAAATACTTTCACATTAGACATTAGTCAGGTTATAAAGAAGGATTATAATAGATGGAATGAACAATGGGAAAGAGGAAACAAAACCAAATAAGAAAAAGAAAGAGAGCAGGTAGTTTGTTTCAATTTGCATTCAAACTCTGTTCTTTCTAGTTCTTTCTCTCTCTATCATGACTCTTTTGGAGTTTTCTTATAACCCTTCATTGCTGAGAAGAGTCCAGTCTATCAAAGTTGGTCGTCACATGTATGTTGTATTGGTAATTATGTACAGATTTCTCCTGGTTCTGCTCTTCTCACTCAGCATCAGTCCATATAAGCCTCTCCAGGTAAACATGAAGTCCATCTGCTCCTCATTTCTTATAGCAAATAGTATTCCATTACATTCATATACCACAACTTGTTTAGCCATTCCCCAATTAACGGGCATCATGTTAATTACCAATTCTTTGCCACCACAAAAAGAGCTGCTATAAATATTTTTGTACATATAGGTCTTCATCCCACTTCTATGATCTCTTTGAGATACAACCCTAGAAGTGGTATTGCTGGGTCAAAGAGTATGAAATTATTTATAGCCCTTTGGGCATAGTTCCAGATTGCTCTCCAGAATGGTTGAATAAGTTCACCACTCCACCAACAATACATTAGTGTTCCAATTTTTCCACATCCTCTCCAGCATTTATCATTTTTCTGTTTTATCATCTTAGCCAATCTGACTGGTGAGATGTGGTATATCAGAGTTGTTTTGATTTGCATTTCTCTAATCAGTAGTGATTTAAAACAATTTTTCATATGTTTATAGATATCTTTAATTTCTTCCTCTGAAAACTGCCTGTTCATATCCTTTGACCATTTATTGATTGGGGAATGACTTGTATTCTTATAGATTTGACTCAATTCTCTGTATATTTTAGAAATGTGGCCTTTATCAGAGACACTGGTTGTAAAAATTCTTTGCCAATTTCCTACTTCCCTCTTAATCTTAGTTACACTGGCTTTGTTTGTACAGAAACTTTTCAATTTATCATAATCAAAATTATCCATTTTGTATTTTATAATGCTCTCTAATTCTTGTTTGGTCATAAAGTCTTCCCTTCTCCATAAATCTGACAGGTAAACTATTCCTTTCTTTCCCAGCTTGCTTTCAGTATCAGCCTTTATACCTAGATCATGCACCCATTTAGACTTGATTTTGGTATACGGTGTTAGATAATTGTCTATGACCAGTTTCTGCCATATTATATTCCAGTTTTCCCAGTAATTTTTGTCAAATAGTGAGTTCTTATCTCCCAAACTGGGGTCTTTGCGTTTATCAAAGAGTAGATTACTATAGTCATTGACTGCTGAGTGTCATGTACCCAATCTATTCCATTGATCCACTACTCTATTACTCAGCCAGTTTTGATGACTGCTGCTTTATAATACAGATTAAAATCTGGTATGGCTAGGCCACTTTCCCTAGAATTTCTTTTCATTAATTCCCTTGATATTCTAGACCTTTTGTTCTTCCAAATGAATTTTGTTACTTTTTTCTGGTTCTATAAAGTAATTTTTTGGTAGATTGATTGGTATGGCACTAAATATGTAATTTAGTTTAGGTAAAATTGTCATTTTTATTATATTAGCTCAACCCAGTCATAGGCAATTGATGTTTTTCCAATTAGTTAAGCCTCACTTTATTTGTGTGAAAAGTGTTTTGTAATTGTGTTCATATAGGTCCTGGGTTGATTTTATTTTTAATATTTCTTTTTTCATTGAGTTGTTTTCTATTTGGCTCATTCTATTTTGCAGGGCATTCAATTATTAAGTAAATTTTACTGCAGTATCTTCTAAGGTAATTATTCTCTTTGTCATTTTTTTCCTTTCTGGCTATTACATTTTTATGTCTTTTGTCCTAGATTCTTTTGTATTTCTTTTAAACAGGAATATATTTTCTCTAAGGCAATATTTGGACTTTTTGTAGAATTCTTTTCTCATTTTCTGGCTTTTGCACTTGGTATTCTCTTAGTCCATAGAAATCATTCACTATGTTTGATGTTTTCTGTTTCTCAACTGGTGGATTGTACGTGGTTCAAAAGCCAAGCCTGTAATCATTGATAGTATAGGTTGGCCCTGTTTGTCCTGATTTTAGTGACTAAAACAAGGCCCTGCTTTCTGCAGGGATTGTCTAGTTTTGATTTCTACTTTGGTTTTGGACCAGGTTGGCTGGATTCTGGGCTTGCCATGGGCTGCCTGGTGCCAATTTAATACTTTATCCTGTAGTGAATTATACCACTGTGTCACTTTCTCCTTTGCAATGTTCTTGCTCTGCCTCTTGCCTGAAATGGGGGCCCTGGATCACCCTTCACGGGTCCTAAACTCTGGTCTATCCTAGTCTCTTTCACCAGTTTATGTCCCTGAGTTGCCCCGTATTAGGCACTGGTTTAAGATGGACTGGACCCCTGTGGTCCTCCACATTGGAGTGTTTCAGTCTCCATATTTGTAAAGCAAAGGGAATATACTAGTTTAAGGGCTTGTCCATAAATTCTGTGATTGTAATTAAGAATAATAATCAAGGTATAATATTACTAAATTTGCTTAGGGTGATGGTGATATTTGGCAGAGTCAGAAGTTTTTTTATGCCTGAATCAAAGAATTGGTTGCTTGTGCTTCATCCTCAAAAAGGACCAAAATAACATCATTATGTTTGGATCAAGGTACAGTATGTCTGACTGTGCTTGATCGGAACAAAAAGAGCTTGGAAGGTTCTATCACAGGTTGGGTACAAACAGTCCATATGAACATTTGTGGTGGGGATTTCTCTAAATTTGTGCATTTCATGTTTCTTTTGAGCTACTACAAATTCTGCTTTGCTCATAGAGCACAGGGCCTTCTTTGATCTGGGCCTGTCATACTGGGCAGTCCTGTGCCCGTGTTTCTCTTGTCTCACAATGGATTCTAAATTTCCTCAGAGAGACCTTGAGAATATCCTTGTATCACTCCTTCTGACCTCCCTGTGAACATTTGCCTTAAGTGAGCTCTTGGTAAAATAATCTTTCAGGCATATGTACTTTCAGCATTCAGACCATATGGCCAGCCTTTCAGAGTTGTGCTCTCTCCAGTACAGTTTGGATGCTTGGCACTTCAACTCAAGAAAGGACCTCAGCCTCTGGTATCTTATCTTACCAGGTGATCTTCAGAATCTTGCTAAGACAATTCAAATGCGAGTGATTCAGTTTCCGGTGCTAGTATACTGTCCGAGTTTCACAGGTATATAAAACAGTGAGGTCAGCAGAACAGTTCTTCTAATACCTCCCTCTTCTACACTTTCCTTTGGAGCCTCCCAAACACTGAGATAGCTCTGATAATGCCTGCATCCACCTTATCATATATGTATATGAACGTGCCCAGAAAGTATACTGCCAAAAAAGTGAACCCATCTACAGTATTCAGAATTTCTCCATTTGCTGAAATCTATGGTTCCCTGTATGGATGGTGCGGTGCCGACTGTTATAGAACTATTGTTTTCTTGGTGTTAATTCTTATGCCAAAATTAGCATAAGCAGCAGAGAATCTGATCCGCAGTCTGTTGCATGTCAGTCTCAGAGGCTGCTTTGAATGCACAACTATTTGAGAAGAGAAAGTCATGCACCAACTCTCTCTCCATGGATTCATGTCAACTTGAAGAGAGACCTTTATTTATAGTGCCTCGAGGTTTGATCATTGGGCCTGTTCTGTTCCACAATGTTATTAGCAACTTAGATGAAGAGGTCAGTGATTGTGTTGGTCAGATTAAAAAAAAGCATTAAGAGACAGGAATAGCTAAGCCATTAGATTCTAGGATCCAAAAAAATGTCAAACCAGGACAATGGGTCAGGAAGCAATAAAACATAATTTAATTGAGATAACTATACAGTCTTATGCTATCATCCAGTTTGGGTATAACAGGTAGAACTACAGTCAAAGAGTACACATTTAAAAGGGAGACAGATTTTTGAAGATAAGAGGTAAAAAACCAAAATTCTAACCATTACAATGATCTCAAAATAAAATGGGGATAATTCAGAATATAGTAAGTTAGCATCATTTAATGGCATAAAAAAAGGTCTGGATATTCCTTCCTTAATCTCTTTGTGTTTCTCATTACAGCTAAATCTTCTGATATAACCAAGTTTGATGTCCTGCATATAATCAATTTTTATGTTATAACTTCTACAAATCTTTCCCCTTCATCTCTTTTTTTTTTCTATTTTATTTTACTCTTAGAAGTATAAATTCATGAAGAAAGTCATGTGGATAGAAGCAGTGCCTCTTCATCCTAAATCCTGTAGTCCAATTCTACCACGTAGCTATCTTGTAATTGCTTTCCTTTCCAATGACTGTATCATCTCATTTCTGGGTCCACTCCCCTCCTTTTCATGGTGTCAGCTAACCCTTAGGAGCTCACTTAGACGAAAGGATAATTTTTTTAGGAATGTTGTAGAAAATCCATCCTTTGGTTAGAAATCGGGATAAATCATTTCTATAGTACTTGCCAACTCTGAAATTCTTTATAATATTGTTTCCTAAAAGTGTGTGTGTGTGTGTTTTTTTTTTCAGTTAAACATAGTTGATGTTTAACCAAGTGACAGACTGATGTCTTGTTTTTGAGATTTCTCTTTGGCCCTCTAGAGGCTTCTTAGAATGACAAGTGCATACACACTTTATTTCATTGTAAGTGATAGTTATATTTACTGTCCTTAGATGAGAAATTGGCATTGCCAATCTACTTTCAAGGTGTATAAAAGGGTTACTTGCTAGTCATTGGAGTATGCTCTAGAGAAAAAAAGATTCGCAAAGTGAAAAAGCAATGTTAGCCACAGTGTTAATAGTTGTTTCACTCAGGTAAAGTGGAAAATAACTCAAGGGTAAATGTGTAAAAAACATTTTCAGGCATGAAGTGCTGGGAAATTTTATAAACATGGCAACATGATTTCAGAGCTCAAAGCACATTTCTGGGAGGTCATTGGAAGTAGATCACAATTTATGAAGGTTGAAGAATTAAAGAACATTGTTTTATTATAGTCTGGTATAACTATTGCTCATCATTCTTTCTCTTCCTTCCACCCTCATCTCTTCAATCTTTTGATAAAACTTAATGATATTTTCATCGATGTGCTGGAAACATGAGACGAGAATTTAGTCCTATTTGAGTCTGTTGGATCAGAAAAAGCCTAAGTAGAAGCATTTGATATGGCTGAACGGTGTGAAGCTCAGTGGGCATGGTGAATAAGCATTTGGACAGTGGGAAATGGAACTGAAGTTTTTCTGAGTATTTCCTGAGTATCCAGGGTAGGGATCTCACTTCCATTATTTGTATATCCATACCCATTTCTTTAGACAAATCTCATTTTTCTTTTCATCAGAATTGCTTCTTTTTGTATCTTTAATGTTTTGTTCTTAAGAGATTCCCTTCCCTTGAACTCCTGTAGGACTTTAGGGCATGAAAGGGTACCTATCCTTTCTTTGAAGAGTTCATCTTAACTCTGTGAAATCTCTTTTTCCCAAATCCAAGATGCATCTCGAGGCATTTGACATTCCTTTCCTTCTCTATCACAAACTTGGTAAGGTAGTGCTTTATTCCTCCCAAGATTCCCATTTCTTTATTAATGCAACTTTTATTTCATTTTAAGTTTTTCAGTTAGTACAATTTAGTTTCTCTCATTCATACTTTTATCCCTACCAATTGAAAACAAAAGAACACATATATGCAATTTTATAACAAATATGTATAGCCAAATAAATGAATCCATGCATCGACTATATTCACAAATGGCTTTTTCATTCAGCATTTTGAGTCCATCAGTTTTCTATCATGCCAAGGATGGCATGCTGATTCATCTGTTCCCTGGAATCGTGATTGGTCATTTCATTGCAAATTGAAAATTGTACAAAATTACTTTTATGTACCATATTATGCTATAAAATAGTCTTGTTCTGCTCATTTTACTCTGTATCAGTTCAAATAAGTCTTTGAGTGTTTCTTGGAAATCATCTTATTGGTTCTTAAAGTCATAAATTGTAATTTGGTCATCTGTTTCCCAATTGATGAACCATTCCTTTTCATTTCTTTATTATAACAAAAAGAACTCCTGTGAATATTTTGTATGTGTCAGTACTTTCCTTCTTAAAAAATTTCAGTGGTGTAAAGTAGTGGTATTTCTGGGTCAAAGGAGTGCGTATAGTTTGGTAAATTTTTGATAGGATTTCCAATGGTCTTCTAGAACGGATGGACCAAATCACAGCTCCACCAAAAGTGGATAAATGGATGTGGTTTTCTATAGAAGCTTCAACATTTGTTATTTTCTTTTTTGGTCATCTGTAACAATCTGCTTAGTGTGAAATGGAAACCCAAAGGTTCTTTAATTTACATTTCTCTGGTTGTTATGGATAAAAAAATTGAGAGACACAGTTTCTGGGTGATTAATCATTTTCTTAATAATGCTAGCATATGATTAATAAAAGGAAGATCATTTGGCCATCTATCTTAGACCAAAGACCACTCATGGAACTCAGTCAATGCTTACATGCCCTTGGAAGACAGGGTGTTCCTGAAAGTGGAAATCAACTCTGATTGTAAACAATTAATGAGAAAATGAATATTATAATGAGAGATAGACCAATTCTAATGAGTGTCAGGGGTACGTCACTGATCACTCAGTTTTGGTCAAAGAGAATTATCTATATTCATATCATCTGTCTGACAAAAGGTGGAATCCACATATTCTCAGACCTGTCTGAGTAAAACACAGTGGGCTGGAATCCATCAATTCACCTAGCTTTACCTTTTGAGCAGATCTGAGTTCTCATTCTCAGTATCAGCTGCCTAAGCAATCAATAGGGGAAGATTTCTGAATGAGGAAGTAGAAAAGGGGGAAACTGATCCTAATTCAACAATTAATTATTAAACTCAAGAGAGAAATAATAGTTTCTCTCAGGTGTTTAGTGATTTGGATAATTTGGCTATTTATAATTTGGATGTCTTTTTTTTTAAACTGCCTATTTGCATCCTTTGACCATTTATCAAATGAAGAATAGATCTTATTCTTATACATTTGAATTAACTACTTACAGATCTTGGAAATGAAAGCTCTAGAAGGGGGAAATCCTTACTATAAAATTTTCCCCCCAGCTAATTGTTTCCCTTCTGGTTTCAGCTATGTTTGTTTTGTTTTTGCAAAAACAAACAAAATGTAATCAAAATTGTTCTTTTTATTTTCTGTACTCCTCTTTATCCTTTGTTTGGTCAAGAAATTCTTACATATGTATAGATATGAAAGGCAATTTCTTCCTTACTTTACTAATTTGTTTAAGATATACTCAAATTATGTGTCAATTTGGATCATATCCTTGGATATCCTGGCATATAAGTATAAAGTTTTAGTCTAAATCTAATTTCTACCAGAATACATTCTGAATTTCCTAGAAGGTTTGGTTGAATAATGAGAATGATAATTAGGCATGGAATGATTAGATGTAGTGGATAATGCAAGTGCTCAAATCTAAATCTCAAAATGTACGTCCTTTAATTGTCTGCTATGCCACTCAACAGTGTAAGAATAACTCATGGAAGAGGGAAAAGAGTACGACAACAAATAGGACTTTCCAGATTCTACTTTTTATGTGGGAAAGACCCCATTTCTAATGGCATCACTTATATTTAACCAGTTTTCCCAAATCTCCAAGGTTTTTGAGGCAGTTATTAATGAAGATACAAAATATTACCTGAGAAAGCAGAGGTAGGAGAAGAACTGGCAATTTCAGTGTCATAGATGAAAAGAGAGTATCAAGATGGGGAAGGTAGCTGGCAGTATTCAATGTTGCTTAAATATAAATGAAGATGAACAATGAAGAAATGACATCACATTTGACAACTGAAAAGTCATCAATGAATATCCTTGTAGCAAGACTGGTTTTAGAAGAATAATGAGGTGTTTGTTTGAGCAAGATTTTAAGGAACAGAGATGCAAACTTTCTTCTCTCTCTCTTTTTTTTCTTGGAGGAAATCAGGGTTAAGTGACTCCCAGGGTCATACAACAGTTTGAGACAGGATTTGAACTCAAGTCTTCTTGACTCTGGGGCCAGTGTTCTATCCACTGTGTCATCTAGCTGCCTCAGAGACGCAAACTTTCAAATCAATTTGGTGTACATATTGATTCATACAGAAAGGGTTCAAGAACATACATATTTCACTTCACTGCGGCCGTCTGGCACCCTATATTTGTATAGTTTGGGAAATAAAAACTTAAACCTAACTTCTCCCAAGAAGTCAAATCTATCCAGATGTATTACAATAAATACTTGGCCCATGGCTATTGTTTAATATGCAGTTTTATACTGATGTAGACAAAGGGACCTAGAACCTTTTACAAATTCACCAATCAAGGAGTTTGTCAAGTAAAGCTTGACATGTAGGATTGGTAAAATCCTCTTGAATTTTATCTTTTATGCTATCAGTCTTTACACACAGTCTCATTTTTTTCCCTCTGAGTTAAGTTTCCTGATTTAGTCATTCTTCAACTGTTAGGAATAAAAGCCAGATTGTGGGGGTTGGGTTTGTGGAATGAGTAAATAATGAGGAAAGGAAAGCAGATAATGCAGATGAATTGTTCCAGAAATTTGCTTGTGCCAGGCATGCTGCTAAGTGTTAGGATTGGTGGCCAGAGAAAGTGTTTTTGGTGTCAGCAGCTAAACTACACTTTTGTCCTCATTTTCTTCAAATTTATACCACCTTCAATATCCAGAACTTTGAAATTCTACTGTCTAAATCCATATACATTGGTCCTTCAACCTCTTTCCTTTCCCAACTTGCACTGAATATATTCTTTATTATGGTTATGGCCTTTGGTCCCTAGATCCATTCTCACTCCTTCAGTATCTTTCCCTTACTCTGGCCTTACTTACGTCCATACTTAGGTTTGATGCCAGGCTTCATAGTCTAATGTTTAGTTATTACCTTAGAATTCTTCATATCCCTGACATTTTACCATTCAATTGTCTCGTGCCTCTCTGCCCTTTGCTGCTAAATTATTAGGGAAAAACTATTATAACAATTGATACTTCCATTTCTTCATTATAAACTTTCTTCTCGAATTCATTCAATAGTCACCATTCAGTCCCTACTATTCCTCTGAAACTGTTCTTTTGAAACTATTCTATGATTTTCCTAATGGTCAAATCCAATGTTTTCTTCTTAAGTCCTTTTTATTTTGATTTCTCTTCAGCTTTTTAATTGTTGAACATTTCCTTCAATTAAATACTCTGATCTCCTTCAGTTTTAGGGACACCATGCATTTTTGGTTCCCCTGCTTTTTAAATGTTTCTTTTCTCTCTCCTTCAGTTGTTCCTATTTCCCTCCTGATATTAATTGGGATGTTCCCCCAATGACCTGTCCTTGAAACTCAATTTATCTCTTTTTTCACTCTTAACCTTATATTACTCCCTTGATTTTAATTACCATTTTTATTCAGATGTATTAATTTTTCCAAGCTCTAGAAACCTACCTCCAACAGACTAAACATAATCTTTACCTAGATACCTCACCGACCTCTTAAACTCAGCATTACAAAATCAAGTTTACTACCATTAAACTTCCTCCTTTTCTTCATATCACGATTCTTTCTGATGGATCGTTGCCTGTCACGCTCGTGACTTTGGAGTTAGCTTTGGCTTGTTTTCCTCCATTATTCTTTATGTTTAATTAGTTACCATGTTCTGTCACTTATCCTTCTGGATCTACTAGATTTCCATTGTTGCAACTCTAATTCAGGCCTTCACTAGTATCCATTCAGTTGTTGCAATAACTTTTTTATTTTGCTTCCCCCTTCTAGTCTCCCTTCTCCAATGTCAAAATAATTATTCCAAAGGATCAGTCAACATAAATTTATTAAGCTTTTATTATATTTCAGGAAGTGTGCTAAACACCATGAATGCAAAAAAGGGACAAAATTATAGTCTCTGTTCTCAAGAAGCTCACAGCGTAATGGATGATACAATATGTAAATAACTACATTACATTACGTTGTATTAAGAACTAATACAGTGGAAGTGAAGACAACCTCAGAAGGACGGCGCTAAAGGTGGTGGTGGTATGGGTTTGTCAGTGAAGGGGAGTGTGAAAAGTCTCATGCAGAAAGTGGAATTATGATTGAGTCTTGAAGAAATACAAGGAATATAGATGGTAGAGGAGAGGATGGAGAGCATTCTAATTATGGGAGATAGTAAAAAGGCACAGATTCAGGTCTTGAAGAGCTGTGTGAGCAATAGCAAGTAGCCCAGTGTAGTTGGATCAGAGACTATATTGAAAGGATTAAAGTATAAAAAGGTTGGAAACACGAGAATGGGCCAAGTTTTGAATTGTTTTAAAAAGTCAAACAGAACCTTTTATCCTAGAAGTTCTCTTCCCAGAGAGGCATGGTAGTTTACTGAGTACGAAGTTGAATGGTTTAGAACTTTTACTTTATGAATCTCACTTGCAGTTGAATGGAGGATGGATTGTAGTGGTGAAAAATTTGTGGCACAGAAACCAATAAGAAAGCTGTTATGATAGCGTAGCATGAAGTTATGAGGGTCTGTATTAGTGGTGGCTAGTTAAGTCGAAAGAAGGAAGAAACAAGATCTGAAAAGTGATTATTTATGTAAAATGAGCAGCAGTGAGGAGTCAAGGATGACCATAATGTCGTGAGTTTGAGTGACTGGGAGAATGGTGGTGTCCTCAAGAATAAGAGTTAATATAGGAAGAGAAGGGGCATTTGGGGGAAAAGGTAATGAATCATATTTTGTACACGCTGAATTTGATTCACATGTGGAATCCAGGTTAAGATGTCCAAAAGATAGTTGGAAATGAGAGACCAGAGCCTGAGAGAGAGAGAGACAAAAGCTAAAGATTTATCTATCTATCTGTCTGTCTGTCTTTCTATCTTTCTATCTATCCATCTATCCATTGCTGTCATTTATATTCATATAGAGATATCTATCTCATTTATGTCAAGAGCTACATCTCATTCCCAGATATAGCTATATCTCTGTTTATGTATTTCAGAAGCACTTACATACAGATAATTAAGCCCATGGGAAATGATGAGATTACCAAGTAAGATAGTGAGACAGTAGTACAGATGACTAGTTTTTTAACCTGCTGTCCGGAGATCCATGGGGTCTGTGAAGTTAGATGTGAAAAATATATTTCAATATAATTGGTTTCCTTTCTAATCCTATGTATTTTCTTTCACAAATTTAAAATAGTTATTCTGAGAAAGCATCCAAAGATTTCTCCAAACTGCCAAATGTCTCATACACAGAGAGGAAGAGACAGAGAGAGAGACAGAGAGAGGGACAGAGAGAGAGACAGAGAGAGAGACAGAGACAAGACAGAGACAGATACACAGAGACACAGAGAAAGAGAGGGAGGGAAGGAGAGAAGGAGAGAGAGAAAGAGAGTGATTGAGTAAGATTCCTTGGTGCAGAGAGATAAGAGAACAGGGCCTAGAATAAAATTCTAAGGAACATCTGTGGTGAGTGGACATGACTTGTATTTTTCATAATACCAAATACAGGAGTCTTGAATGGTAAAGCTTCATATATATTTTTTGATTAGTAGATTCAGATAAGCAAATAATATATATTGGCTAAAATGATAAGCTGTTATGTGTGTGTGTGTGTGCGTGTGTGTGTGTGTGTGCACATTGGTATACATAAGCAAACACATATACAAATGCACATATCTATGTGCATCACCTGTGCCCAAGGTCACCAAAGATTCTGGGCTTAGAACTGGATCTAATATTGGTGATCAGACCCTAGAAATAATCTGATTTTAATATACTGGTTTCCTAGTACTTCTAAAATAAAAGTACTTCAGTTTGTTATTCAGAGCTCTTGACAACATAGTAATAACTACATTTCTGGCTTCATTATACCTTATTTTCTTCCATATAGCCTAAAGTTTAGCCAAATTGGTCTCAGTCTTCTTTGTAGAAAAAAGTTTTTATCTTTCACCTCTGTGCCTTTTGTATAGGCTATCCTGGAGGCCTGAATGCACTATTTCTTTCTTCACTTCTAGATCTTAGACTCTAGTTTCCTTCAAGATGAAGCTTAAAGATCACTTTCTGTGTGGAATTTTTCTTCATTCTCCCAACTATGAGTGACTTACACACGTATATTAGTGTAAGTTGTGTAAATAGAATTTAAATTTCTTGAGGGCAGGAATTGTTCTGCTTTTCACCATGTGACTTCAGGACTTTTTTAATAGTGCCTGGAGCATAATGGGTACTTAATACATGTAAATTGACTGATTACTTGAGAATGTTCTGTTTCTTTGGTTCATAGGCCCCTCTGTGGAGTCATAGTTTAGGGAAATCTCAAAAATCCAGGTTAGCTATAGCTCTAAATGTTCTCAAATGTGAGTAACAAGATCCCTAACTCCCTTTAGTCATTCAAAATACAGTATAGACATTAGGTACATGAGTCTTTATTTCATTCTCAGGGAAAATGTACAATAATACAAAGGGCTCATAGGAGCTCATAAAGAGGGATTGAAAAATGAAACACCAAAACAGTTCATTAGACCACCTGTGGAAGATAAATATTCTTTGAAGGCTGTTGAACAAAATTCCTTTTTCACGGTAACTGTACTGTTGATGTAGCTCATGTCAGTATTGGGGTTGGCAAGATCCAATTCTCCTTCCTCTACTGAGTCCCATGGTACAGCTTCAATAATTCAACTTCATGACAATCTTCCTTCTCTAAGTATCATGTGACAAAAGATGTTTTCTCCTTCTAAGAGGCGAATAATAGAATACTAAAATCGAGAAATGGTCACACTTTGGGCTGCTGTGAGGAAACTCCCAAATCTGGTGCTACCCAGGAAATAGTCCTTCTCTGGCTACAAGGTTAGATTCTGAGATCATATTGCCTAGTGAATTAAAATTCTACCCTCCTGTATAAACATGGTCAAGGCTAAGTAACAGTGTCTATGAACTGCTCCCCTCCATTCTAAAGTTGTGTGCAATGACATATCTATTATTGCATGTGTTTCTGTTCTAAGTTCCAACTTATGCTATCCCTCCCATACCCTTATGACTACACTGTGATCTGAATGTCCAAGGATAACACGGCACTTTGAAAGTCCAGGAATATCATATGATCATATTTTATCATTGAAAAGGAGCTCAGAGGCCATCTAGTTCAAATGCATAATTTCATAGATGAGGGAATTGAGCTGCAGAGAGATTCTTGTGCTTGATGACAAAAATTTCAAAACCATGATTTGAACCCAGGTCTTCTTGCTTCAAAGTCCATGACTTTGCCCATTATATCACATTTCTTTTTCATGTCTCAGCAAGCTTTAATATACTGTTAGGGAAGAAAAGCTATTTTATTTTTAAACAATATTTTATTTTTCCCTAGTTACATGTAAAGACAATTATTAACATTCATTAAAAAAAAATTGAGTTTCAAATTTTTTCTCTCCTTTCCTCACCACCCTCCTCCCTGAGACAGTAAGCAATGTGATATAGGTTATATATATTCAGTCATGCAAAACAGATTACCATATTATCCATGTTATGAAAGGACAGATCTACCCCCCCAAAAAAAAACACAGAAAAGTACAGAAAGTGAAAAAGTGTGCTTCATTCTTCATGCAGATTTCATCAGTTCTCTCTCTAGAGGTGGATAGAATTTCCCATCATGAGTCCTTTGAAATTGTCTTGCATCATTATCATTGTTACTGTATATAATGTTCTCCTGGTTCTGCCCACTTCATTTTGCACCAGTTCATAAAAGTTCTTCCAGGTTTTTCTGAAAGCTGCCTGCTCATCATTTCTTATAGCACAGTAATATTCCATTATAATCATATGCCACAACTTTTTCAGTCATTCCCCAGTTGATTGGCATCCCCTGTTCCAATTCTTTGCCCCCACCAAAAGAGCTGTTATAACTATTTTTGTACAAATAATTCCTTCACCCACCCCTCCTTTTTTATCTCTGGGATATAGATGGAGGAATGATATTGTTGGATTAAAGGGTATGCACAGATTTATAGCCCTTTGGCTATAGTTTCAAATTGCTCTATAGAATGGTTGAATCAGTTCCCAACTCCACCAACAGTGCATTAGTATCCCATTTTTTTTTCTCCATTCCCTCCAACATTTATTATTTTCCTTTTCTTTCATATTAACCATTCTAATAGGTATGAAGTGGTATCTCAAAGTTGTTTAAATATGCATTTCTCTAATCTATATGATGTAGAAAATTTTAAGAAAATTTTAACAAGAAAATTCCTTCCCCTATTATTCCTTCCCATCCTACAGACCTTCATGGGCTTTCATTCACCAGTCACCTTGGAAGCATTCTGAGTTGCTGGGAACAAATCAGGGGCATTGTGTTTGTCCTTTCAGCAAGGGACCAGCCTACATAGATATTTCCATAAGATTTTCCCTTCAAATAACTACTCTCCTTTCAATTCCATTAGATTATTGAGAAAACTAAGATAATTGATCAAGGGTTTTCCTGATCAACCCCATAGTTAGTATTGTATCCTGCTCCCACATCCCCACGATAATTTGATTCTATCAAAGGAGTTAGTCTTTTATTCTCTAATTTCCATAGGCCATTAATTTAGACTTTTTCAGTCCTGATAATGGTCAATTTCCTATTTTCTTTCCAAACTGCTTCTGGGTTCCTTTAATTCCTTGCTTCCTATGAGAGTTTTTGTGTACAATTTTGGAATTTGAAGCTAACAAATGTTCTACTAGATCCAAAGGTGAAAATGACATGCTGTTGAGAGTACCCTTGAGGATGTAAATTGTCAATATCCAATGTCCTGCTTTGAGTCAACCAGTGTACAGATTTTTTCCCCTTGAAAATGAAAATATCCATGAGAATATGGACCATCTAATAAATCAGAGCTTATGGGTTAATAATTAAAAGCAAATTCTAATGGGTATTAGAATTAGGGAAGTCTTTTGTCTTTTGTCCAGTTGGAATATAACCAGGTTTTGGAGCTTTCACAGATTTCTCACAGGCAAGCTTGCCCTTTTGGCAGAAATTTTCTCAACATTTTCCTCTTCTTGTTATCCTTTCACAAGAGTATTTTTGGATATTATCGACTGGTACTTATCACAACCTCCCCAAGACAGGACTAATGTTAACCATGTTCTCCACCTGAAATGGATGGAGGGAGAGTGGAGGCAAAATAAATTGAATCTGGCACAGATTAAGTAGCATCCAAGTTGGGAGAACAGTAAGGAATACCCTCAAAATACAGCCATGGATCTGTGAAATAGCCAAGTATAAGAGGCTAAGACGAGTTTTTCAATGAAAAAATTCAATGTGCAGGGAATACAAAAGAAATTTGAAAGTCAAATGGCAGAAAGTGTCAGAGAAGCAATAGTTTGACCAATATCACCCATTTCTGTAAATTACAGTCCCTTTTCTTGGTTAGTGTTTCGCTCTCCTGGAAGGATATGTGACTCATTTTCAGAAGGTGCTATCTCCTTCTAATTTGGTCTACCCACCTGAGTCCTCAGACATATCAATATTATTAATAAAAAGAAAAATATTTTCCTTTGTAATAGGAAGATTCTCTGATACATGACATTCAAAGTTCCTAAGGAATTGTTTTCTTTTTAAGGGAGATATGGAGCCACTTTTGACTTCATCTTTCAGACCCAGCATATGGAGTTTAATTTGTCACTCATAACAATATTTTAGAATTATAAATCATAGGATTTAAACTTGGAATGATCTACATTTATGTAGGTCCTCATTGTTTGACCAGCTAACATGGTCAGTTACTTTTTACCATAGAATAATGGTAAATTCCTTGGTAAAGATATATGTGTGTGTGTGTGTGTGTGTGTGTGTGTGTGTGTGTGTATGTATGTGTGTGTGTGTGCATATACATACCCACACATATAAATCTTATCATGTAAATTAAAAGCAAATGAATGTTTAAAAAAGCATTTGAGGGGACGGAGCCAAGATGGCGGAGTAGCAGCAGCAACATATCGCAGCTCTCACATAGCCACCCCAAACTACCCATAAAATAGGACTCTAAACCAATCCTAGAACTCCAAAATGCATACAAAGATACTTCCCACTGAAGTCAGCTCAGCTACGAGGAACCATATTAGCACTGCGAACCAAAACCAGCCTGGCCTGCAGCTGCGGCTGTGCCCCAGGGGTGGCTGGACAGAAGGAGCAGAGCAGCGGATTAGAGGCAGCTGCGAGCAGCGTTCAGAACTAGGTCAGTGGGGATTGCAGGGAGAAAAGCATCTGGCCGAAAGGCCTCCAGAGCAGAAAAGCAAAAGGCAGAGGTTTTGCACCAGCCTCCGTGTTGCAGCTTCCCGCTTGCGGCCTGCAGACAGCAGTGGGACTAAGCGATTGTTCTGAGGCCAAGAGCTCTCGTGTTGAGTGGCCTGGACCTGGATCATGGTCTTGGGCCTCGGTCCTGGAGTCTTCATTATCCAGTCAGCTGGAAGTAAATAGGAAGAGTCCCAGCATCTTCCTGAGAGCTACGGCAGCCGGGAGGACCCCAGTGATTTGGGACAGAGCTTTCCCTTCTGGAAGCAGAGCCCCACAGAGATTTAAAAAAAAAATCACAGACTGAACAACCATGAGTAAGAATAATCTTAAG
>CM053580.1:405154612-405175819 GCA_028627135.1 Pseudochirops cupreus
TATATGCAATTATTATTATTATTATTATTGACTACATCCAACTGGAACTTGAGATACACAGGCACTGTGGTTGGGAGATCCATCCTGCCCTACCAAAAAGTGACATAGGAGGGAATAGACTGGGGGAGGGGGGACACACTGGGATGGCTGTTTTGGGGCGGTGGGTGGGGGAAAGAGGGGGAGAAAATATGTAACTCAAAATCTTGTGGAAATGAATGATGCAAACTAAAATAAAATTTAAAAAAAATAAAAAAAATAAAAAAGCATTTGATTGCATTTTCCCTCCATTTAAAACTAATTAAAAATTGAATGTGACAGGGAGAGAAAGGAGGAATATCATTTTTCAAAGTCCCTCTTACTTTTTCTCTAACTAAACTAACTTCATGAGGCTTTGGGATAGCTTTGAAGAATAGACACCAATGAGAATGAAGGTAAATCTCTTGTTAAAATATTGTTTCCTTAAACTAATTACTGAGCTTAATTTAGTTCTTTTTTTAAACAGCAATGAATGAATGAATTTTTAGTTTTCAATATTCACTTCCATAAGATTTTGAGTTCTAAATTTTCTCCCCCTCCTTCCCTGTCCCCCTCCCCAAGATGACATGCAATCTCATTTGGTTCTACATACACATTCACATTAGAGATTTTTACCTTAGTCATGTTGTAAAGAAGAAGTAGCTGAATCTTTTTCTTTTCTATTTGTTCTACTGCAGCATTTGTCCCTTGTTCTCATAACTATTTGAGAGGGAAAAAAAAGAAATCTTTCAATAGTGATGAAATAAGAAATAGTCTTTATTTTTCTCTTCCCACATATTCTAAAGATGTGGTTTGTAATATTGGTTTTTTTTCATTAAAAAGGCCTTTATTTCCCATGCTATCTTCCCACAACATTGCTGTCTGGAGGCATTAAGCTCCCAGCTTCTATCAGATGAAAATGCAAGCCTTTAGCAATTTGGTCTCAAGTGACTTGAGTTGACAATGGTATGTGAAGGCAGCAAACACTTCTTTCATTCCTTCTTGTCTAAAAGTTCTTAAGTACACAAACATCAATAATTTCTAGAATAGCTTAAATGAGAGGAACACTTAGACAAATATTCAGTTATATGATTGGTCAAACCAATCAAAAGACATTTATTAAGTACCTACTACATACCAGACAATGTGTGACAACACTGGGAGAAACAAAGTGAAAAAAAATAGCTTTTATCTTCAAGAAACCTGCAGTCTATCTGAGGAAATAATATGTCCATGTACACCTGTAAATAGGAATTATATAAAAAGTCAAAGCAATTGATCATAAAGACATATAGCATCAATTAGACAGGGTTAAGGAGAACATAATAGTCAATTAACAAACATTTAGTAAGTTTTATGTGCCAGGCATTATGATAAGTACTTGGAATACAAAGAAAGGCAAATACATGGATTCTGCCCTCAAGAAGATCACATTGTAATGAGAAAGATAAGCAAAAAATTGGACGTACAATTATACAAGATATATGCAGAGTAATTATACAATTGTATAAGATTCATGCAGAATGAATAACAGGTGATGTCAAAGGTAACCACTAGGTTTGGTAGGAGGTGGGAAATAGCAGGAAGGGCTCTTGTCGAAGGAGAACAGATTTAAAAAAGCAAAATACCATAATCCAGAAAATAATATAACAAAACATTGCGAAACAAAGCTGTATGAATCTCCTCAGTAGGCAAAAAAAACTATGAGGGGGATCCACAGAATATTGCCAAAATAAAAAAAATGTTTCAAACAGCAAGACACATAATGGTTAAATTTATTAATTTCAGGTACAACAGAAATATAAAAATACAGAGAATAAGTACAAAAAGAAAAGTATATTTTAATACCTCAAGAATATTCCACAGTCACAAGGACTCACTAAAGGGAAAGGAATATTTTATTCCAAAAATTGGCCTTTCTAACTTGAGTGCCAAATAACGTACTTGAAAAATTGACTTCACTTCATAATGAAATCTTGAATTATATTTAGGTCAAAGGGCAAAGTGCAGGAAAAAAATTTGTAGAAAAGAATGATTTTGAAAGGACAATATGCTAAAATTTCTTAGGTAAAGTTAAAGTGATTCTCAGATGGGAGAAAAAGCATATCCTTGAGAGCATAAAATAACTAAATACAAAAAATGATTATTCAACTGAATTCATAATTTTAAATGAGAAAATTGGCAAATTAACAAACATAAGTACAAGAGGAAAGTTTAACAATTAGAATAAAATAGATACTTTGAGAACCAAGAATTCTATAAAATTGATGAAACTAAAAGCTGATATTTGTTTCAGAACACTAACAACATGGACAAACTTTTAGGTAATAAACTAAATATAAATAAAGTGAAATCACAAGAGAGAATAAATAAAAATAATTATCAGAACCTATTCTCCAAGCACAAAATTACATCTCATAATTTGAAATCAATATGTCTGCATAACCATAAAATAAACAAATTATTAGGCCACCAAATACAGATCTTAAACAATTCAGTTTCAAAAAAAAGGAAACTGAACTCCAAATTTGGAATTCAAGGGATTGTGGAACTGAATGTTGTAAACTAAAAGTAAATAAATACATTTTTTAAAAAAGAAGAAGAAACCTTGATCCAGAGGGATTTACAGAGGATCCTATCAAAGTTTTAAAAAACAATGAATATATTTACTACACAAGTCATTCTCAAAAATTGAGAAAGAATATACTGCAACACATTCATTTTATGGAAAAATCTGTTCCTAATACAAATCCATAAATGAATAGGGCAAAAAAAGAGAGAATTATAGTCGAAAATAACTAATGAATATAGGCCCCAAAAATGAAACAGTTGGCATAAATACTACAGCAATACTATTTTTTAATTTCAGTTGGATTCATACAAGGACTGGCAGCTAAGTGGTACAATGAATAGAGCACTATTCTTGGATTCAGGAAGAATTTTCTCCATGAGTTCAATTCTAATCTCAGACATTAGCTGTGTAACCCTGGGCAAGTCATGTAACCCTCTTTTCCTCAGTTTTCTCATTGTAGAATGAACTGGAGAAGGAAATAGCAAACTATTCCACTATTCTCGCCAAGAGAACATCAAATGGCATCACAAAGAGTTGGACACAAATGAAAAAATTGAACAACAACAACCAGAGTAACTCCAAGAAGTTGTAGCACGCACAGTGGATATATCCCAGTAAAACCATCTTGGCAGATGAGCTAGACCAAGTTGAGAGTAACTGATGGGCCTCAGATCCATCAGTGAGTTAGAGGGATATTTACTCCAAGCATGTGAAGAATTCCTGGAAGTACAGGCGGATAAAGATAATTTCTTCCAATGGCCATGAAGACTGCTAAAGCAGGTGCTACGGAAAATTGAGAACTTGGATATTGAAGAATTAAGGACATCCACTGTATGGACAGAATTAAGGACATCCAGCAATCATCTTGACCTTTATCTTGACCCTGGACTTCAATGACCCTGGAAGAGAAAGTGAGGCTGATGATTTTGTACAGCTGTGCCTCACAAATTCAACTCACATACAAGTCAAGACATTGCCCAATGATGTCATTGGTGTTCTTAAAAAATGAAGGAGTAACAACAACAATGCAAGACCTGTAAGAGTCACTTATCATTAAGAAAATAATTAATGCAATTAAATATGCTAAAAACAAAGACATTTCAAAATAAATGATTATTTCAATGGATACAGAACAAGCCTTTGACAAGGTCTGACATTCATTTATGACAAAAAGCCTACAAAAATAAGTAGAGTAGAAACTTTTGCAATGTGACAAGTACATACTAAACCTAGAATCTAGTATTACATATCACTGAGAGAAACAGTAAATTTTCCAAAAATTAAAGGAGTAAAGCAAAGATGCACTCTTTTCTTTCATTTGGCATATTTATAAACATGTCAGCTGTAGAAATGAGGTAATAAAGAAATTAAAGGCATAATGGAAGCAAATAGGAGACAAAAGTATCCCTAATTGTGAATAGCATAATTAGAAAATGCAGGAAATTACCAGAGAAATTACTCAAGAAAACATTCATAGTTTCAGTAAACTAGTCAAATAGAAAATAAACTATAGTAAATCAATAGGAATATAAATCAATAGTAACAGCAATACTACAAGTCATCAAGCAGAAAATAATAGAAAAAGGAATCTTATTTAAAATAACTACAAAATGCGTAAAACATTTGGTGGTTGAACCAGCAAGGCACACTGGAGACCTGTAATGATACATGTAGTATGCAACAAAATAAAGAATGAAAAGTATTTAAAGAAGTTATGCAGTGTTTGTGAATGGATTATGCCAATAAAATAAAGTCAATAATACTATCTAAATTAATTCAGAGGTATAGTGCTATTAAGTTAAAACTAGAAAGGGATGTTTTATATGAGAAAATATAACAATTCATTTGGAAGAAAACAAGATCTAGGTTCTTAAGGTGAATAATAGAAGAACAAGTCAAAATGAAAGGACAATAGTGCTTTCTGACCACAAAATATACTGTAACCCTTTAATCATCAAATCTAACTCATCAAGAACCAAAGCAAAGCAGATAAGGAAGAATCATAAACAATTTTATTCAATAACTCAGCATTGGCTAAACTCAAAAACATCTCTGCTTTGGGGTCAAGCTTGACTAGAATACTGCTGTCTTATTTTGATTATTTTGTTGTTGTTTCCATTTACATTACTGTAGTTCTATACATTATTTTCCTGGTTCTGTTTACTTCACTTAGTACCAATTTGAATATTTCAAGTCAAGTTGAGTCAACAAGCATTTATTAAGCAACTACTCATAGGCATTTGGGTAAATGTTAGACATACAAAGAAAGGGAAAAAACAAAACAGAATAAAAAAAATCTATCCTTTCTCTGAAAACCTTCATATTCTAATGGAGGAGACATCATGTAAGCAACCATATACAAAGAAGATTTATACAAGATAAATTGGAGACAATGTCACTGGTAAGGCACTAAGATCGAGGAGGACTTGGAAAGGCTTCTTAAAAAAAGACCAAACTTTACCTGATAGTTGAAGCAAGCAAGAAAGCTAGGAGGCAGAGATAAGGAGAGAGATAGTTCCAAACACCGGAACATCATGAACAAATGCCTAGAGGTTGAGAGATGAAGTGTTCTGTTTGAGCAACAGCAAGGAGGTCAGTGTCATTCAATCACAGAATATGTGGAGATAAATAACCTGTAAAAAGACTGGCAATAGAGGAATGACTGGCAACTATGAATGACCCTAAAAGTCAAAAAGAGGATTTTATATTTGATCTGTTCGCATTCCTCTACATTTATCATCTTCGTATTTGGCAGAACCAATGTCCATTATATTAATGGATAATCATTTGTTTAACCATTCACTACTAAAATGGACATCTCCTTTGCACCAGCTCTTAGCTACTGTGAACATACTGCTGTAAATATTTTGCTGTACAGAGGACCTCTCTTTGTTCTACTTACCTCCATAAGCTATATGGACAGCAGTGGTATCTCTGGGTCAAAAAGGACAAGCCATTTTAGTCACTTTTAGCAGGGAAGAATAGCAAAAGATACAATAGATCAATTTCAATAAATGAACTTGAAAAATTTTTGCTTTAATGAAATCAAAGACTAGGATAAAAGAACTTTAGATTGGTGGGGAAAAAGCCTTTGAATCAAATATTTGGGTCTGATACCCAAGATTTATAGTAAACTAACACTAACACATTAAGACTAACAGCCATTTCCCAATGAATAAGTTGTCAAAAGCTAAAAAGAAATAGTTCTCAAAAAAAGATTCAGAAACTATTACAGTTCCATATGAAGGATTGCTCGAAATCACTGCCAACAAAATTAATGCAAATCAAAATGAAGGTTTTACCTCATTCTCAGTGTCAAGAATGATAAAAGTTGGGAATAGTCTGTGATATAGTCATTGTGGAAAGGCAAGCACACTGAATTGTTCCAATCATTCTGGGATGCAATTTGCTGTGATGTCAAGAAAGTGAATAAAATATCTCTACCTTTTGATTTGGTGATCTAATTGCTAAGCATGCAGCCTAAACAGGTCAATGATTTAAGAAAAGGTGGAGGGGCATATGCATCAACATATTTTACTAGCACATTCTATAACAATGATGTGGAATAAATGCAGATACCCTGCAACTAGAGAATGACTAAACAAATTCTGGTGCATGCATGCAATGGAATATTGCTGAGAAGCATGGGGAAAATTATATAAACTGATAAAAAATGAAATAAACACAACCAGGAAAATAATGACTGTAATAGAAATGGAAATGGAAATAACAGTTATGTGAAAACAATCAGAACTGAATTCTCTGAAGTTATAAAGACCGAGCTTACCCTCCCCCCCCAAAAGATATAAGAAATAGGAATGTACTTCCCTTCCTTCTTTGTGGAAGCAAGGGAACATTAATGTTGCACATTGTATATAATGGCATATTTGTTTAATATATTTAGCAAGGACTTCACTTGATCTCAGTTCCCATAGCAATAAAATAAGGAGATATAAAGGGATCATGAATTAAGAAGTAACTCAACTGCTCAAAACATCACAGGTAAAGCAGTTTATTACTCAGAGGGAGGTAAGCATTTTACGCCCAAGCCCTTCAATCTCATGGACAACTATGAGCAATGGCACAGGAATATAGTGAACTGTATACCCTGGTTGGGAGAACAGAGTTCTAGGTCTCTGCATTTATATCTGATTATTGTTGCTGGGCAAATTTATAGGAACCAAAAGGAGAAACAACCTCCCTTCCCCCTTTCATAAGGCATTGTAATTAGGAAAATTTACATACCTAGATTATGTGAAGTTTGCTTAATTTATTATGATTATATGAGCCTTGCCTAAATCAAATTGACTAAACCAGTTATTGGTTGTACAGCAGATCATCAGTGACCAAACATGGAGTCACTTCTTTCAACTAGGGCCTCTTTGGCTAGTAGGCTACTGAGGTCACTTCTAGAATTGGATCTAAGTTCCCTTTCTCTTCTACTTTACCAAGCACTAGGGTTCTTGTTTCCTGTCAACAACTAATTGTGACAGAGAAGATTCAGAGGCATAATATGCCAACACAAGGACGGTTGAGCTATTGCAGTAGCATTTGAGGGTAATTATGATGTATATTTAGTAGGTCATAGGCAAGGGAAAAATTATGGCCTATTGCCATGGAATTGCAATCCATGGGTATATTATCAAGGAATTTGATTGTATTGCCTGGTTTAAGTCTTACCCAGATAAAATAAAGGGAATAAGTGTGAGAAATATGGAAAGTCTTTTTTTCTATACACATTCTGAATGCATTCTTTATTATCCCTAAATTGATGCATATCATGGTTTGCAAATCATTTTCATTGGAAACAAAGGTCAGAAATTTTATCCAGTGAGTTCAATTATATTTGTTGGAGAAGGGTGCTTTAGGGCAAAAGTTGCTGGCTTCTTCGGGATTACCCAGTCCTTTTTAGTCTCACTTACTAGTTGAATTACATGGCCATCAAGAGACAATGGGGGATTGTGCCTAGCTCTACTGGGCTCCTTCACTGTTTTTTCTAAGGAGAATGTTTGGGGCCATTTGTAATGGGGCCCAATTAGCAGGCATATGATATGATTGATAAATAGATTACACCTTGCATAAGAATTTAGAATGAAAACTCAAATGGCAGCAGAAGAAAAGGAGTTCAGAAGCCAGGCTTAAATGCTTCAAGACTCCTCTAGCTATGACAGCTGTCTAGGGTCTCAAATCACATGACTTATTTGAACCACCCTTGAAGCTATAAACACCAAAAGCTATTGACTCCTCCCTATGTGAGCAAGAAACCATGTAGCATCTCTTGGTGGAATAGTGAGAGATGGCCCTACAGAATAACTCAGCAGAGACATCAAGAGAGAGTATCAAAGTACATTTAAGTAGAGAGAAAACAGCATTACACAGACAACAATATAGCAGAGAATTCCAGCTCAGTGGAAAAACCATTTTACTGTAGTACATAGTGTTCAATTTGCAGTTAGAAAATTCTAGGTTTAAGTTCTGTCTCTGACACTTACTAGCTGAATGCCATAAGAGAATCATTTAACCTCTGTAAGCCTCATAGTAATTTTCCAGAAACAAATATATTATTTGCTCTTGTGTTTTTCTCTTTCCATATAGATTCTTGGGCAATATTCCCTCTCCAAAGGTAGTATTTTGCAAGCCAAGGAAGAAGGAAACAAGAATTTATTAGGTACCTATTACATGCCAGGCATTCCTATATAATCTCATTTGATTCTTATAACAACAGTGTGATAGGAGCTATTATTATTCACATTCTACAGCAGAGGAAACCAAAGCATACTGAAATTAAGTGACTTAACCAGCATCATAGCCAGTAAATGTCTAAGGCCAAATATGAATATAACTCTTCTTGCTTCCAAGCCCAGTGCTCTATTCACTGTGCCATCTAGTTGCCTACTGTGCTCTCTTTGCAAGTGGGAAGGGAGAGATAATTTTCCTTTGTCACTCACCTTAATATACTTCTTAATTAATGTCTTTTGCTTTGAACTACTCTGTCTTTTGGTTGGCTGATCAAAGAAATATTTTGATGGGGACTAATAAGCTGTGGTTTTAAATGAATGTTGCCTCATATTCTATTGATGACATACACCTAAGGGAAACTGCTAAGGGGAGGAGCACAAGTAAAGGGAGATTCTGACTCCCCTCTTTAGTTCTATGCAGTTAAATGTGTTTGAGAAACAGTATGGTATAAGGGAAAGTGTGCTAATTTTGAATTCAAAAGACTAGAGTGAAATTCTAGCTCTCAATTACTATCTGTAATAATAGACAAATCACTTACTATTTCTGGGCTCAGTTTTCTCTTATTCAAAATGGGGGGGGAATAAATCTATACTCTCTCAGAGAATGGTTGAGGGAAAAGCAGTTATGATACTTAAAATGTTATACAAATATAATTTATTTTTGTTGGATAGGATAGCGGCAAAAACCAGATCTATATGCTAACAAAGCAGTTATAAAGATACACCTCTGAAGAAAGAAAGGGTGAACCAGGTCTCCTAAAAATAAAGAAAGCCGAAAACATTAACAATGACCTTTTGAAATAGTTCATCTCATTCATCATTTTCCTACTTCTGCATGTCTTATAGTAAAGAGAAAGAAAGAACAATTGGGAGGTAAGCATCATCTTACAAAAATAGCAGTGAATTAAAAACAAACAGATATGGGAGTAATTGAAAAAAAAAACTGGAGTGCAATCTAAGCAGCAGGGCCAGATGGCAGACACAATAGGGTATTAAAGAGAACTAACTTGAGAACTTCCTAATCTGAACAGCTTTAGGAAGTAATAAATCATGGAAGACTGGGGACAAGGGAGGAGAAGGAAATTAGGACAAGGATAAAGCGGGGAATGAGAATCCCAGCTTATTCAATGAAGAGAAAAAAAATGTAGCAGGGAATTCAAGTAAAAAGTATTGGAATAATACAGATCTTATTCTAAACATTTTGTGAAGGAAGAATATGAGTTAACAGAAAAGAAAACCAAACCTACAAACTTCTAAAGCAGCTGCATCGTCATTTAATAGGGAAAACTTTTGAAAAGAAATTCTGGGGATCCTTCCCCAGCTGAGCAGAAGAGAAAATCAATTACTGGGATGAAAACATACTATTTGCTCGCCTTTTCTTTTCTTTTTTTTTTTGTTTCTTCTTTCTTGTGTTTCTTCCCATTAGTTCCAAATCTTCTTTAGTTCTATGCAGTGATTATGATTAATGTGAAAATATGTTTAATATGAATGTATAAGTAGAACCTATATCCGATTGCACACAATTTTTGGGAGGGAAAAATAGCAGGGGAGAAAATTTAAAACTCAAAATCTTATGAAAGTTAAAAATAAATGAATTATATATTAAAAAAAAAAGAAATTCTATCTTGCAAATGTGATTGTTATCTTCCTCAAAAAAAGAAACAAATAGAACTGAATGGTACATTACCAGCCATGTTCATTATTCATTTGACAATTCATTAAAAATAAATAATTTTTTTAGCATAATCATATGAAAAATACAGGGTTAGGGGCTGCATATACAAAGATAAACACCAAAGTCTTTGTCTTCATGGAGCTTACACTCTAATACACACAAATACATCGGGATGTAATGTAATTAGTGTCAAAGAAGAAATCAAGACAAAACTGACATTTTGTCAATATGCATCCAGATAATTTGACATTTAAGGACGAGAAGTTCACTTTTAGCTTGAGCTGGGTGAGGAGGATCTAGTCAGGCTTCTGAAATATAGCTGAAGCAAGAAGATTAGTTCCCAGATTTTGTGGCTCATTTAACAGTCAAATTCTGATACTTCTGTAAGAAGATATCACAAGAAGTATAAATATTATTTTTTGCCAACATTCTGAATCCTAGATTTATTTTTGGAAGAACTACCTTTTGAGTCCCACCTCTTTTGCTGATTATCTTATGATTTTGGACTCATCACTTTTTTGTTGCCTCTATTTGCCAAAATATCACACAGTCAATAAACATTTATTAAGCACCTACTCTGTACCAGGGTACTTTGCTAAGCACTGAGGATACAAAAAAAAAAAAAGAGTAAATGATATGCCCTGCTCTCAGGGAATTCACAATCTAATGAGTGAAATGAGAGATTATATTAGCTTGGCTCTAAGGCCTCTGCAACTTTAAATCTTTAATTCAGTGATAGAAAATGCATTGTGATCCTTAACTAAAGCCAGAATTGGTTTAGGATGTTGATAAGGAGCCAGACTTATGATTTCCTTCATACAAAAAACCTCTGAGTAAAGAAACTCTTTCAACCAATTCCAGTTAGTACCTTTTGTGCAAATGAGAGACTTAGAAAGTTGCCTAGAGCACTGAGTGGCTGTCACTTGTTTAGACTCACATGGCTAATATATTTCAGAGACAGAACCTGAATGCAGGTTTTCCTAGATTTGAGGCCAGTTTACTATTCATTGCTTTGCATATTGTTATGGGAATCTGAAGATCTTCCCTGCCCCTAGGCCCTTTGCTAAAGTGGCTACATGACTCTGAGAACCTTCCCCTATTTGAAAGTATACTCTGCCCCTTAATAGGCTGAATGTGGTCACGTGGGGCCTGTGGTGGGAGGCTTGTTCTTCAGGAATGCCCAAGCCTTATTACTTTGTGATTGGGCAGTGGGTCAAGAGGGCTATGACATTCTCTGAGCCAGGAGAAGGCTATATAAACTGCTGATGTGAGGTTTTGCTTTGGGGCTCACTTTGAGAAGAGTTGTGTGATTTGGCCAGACGAGACTCTGGGCAGCCGTTGAGCCCCCTGGCTGTGAAAAACCCAGATGTTGGTGCTCCCCTCTCTGGTAACTGAATAGGTAACTGATGTAATGGTCAGATGGTTTGGAAGCCTGTCTGGTGATCTGTTTCTCTTGTTTTCTTGTAACTTGTGCTTATAACTTGGGTTTGTATTCTGTTTGCATTCTCTGAAGTTCAGGGTGCTGACTTTTCCTCCTGAACTAGGTAAATGATATACATTTGATTGATTAAAGTGAGATTGTTAACCCATTTTGAGTTGCTTTCCTTTAGAAAAGCAGATCTAAGAACCTGTGCTAGCAGCCGCCCTAGGTATGCTAGGGTGCTTGCTGATACACATATCTCTCATAATATGCTTATTATCTCAAATAATTTTACATTTAATTTAATTTAATAAACATCAAAACCCTTCTATGAGTGAGGTATATAGTATATGAAGCACAAAGATAAGCAGAGTTATATTATGACCAATGAGAAAGAAATGAGATTTTGTATTTGCAAGTTCTTATCACCTATAAACTTTCAATAATATAAGAGTATATTCAAAATAAGATATGTACATGATAAACAAAAATTGCTCCTCTTGGCAATTCAGTCAAGCAGAAAATACATTGACCTAAAAATTAGATTTAGTAGGACCACCTGAGGAAATTTGGAGTAGGTAAGCTTCCATGGACAACTCCTCTCCACAAAATAAGGAAGACAAATTCCCAGGATTCCAGGTCATAGGACAGAGGGATTATTGTTCCCTGTCCATGTGAAAACAAGGAAGAAATTGCAGATTAGCCATCAGGCTGCTGGAAATGTCTCTTTGCTCTCTGGCAGGAATCTACTTAACCCCCTCTCTTTGACAAGGATATTAAACATATAAATAAATTTTATAAAGTCTTTTGGACCTGTTGAAAGAAAGATGCTATACTAATCCATAGATGATGAGGCTGTTTTGAATCATAAAACTCAGAGGTAATAGAGAAAAGATTCTATTTTATTAATAAAGGGAATTGCATAGGCTTATACTATTTACTATCAGAAGGAGATTTGGAGACCTAGTCCAGGGTTTCTTAATCAGGGATCCATAAACCTGATAGATTATCAGAAGTCTGTGAATTTTTTAAATATATATTTTGACAACCTTATGCCAATATAATTGAATTTCCTTTGTAATACTATATATTATATTTTCTTCATTTAAAAGCATTATTCTGAAAAAAAGAGTTTCAATAGACTACCAAAGAAGTCCATGGCACAAAAATGGTTAAGAAATCCTTATAGTTGAACATTCCTCATTTAATGAGGAAATTGAAGACCATGTAATTTAGTGATTTGCCCAAGTTCTTAAAGATAGCAAGAAGCAGAGCCAGGAATCAAATGCAGTACTTCTTACTCATTTCATATACAGTGAAACTATTTTTCTATGTTTCTCTATCTCTATTTCTATAATCTCTACTTGTCTCTGACTCTCTCTTCTTTTATCTCTTATCTCTAACTCTTTATGTCTACTCGTGACTCTATATGCACTTCTAATTTCTCTACTATGTACTACGTATACATTATAATTTTAGAATATATTCTGTAAGAGAGATGATAGCTGCTCTTTAGTGGAAATAAAGAATATGCATACTATATATGTATGTTTCATTATGGTAATTTATATATATATGATTTTAGAATTTTTCAATAAAGCATTAATCTCTAATGGAAATACAGAAAATGATAGATTTCCAAGTTCAAGTTTCTTTTGATTTCATATAGCACTTGGTATCTGCTATATGTTTTGATTATATTTTAATTAAAAAATATTACCTATTGCATATGTCTCACATATTTATCATATACTGTTGAATATCAGTGCATGTATCCCCTGCTCCCTCCATCTACATTTATAACAATATTTTGCTTAAGAAATAGTTGTTGAATATTATGCATTACATTCCCATTGTGTTATAGAGACTTACATAATCTAAAACTTGATGATCATAAAATTCAAAGAGGCCATGATTAGTGTTCAGCAACTCCTAAGAGCAGTGGAATGTTTGATTGTGTATGGCTAAAACAGGGAGGGAGGGACACCAGGAGGGAGGGCGGGAGAGGTGGAAGGAGAGAGGGAGAGAAAGAATGAGAGAGAGAGAGGGAGAGGGAGATGGAGAAAGAGAGGCAGAGAGAGAGAGAGAGAGAGAGAGAGAGAGAGAGAGAGAGAGAGAGAGAGAGAGAAAGATTGATTTTGGGAGAATAAACAATCTCCCATGGGAAGATTTCCTCCTTAGAATCTGTACTGATGAAATTGCCTGTTGTCCTTGAATTTAGGCCATTTCTCTAGTTGCCTGTTCAATTATTGAAGGCACAGTTTAGCGAGGACATAGATAAGTTTTAGAGTATCCAAAGGATGTAAAAGACTTTTCAGATCATGCCATGTAATAATGTGTATCTATGCATATAAATTCATGTGTGTACATATATGCACAGTGTATATATATAATGACATGCATTATTCTAAATCACATTTATCTTGTGTTTTAAGGTTTGGAAAGAAATTTAGGTATACTATTTCATTTAATTTGCACAGTAATCCTGTAAAGAAGATGTTAGTGTTAGCCACAATTTTTTTTTGTTTTTTGGAGGGGGGAAGGCAGGGCAATTGGGGTTAAATGACTTGCCCAAGGTGACATGACTAGTAAGTGTTAAGTGTCTGAGGCCAGATTTGAACTCAGGTCCTACTGACTCCAGGGCCAGTGCTCTATTTGATGTGCCACCTGGCCGCCCCAGCCCCAATTTTTAGATAAGGAAAATGAGCACCATGGAGTGAGTATCTGAGGCATGATCTAGCTCAGTTCTTCTTGACTTCAAATCCAGCATGCTACCCATTCTATCATGCCAACCCTCCCTTGAGAAAGATCTGAATCAATTAGGGACATCATGCCTAAAGAGGAGAAGACTTCAAAAGGTATGTGTTAGATATCTTCAAGTATTTGAAAGCCTATCACTTGAATTAGATTTGCTCTCTTTAGCCCCAGAAGGTAGAATTAGAAAGTAGAGATTGCAGAGAGATTGATTTAGGCTTAGTAGAAGGAAATAGTTCCTATGGCTGCCTTGGAAGATAGTGAGTTCCCCTTTCCTGGGGATTTTCCAGTAAAATCTGAATGCCCATATGTCTGATTCATTCTAATGTTTCAGATATTGTTTAAAATAGGATTTCTCTGAGGTCCTTTCCACAGCTAAGATTCTAGATTCTGCTTTTTGCCAATGAATAATTTTTAACTCATGAATTGTTATTGTTTTATGTCAACTCAGGTATCTGAGGCTGGCAAGAATCTGTTTTCCTACTATTAAACTTTTAAAAATTTACTTCTGGTTGGTCATTATATCTGCCAACTTTGTAGCTATGGTGATACATTTTGCTAATTCCACCTTCTTCCTTCTTTCTCAAGTTGCTTGAATTGGCTTTCCTCTAATGTTGTCTTTCATAATTTCATTTTGCCTTTGTTGTCCTCTTGCTACGTCTCAAATGCCTTAAGTACCACTCAAATTTGGACCTAGATGTCACTTCTTCAGCCCTTGTCTAGGCTGTCTTAGAACAATTTCCCCTTAAATGACCTCTTTTCTCCTGTTCATTAGTCTGAATCTGACCTTTCCTTTAAATTGCAGTTCGTTAGAAGATTTCTCTGATTCATACCAGCTATTTCCCAATTTGTCTACATAATCCCTAAATTATGTTTCCCTTATAAATTGCTTTTTTTGAGAATAATTTTTGCATGTATCTGTAAATTCTATATCCTTTCTCTTTCATCTAATTATGACTTCATCAAGGATAAAGAATTATGTATAATTACTCATATACGCCCCAAGTATCTAGGATTTAGAGTCCAAAGGATCATCATCAAATCATTTTATAGATGAGAAAACCAACGACAAGAAAGAGTAAATGATTTACCCAACATCGCTCAGGTAGGAAGTATAAAAGACAAGATTTGAACTGGAGGGAGAAAATGTGATGCAACATAAACTTGGAATCTCTGGACCCGAGTCAATTCCTGAATGCACCATCTCCTTAAACCTGGTCAAATCAAGAAGCTTTCTAGGCCACAATTTTCTCTTCTGCAAAATGAGAGGGCTGGACTTGATGACCTCTAAAGTCCCCCTCAAAGCTCTAGATCTTTGAACCCAAAACTCCAAATTTAGCACTGCTCCATGCTATTTCAATGCTTTTAACCATAGGTGAAATTCTAGCATAGTATGCAAAACATTTTTGATCTTCTTTGTTTTTTTTTTTCTTTTTGGAGGGGGGAAGGCAGGGCAGTTGGGGTTAAATGACTTGCCCAAGGTCACACAGCTAGTAAGTGTTAAGTGTCTGAGGAAAGATTTAACCTCAGGTCCTCCTGGCTCCAGGGCCAGTGCTCTATTCACTGTGCCAACTGGCTGCCCCAACACTAGTGATCTTAATTATTGACTGTTGAAGATTAAATTTTAGTTGACTGAGGATAGGATGGATTTGGCGGTAGCCAAATGAAGAGTGACAAGATGAGAATGTTATTAGAGTAATATGTGGAATGTGGGATTTACTGGTAGACTAAAGAGTTCCTAAAGGAATGGACAACCCTAAAGAACTACAGGATATAATGTCTGCTCTACACTTACTAGTGAGCTCTAGCTTTTTGGGCAGCTAAATAACCAGGTTGCTAAGGCTAAACTCAGCACAGCTGTGTAAAAATAAGTTCTGTGTGTCTATGTAAATCTCCAATCAGTGGCTAAAGAGCTGGAGTCAGGAAGACCTAACTCCAAATCTAGCCTCCGGTACTTACTAGCTGTGTGACTCTGTTCAAGTTACTTAATCTGTTTCTGCCTCAGTTCCCTCAACAGTAAAAAGTATTCAATAACAGCACCTACTTTCCAGGGTTGCTATGAGCATAAAATGAGCTAATATTTGTAATGTGCTTAGTACAGAATCTGGTACACAGTAGGAACTTAATAGATCCTTGTTCTCCCCTTCACCATTCCCATTTCAACCACATGTCCCTACGTAGTTTTAACATTATATGGGACAAGATCCTGAGGCTTGCTTGTTTTTTAATATGATAATCTCCCCAGATGGCACTAATGTAAGTTCATTTAATATATTACCACCTTTCTTATAATCTAGATTTTCTTCAGTGATCAAGGTTTACCAGATCATTTCCAATTTCTCAAACAGAGGTTTCTTTTCTGAGTCATAATTGGAGTGAGTATTCTTTTATTTCATCTGGGCAAAAGAGAGTTTTAGCTAAATTAAAATGGGAAAAATGGGAAAATTCCTACAAATTCCTAATTGTTATCTATTTGGCACTGAGGATACAAATATAAAATACATATTTATAAAATACAAAATGAGATAATCCCTACTCCAAAGAAGCTTGTAATCTAATGGTGGAGATAACCAATAGATAGATATGTATTGGTTATATATACATATATATGTAGAATAAATATACAAGATAATGAGGGAGTATACTAGAGTTATGAAGATTAGTATTCAGGTAAAAAGTGGTACTTGAACTGTGTCTTGAAAGAAGAACAGGATTTTAAGAAGCAGAGGTGAGAAGGAAGTGTGTTCCAGCCATGACAGACAAGCAATGAAAAGGCACAGAGATGGATGATGGAGAGTAGCACATGAGAAACAAGTTGGAAACCAGTCTGTCTAGATTAGAGAGTAGAGAAGGAGGTTAATATGCAATCAAGTTGGTGACATAAACTGAGGACAGGCTGTGAAGAATTTTGAAAGCTAACAAGAGAAATCCATATCTTATTGATGAGGCAATATGATACCAATGGAGTTTATTTAGCAGGATAGTGACATGTTCAGATCCTATGGAGGCTAAGACTTGCAACAGGTCAAATAGGAGTCCAATGAAATAGTCCAGGGGAGAGGTGATAAGGTGTGAATTAAAGTGGTCACTATGAGCAGAGACTTGTAATTGAGAGATTTTCTGGAGGTAAGAACAACAATAATTGTCAATTAACTGGGAATGTTAGGTGAGTGTGAAAGAGAAATTGAGGATGATATGAAAATTCCAAATCTGAGAGACTGGAAGGATGATGGTACTTTCTACAGAAATAGGGAAGTTTGAAAGTTTGGTGGTTGAGTAGAAAGATGAGTTCTATTTCAGACATGTTAAAGGTTAGTACCTACAGGAAATTCAGTTTTAAATGTCCAATAAACAGTTCGTAATGTGAGATGGGAGCTCAGAAGAAAGATGGGAGCTAGATAAGAAGACCTATGAGTCATCCTCATAGAGGTAATAATCCTATGAAATCTGAGGAGAGAGAGAGTAGAGAAAAGAGGCAATAAAGCCTAGTACAGAACCCTTGAAAACACTTACAATTAAGGGGTGTGATAAGCATGTTAAGACAGTAAAGGAAATTAAGAAAGCCATTAGGCCAGAAGGAGAAGAATTGGGAAAGAAAAGTGTCATGGAATCCCAAAGAAGAGAGAGGATCCAGGAGTAGAGGATGAGCAACTATACAAACGTATGCAGCAGAGAAGTTAGGTAAAATAAGAGCTGTGAAATAATGATCATATTTGGCAACTGAAATCATGGTAAGTTTGAAGACAACCATTTCTGTTGAGTGATAATGTTGAAAGCCAGATTACAAAGTAAGAATGGAAGTGAGCAGCGGTTCTCAACCTGTGGGTCACAACCCCTTTAGGGGTTGAATGGGGTCACCTAAGAACATCGGAAAACACATATTTCTGATGGTCTTAGAAACTGAGACACCACTCCTCTATCAGTCTCCAGGTGGGTCCGTCCACACGCAGATATGCCCACATACGAGTATTAAAGGGTCATAGCATAAGGAAGGTTGAGAACCACTGTTCTAGAGTATATTAAGTGACATCTGTGAAATACAAAATGAGTATTGGATGAAACATTTCTCAAGTACAAGGGATATATTCTCAATAATAATCTTTCAGAAGAGGTTTCTAAGGTCAAGTTTAAAACTAATTCTTACCTGAGGCCTTATTAGATATGATATTTCATTGTAGTTACTAGAATGCTGTGAATCTGTTCAATTCCAATCTTAAGGTTTTTCAGTTGTCATTAGAGCTGACCAAATATGTCATATATACTATTTTTCTGTTTGCTTTGTTTTTAATTTGTTATTTTTTTTGTTTGGTTGTGCTTTTGGTCAAATAATGAACAAAAAGGACTGGATCTGATGTAGTAATATTCCATTCAGCTAAGATAAAACAACAATTAAAATATATGAACCAAATGATAACTTGCCTAGCATTCCTTTCGTCACTCCTAGACCAGTGTGGTGGCATGACCCACCAGGCAGGCCCTGGACACCCAGTGTGGCAGTGTGACCCACCAGGAAGGCCCTGGACACACAGTGTGGCAGTGTGACCCACCAGGCAGGCCCTGGACACCCAGTGCAGCAGCGTGACCCACCAGGCAGCCCGATGAGAGGCTGTTCTTGGACATGGCCTGCTGACCCACCAACCACAAGGGCCACTCCTCGGCATATCACCACAGGGCTGGGATGAACTGAGCTGGGTAAGAAACAAAGGGAGAGCCCACAGGAGGGGCAGCAGCTACTTCCCGGGACCATTCACAGCCTGGAAATTTAAAAAGCCCCTAGCTGAACCCCCAGGGACCAAGATGACAGACTGAAACCTAGCTGCTCCAATCTGCCCCTGTCCCAACCCAAAAACATAGTAATTATTGCCCCAGAGGAAAATTTTAAGCAGCAAAGGCTTAGGAAACCCAGAGAAAGGGAATGAATAAGGTCCTGCCTCAAAATGGGAAGAAAGCAGGATACAAAGACAAAGACTCTGGAATCCTATTACTGTGAAAGGGAGGAATCAAACTCAGAAGGAGAGATTATTGACTCCACGCCCACAGATGAAGCCTTAACAGGGACTATGACCTGGTCTCAGGCATAGAAAGCATTCCTAGATGAGCTCAAAAAGAGCTTTGATATCCGGCTTAGAGAGGTAGAAGATAAAATCAACACCACCTACCAAAACAAAATTATCAAATTAGAAAAACCTTACAATGAAGAGAACAGGTCCTTAAAAAGTAAAATGTGTGAACTAAAAATGAAATCTGAGCATATGGAAAAGGAGCTTCAAAAACTAACTGAGGAGAATAATTCACTTAAAACTAGAATCAACCAAACTGAAGCCAATGACTCTATGAGAAACCAAGAATCAGTCAAACAAAACATCAAGTCTGAAAAATTAGAACAAGAGGTAAAATATCTCAATGGAAAAATAACTGACCTGGAAAACAGATCCAGGAGAGACAATCTGAGAATCATTTGTCTACCAGAAAATCATGATGAAAAATGAGCCTGGACAATATCTCCCAAGAACTCATCAAGGAAAACTTCCCTGAGATCCTAGAACCAGAGGGTAAAATAGAAATTGAGAGAATCCACCAGACACCTCCTGAAAGAGATCCCAAACTGAAAAGTCCGTAAAACATTGTGGCCAAACTCCAGAACTATCAGGTAAAGGAGAAAATACTACAAGTGGCCAGAAAGAAACAATGCAAATATTGTGGAACCACAGTGAGGATCGCACAGGATCTGGCAGCCTCAATGTTGAAAGACTGGAGGAACTGGAATATGACTTTTTGCAAGGCAAAAGACCTTGGACTACAACCAAGGATCACCTATCCAGCAAGACTGAGCATAATCTACCAGGCAAGGAGATGGTCATTCAGTGACATAACAGAATTCCAGACCTTCCTGATGAAAAAGCCAGAGCTCAATGGAAAATTCAACCTCCAACTACAAGATCCAGGAGAGACATAGAAAGGTAAATAAGGAAAAAAACATGCACACATAACTTGTTATTTAACAAGAGCAAACTAGTGACATCCCTATATGGGAAGCTGATACCTATTAATATCCTGAACTCTATACCTATGGCAACATCTAAAAGGGACATAGACAAACAGAGGATGTGGGTATAAACTATGTAAAATGATGATAAAAATCCTTATTAAGGGACTGTAATGAAAGAAGAAGAAAGAATGAAGCAGCAAAAGGTAAATTATGCTACACAAAGAGAAATAAAAACAATATAGAAGATGTAAAGAAGGGAAGAAGATGAGAACTATATGAGCTTTTCCCTCACTAGTTCTGGTGCAAGGAGGGAATAACACAATCGGTTAAAGATAAAACTCTATCAAGAAGAGACATAAAACTTATAATAGAGGGAAAGGGGAGAGGGAGAAGAGCACTGCATGACATCTATTCTCGTCAGTCTTGGTATGAGGAAGAAATAACGTACCGCATTGAGTATAACAATCGATCATATCCTACAGGCAGTAGGAGGAGGGAAGGGCCGAGAAAGGGAGGGGACAGTTAGAATGGAGGGAAGAAGTAGTAAGGGAGAAGGGTAGGAAAAGGGAGGGGGCAGATAAGAAGGGAATACTGAGGGAGGCAGTGATCAAAAGGAAAACTCTTAAGAAGGGGAAGGGAGAAGCGCAAAGCAAAAGCATAAATAGGGGAGGAAATAGGATGGAGGGAAAGACACAGATAGTACATTAGACTGAAAAGTTTCTGTACAAACAAAGCCAATGTAACCAAGATTTAGAGGGAAGTGGGAAATTGGGAAAGAATTTTTACAACCAGTGTCTCTGATAAAGGCCTCATTTCTAAAATATACAAGGAGTTTTGTAAAATCTATAAGAATACAAGTCATTCCTCAATTGATAAATGGTCAAAGGATATGAACAGGCAATTCTCAGAGGTAGAAATTAAAGATATCTATAAGCATATGAAAAAATGCTCTAAATCCCTATTGATAAGAGAAATGCAAATCAAAACAACTCCGAGGTACCACATCTCACCAGCCAGACTGGCTAAGATGACAAAACAGGAAAA
>CM053580.1:405176319-405210631 GCA_028627135.1 Pseudochirops cupreus
GAAGGAGATAGATCTAGAAAGATCTAGAAAGAACAGAGTTTAAATGGAAACTGAAGCAACCTACATGATATCACTCTTTTCCATGTTTGGTTTTGTTTCCTTTTTCCCATCGTTCACTCCATTGGTTACAACCCTTCTGTACAACTAGACTAATATCCAATGTGAAAGTATTTGCAGATTCTATACTTGACTTCATGCCACCATGGGTGGGAAGTGGGGAGAGGGAGGGGAGAAAATTTGAAACTCAAGGGACTCTGGAATCGAATCTTGTAAACTAAAAGTAAATAAACAAATCAATTTAAAAATTAAAAAAAAGAAAAATTAAAAAATTAAAAAATAAAAACATCACTCCTAGAAGCCTCTGAAGGCCCAAAGATTGTAGCTCAATCACAGATTGTTTCCATTCCAAAGAAAGCTACGTTCCCTTCTGGATATGACTTGGGCTTTAAGTTCTACTCTAGACAGACCTAAGATGTTTCCAGAAGTCACAGTCCTGTTGTACTTCAGTTCTGGATCTAATTCTATACTAAGAGTGAGATTTCTATGGTCTCTGTGGGGACTTGAGAATGAAATCATTTTACTTGGCCCATAAAAGCAGGAAAGAAAATTTCTAATGCATTATCTTTGTAAAGTCAATTAAAGTCTTTGAACTTTCCAATTCTAATTTTAGAGATGGGAAAATGAATATTTCCCAACAAAGCAATTCCCGCAAGAGGTGTGAAGCTGAGCTGGGGTAGGGAGTTTGGTTATTGGTGTGAAAGGTACCATGTTATTATACAGCATTAATATCCCTGCCCATCTCAGGTGTGCAGTGAGCCTAGATTCTGTATTGTTCATAATGGTATTACTTATTCCCTGAACAGAAACAACTTCTATACTAAAACAGGCTACATCATCTTCCTTGGAACTTGCTTAAACAGGCTGTGAATTAACATTTTGTGTGGCCTTCCAGAAAAAAAAATACAGGATAAAGGAAGAGATTTTGTGACTTGTGAGAATTCAGATACAGTTTTTTTTTAAGGAATGTTTTCATCTCTTATATTTGATGAGCAATTTCTCTTGCACATGAAGTCCATGAGCTTAAATTCAAACTATTATAATCATACATCCTATTAAATCTAATGTTTTTACATTTTTTTTACAATACAGAATCATATTCTAATACTGAGCACAGTATTTCTGCAACTGAGGAAATTCCAAGAATTATTATCAAAATATGTGAGAGAGCTGCTCTGGAAACCGAAACAGACCTAGGAAGCAATTGCATTTTCTATTACACATCTAATTTGCACTTGAATAAAGTTAGATTCACCTGAGCATTAACATTGGAATCTAATTTTAGTTGGGGCTTAACAACTCATTGCCATTCCTATGCAGATTGCAAGAGAAAGCAAGGGGTTTCTAATTAAAGGCTGTGTGGCTTTATGACAAAATAATCTTCATGCCAACAGAGGTTTGGGCAGCGTGCATATGATCCAACTAAGTTGTACTTTCTACTCACTTGAGCTATTGGATACTACCAAAAAACTTCTCTCTGGTCTCTATTTCTTCACAAAGAATGTTAGGCCCTTATCTCTTCCAAATGCTAGAACAGGTCCTTTCTATGTAGGCATGAAATTTATAATTGAAAACAATGTTTTGTTTCTCCCCAGCTTTCTAATAGGGTTTGTCCCAGAAGTTTTAGTGAAGTTTATATCTTTTTAAAAGTGTAAAACTGCACTAAGATTTTTGGGACACCTCGTATTGTATACTTGTAACTTGATGACAGACTGTGTGCCTATCATCCAAGAATCAGTGAGTGAATTTCTGAGACACTAAGCACTGTGTTGGTCACAGGATTGCATGTATTTGCTAAGTCATAAAGGGCTAGTTACTTGTATTGGTGGAGGGTGCAGAAAGAGTGATGATGTCATTGAGGACAATGTGGCTTAGTGGATAGCATCTGGGTTTAGAAACTATGAACTACTGGGTTCAAATCCTAACTCAGACACATTTTAGTTCTGTGATCACAAGCAAGATATCGTATCTCTCCAAGCCCCATTTCTCTATGAAAGGAGGTAGTGTAGTAGATAATCACAGCATTTTCCTCATAGGGCTCTTTGGATAAAAAGAAATAATCCAGTTAAAACACCTTCTAAGCTTTAAAATGCTGTATCATTGTAAGTATTGCTATGAATTCCTTAAATATTGAAACTAGGGGCCCTCTGCAAAATACCACAGTATTTTGTAGTTCCCAGAATCAATTGCTGTGCTTGTCACCAATAGCATCCTAACTGTTTCTTTTTTCTCTACCCAAATTCTGCACATCCTTCAAGCCCCAGATTAAATTTCACTTTCACCATCAATATATTCTCACACATGCTAGGTCATGTGTATTTCTCCTTTCTCTTAATCTCTCTTTTACTCTTTGCTATTTAATCACATATCATTGCGATTTTTTTTTAGTTTATAAGTTCTCTTCTCAACTAGATTATAAGCAACTTAAAGATAAGACTCTCTTATTAATTTTTTTTATAACAATTAACAGTATTATCATTTAGTGGGGGTCCAATACCTTTTTATGGAGTGACTAAATAAAAATTTGTGTGAAGAATATATTTCACCTACCCGCGAAGAAAACAAATATATGGGGTTTTCTCTCAATGCTTTTATAATGTTCAATGCCGCAAGCTGTTGAAGTCTTCTATTTCAGTAAAAGTGAAACAATCACCCCTCTAGGATAACTGAGACGAATTTTAGGAATGATATACTCTTGATTTGAAGACAGTCAGATAAACTTTGGTATAATCCCTGTATCTCCTCAAGGATGCATGTCAATGCATATTGTTTATTCTTAGTGCAACACATGTAATAGCCCCTAATGTTTCCAGCAAGTCAAACGCCTCCCTATAGTCCATAATTGAACAACACACGGGGACTAAATATTCCGTGTGTGTGTGTGTGTGTGTGTGTGTGTGTGTGTGTGTGTGTGTGTGTGTGTGTGTTTCCTTCAAAGTTTGTTTTGAGAGACAAAGTTTCTGGTTAAATTATAATTAGTTTTATCAACCACTGCTAGCAAGTATGTTAACATAAAGGGCTTATTTGTCCTCTCAATGAGCAGAGAAGCCTAACCTGTTAAACCATCAATACTTATAAAGCCTCTGGAAAAGGGAATGCACCTATGGGTGGAAATCAACTCTGGTTAACAAGTAATGACAAGAATGAATATTATAATGAAAGCTGTGCTTATTCTCATGAAGAGTTGGGGAATGTGATTGATCAAGTTGTGGCTCCTGGTCAAGGAGAATTATCTGTATCCATATCACCTATTTAACAAAAGGAAGAATCCAAATTTTCCCAGATCTGTCTGAGTTAAAACACAATGAGCCAGAATCCATCCATTCACCTAACTTCACCTTTAGAACAGATCTAATTTCTCCCTCTCAGTATCAGTCCTGCCCTTCAAAGGCCACCTGAGTAACCTACAGGAGCTGATTTCTGAATGAGGAAGCTGAAAAGGGGGAAAAAAATCCTGGGCCTAATTCAACAATTAGTTATTAATACATGAGAGAAACGATCTTTTCTCTCACTGGACTGCAATATATTAATTTCTCTTATTAGACAGATATATTAATATAAACAATATGTAATGTGTATAATAAATAACATATGCAAATGTAAAGTCAAATGATATGATTCTGAATTGAAAAAAATGTCAAAGGCATGGAAAAATTGGAGTGTTTCATGTAATAGAATAACAAATTTCCAAGAGAGAATGAGCTGAAAACAACAAAGAAATGAGCCAGAATATAAATAAGAAACATAAAATGATCTTCTAATTGACTCACATAAACAATTCATACTCACACTTTTGTTTGTTAAAAATGAGCAAATTCAGGGTGCAAGATGGTGTAGTAAAAGGACACAATTGTCAAACTTCCCCCAAAAACCTCCTTTACAAAATTACCACAGAAATTATCAAATCTAATTCTGAGCAGAAAAGGTAATAAAGTCAGTGAGTCATTGTTCCAGCCCCGAGACTTCTGTGGACACTGAGCAGGGGTGGCAAGGACCACAATTTGTGTGTTATAAAAAGCAACACCAGCTGTGGGCATTGGAGTTGACAAGCTGCAGTAACTTCAACAAAGGGAGCCGCCAAACATACCCAATGCATAGAAACCATAAGGTGACTGAATACCTGGTCAGAAAAAGATTCCAGAAGACACTTGTGTTAGCACTAGGTGCAAGATCTGGTGCCATTTGGCAGTTCCATAGCCTATATCCCAAGTTCTGGGTCACAGTTCCAAGGCAGAGAGGAGTTGTCAGTTATGAGGAACGAAAGGCCCTTCATGGGTAAGGTTCAGAAAAGGGAGATAGTAACCAGTCTTCTCTCCAGATCACACTACCCTTGAAGCACGAAAACCTATAGGTCCCTGGATCAATCTATAGAAGCTCAGGTAGGTTATTTCCCTACCCCTCTTGAAGTGAGGGTAGCCCAATTCTACCATTAAGACTGAAGTCAAGAAATAGGCTTGGAAAATAAGTAAACAATAAAAAAATATAACCTAACCATAAAAATCTTCTTTGGTGACAGTGAAGCTCAAGACACAAACTCAGAAGACAACAACTTAAAAATATCGACAAGCAAAACCTCAAAGAAAAATGCAAATTGGACACAAGTCAAACAATAACTCCTAGAATAACAAAATAAAGGGATTTAATAAAGAGCAAAAATATATTTTGAAGGGCCTTTAAGAGTGGTAGAAGAAAAACTGGGTAAAAAAATGAGAACATACAAGAAAATTATAAAAAGAAAAATTAACAGCCTGGCAAAAGAAGTACAAGTTCTCACTGAAGAAAATAATTCCTTTAAAAAGAGATTGACACATACATCTTTGACAAGACAAGGCAATGTTGGATTTCCATTTCCTTTCAATGTGCCCTTCCAAATGTCTATTGTTGCCTATTTAATCCTTAGTAGACCCATTTTCTGCTTTTTTCTTTGTTGCTCTTAACTAGTTACTAACAGTCATATTTATAATTGTTATAAATGATTTTCTATGTTGTAATTATGTTATAATTAAAGCATGGCTCTCCATGCTTTAAAGATTATTTTAGGTGACTTCAAACAGTTTTTGTCTAGCAAGTTTTGGTGATTTATTTACCCTACCCCACTCAGGTACCATTCCTACAGTGCCAGCATTTAAGAATTCTGATAGTTTTAGTTTGGGAGTTCTTGAAAGGACAGAAATTAGATAAATGAAAATCTATTTGTCTTTGGGAAAGTAAATATAAATTGGCACAGAAAGATCCAGAACACAACAAAGGTATTATCTAACACTTTTTATAAGATACTTTCCCCTCTCCCTTCTCCTTTCTTTTCCTCTACTCCCCTGCTTTCCCCTCTATTCTTCTCTTGTCCTAATGAAAAAAGGAATGTAGTGGGACAGAATGAAGAGTCTGAAGTCCAAATGGGATTTATGATTTTGTGGGTATGTACATGTGCTTATGAATGCATGTCTTTTAAGTGGTGCCTGGCTTGTATTCAAACTTTTCTTAAGATAGCTACTCTCTTTATTCTATGATGCATTGTATCATGCTGCCATTCTGTAGAAAAGGAGTAACCAAGATCAACTGGTTCAATTCATATAGACAGTGTCAAATTAGATTTCATTTCACTAGTCTTCCTATTATTTGTTCCCCATATTTTTGCACGCTGCATGTGGGCACTGGTGCACAATGAAGTGTGAGTGCAGAGTGGCAAAAACACTGGTAAACACAGCATGATAACCATGAGGGGATAATATGTGGTTTTAAACACTAGGTAGGGGTGAAGTCGTTTCATTGCACATTTCCTAGACCCTACTCATCTCTTCTTTAGCATTCACTGCAGTGCTTAAAAGCTATCTAGCTGTCAATAGTGGTTTCACCAAACAACTCACATACCAGGTAGCTGGCACCCTGACTGAAATCCTGGCATGGCAAACTGCTCCTTGTACCAGCTGATTTCACAGCAAGGAAAGTCACAGAAGACTGTGCCCTAACTGTGCCCTAACTAGCATTCTTTCCTTCCTTTCCAGGCCTATAGGATCAAGATCTCCTGTCACATTTCTTCAAAGAGTTTTGGGTGCTTAATTGTAGAATCACAAGCTGATTCTAGAAAGAAGTTAAAGATGCCATTTAGGCATCTCCTGGCTTTGGTAGGTGAACTTTTTGCCTTATCAAGCCAGGATCCAGGCTACCATGTCATTTCTAGCAGAATCCCTGACATTTCCTCAGTCCATCATCCCACTATTCTCTGCCTTCCCCCAAAGCTCGTCAACACTTCCTTATGTGTTGTTTTCCTCCATTTTAATAAAAGGTCCTCAAGGGCAGGGGCTTGTTTACTTTTATATGTATCCCATTGTTTAACAGGTAGTTGTCTCTATCTCCTGTCCTATCTACGTAGTTTTTTCAAATAAATTTCTATTTGCATTCTGAGAGTGTTAAGTACTCCTTTGCAATGGACTTACTGATTTTGCAATATTTTCTCACCTACTTGGTTGTTAGCAAAAAAATGGATTAGTAAGTGTAGTGTATAATAATAGCTTAATATCATTATTCCTAAGCATTTGTAATAAAAGGCATTCTACCTATAATAGTGATTAAGAATTGTTTAGTGTTTATTCTGACCCACTAAAGTACAGGCATTTCCAAATATTTGGTAAGCTTCTCAGCTTGAATATCATGTTTATTTTTTCCCACCCACTCATTAGCTGTAGGTATCAGCTGGCAAGGTAATTTGGAATAATCCCACCTAAGGAAACAACAAAAAGGGAAATGTTAAGACCATGCTCCAAGGCTCATGAGTCCCGGCTTTCCGAATCTTTCCCACTCCATCCTGCTTTGATGACTGCACAGCCTGGCTTTAGTCTGCTCTCACTGTGAGGCAGGTGGCACAATGTGTATATTGGACAGGAGAAACACACACACACACACACACACACACACACACACACACACACACACACACACACACACACACACACACCAGAAAGCTAAAGAAAACGAAGCCTTACAGTTTCTGGGCCTAATTCCCAACTTTTTTTTGACTGCACATAAATGAGATTACCACAGAGTTGCAAGGGATGCCGACCTCTCTCTCGGTAAATATTTTAAAAAACCTTTTATACGCCATTTGATTCTGTTTTTAGAGGGAACTGGCCTTTGTTCTGCAGAAAGTAACTGTGTGACCAGCTGTCTGAAGAGTGGGTAAAGCTGTCCATGATAATTTGGCACATTAGCTGTTATGGTTTTACTATGAATCATTAGAAGATGCTAATTAATAACGAATTGAGGTGAGTAGTGGTTAAAATAACAACAATGACAATGACACTGATGGCAATGATGACAATGACACTGATGCTGATGATGAAAGCAAACCAGGGGGAGTAGTATTTAAGATAATAAATAACATTTATATAAGCTTTAAAGGTTTCAACCTTGAATGACCTATGAGGAAGATACAGTATGGACTGTTAGCCCTCTTTTGTAGATGAGGCAACTGAGGGTCAGTAACTTGAATGTTGTCAAAAAAAAAACAACCTAGTGGCTAGTGTCAGATGTGAGATTTGAACCCAAAACTTTCTGACTACTAGTCTAGTAGTTCTCCCACTCTGTACTAACCTTTAGGTTTAGTGCATAGTGCCAGCCAGTACTGACATAAGCTCAGCAGATTCTCCTTATGCCAGGTAATTTAATGGAGCATTCAGAACTGAGGTTTTTGGACAATCCACAAAGTTAAACTATATGATAACTCCTGGAGACAAAGTTAAGGGGCAAGGAAGAGGTAGAACTCAATAATTAGCTAGTCGTTGCACACTGGGGAAAATCAAAATGAGTTAAAGTCTACTCATCTGTTAGGCTGGTTTGGACCTGAGTGTGAAGAACTGATGATCCTTATGAAGTTGTTTTTGTCTTCTGATCACCCTGACCTACTTTATAATCTCTTTTAGGACTTAGAGGAAAGCATAACAATAAGCTACACTGCTTTGGGGTTTGAGGATGTGAACTCAACTTGGTTCTTTCATCTATTTTTCCTTAGTCAAAGCAGTCCAAATGCTTTACATAGTGAATCTGACTTTTTAGAATAGCTTCAATTACAGACATTGCAATGTGATTATTATCTTTTGTAATGTTTAAGGTGAGGCTTTTTTTATAGCACCAAATATCATTAGTTTCCACTTGCCCATTTCTAATTATTAATGAATTATTTTCTTCTGTAAGCTTGTGCCTCTTTTTCCATTTGAACAATTCTGCTTTTTTTAAGAATTTCCTTTCTTAAATGTTCTAAATCACTATTGATTAGAGAAATTCAAATTAAAACAACTCTGAGATACCACATCACACCTATCAGATTGGCTAACATGACAAAACAGGAAAATGATAAATGTTAGAGAAGATGTGGAAACATCGGAACACTAATATATTCTCTTTTTTTTGTTGTTGCTTTTTTTGGAGGGGGGAAGGTAGGGCAATTGGGGTTAAGTGATTTGCCCAAGGTCACATGGCTAGTTTTGTGTTAAGTATCTGAGGCTGGATTTGAACTCAGGTCCTCCTGATTCCAGGGCCAGTGCTCTATTCACTGCACCACCTAGCCACCCCTCAACACTAATAAATTCTTGATGTAGTTCTGAATAGATCCAAACATTCTGAAGAGCAATTTGAAACTATGCCTTGAGGGCTTAAAAATGAGCATACCTTTGAATCGGCAATACCACTACTAGGTCTGTATCCCAAAGAGATCATAAAAATGGGAAAGGGATCCACATATACAAAAAGATTTATGGTAGCTATTTTTGTTTTAGCAAAGAATTGGACATTTTGGGGATGCTCATCAACTAGGAAATGGCTGAGCAAGTTTTGGTTTATAATGTAATGGAATATTATTGTTCCATAAGAAATGATGAGCAGGTCTATCTTTCGGAAAAAAACCTGGAAAGACTTACACAAACTGATGCTGAGTGAAGTGAATAGAACCAGGAGAACATTGTGTGATGACCAACTGTGATAGACTTAGCTCTTCTCATCAATGCAAGCATCTAAGATAATTCTAGAAGACTCATGATGGAAAATGCTATCCACAACCAGAGAAAGAACTATGGAGTCTGAATATAGATCATAGCATACTATTTTCTCCTTTTTTGTTACTTTTTCTTTCTTGTGGTTATTCCCTTTGGTTCTGGTTCTTCCTTACAACATGACTAATGAGGAGATATGTTTAATATTATATAAGTATCCTATATCAGATTGCATGCCATCTTGGGGAGGGGTATGGGGAGTGAGGGAGAAAATTTAGACCTCAAAATCTTATAAAAGTGAATGCTGAAAACTAAAGAGAAAGAAAGGAAAGAAGGAAGGAAGGAAAAAAGGAAGGAAGGAAGGAAAAAAGGAAGGAAGGAAGGAAGGAAGGAAGGAAGGAAGGAAGGAAGGAAGGGAAAAAAGTTCTTTTCCTCAGTGAATTTTCATGCCTCTTTTACCATTTGGCCAATTTTGCTTATTAAGATGTTATTTTCTTCACTATTTTTTTTAGCTTCTTTTGCCAAGTTGTTAATTGTCTTTTCATAATTTTCTTGCATCAATCTCATTTTTTTCTCCAATTTTTTTCTACCACTCATCAGTTTCTTGAACTCTTCTAAAATATTTGTTGGGCTTAGTTCCCTTTTAATTTTTCTTTGAGGCTTTGCCTGTAGCTATTTTCACATTGCCATCTTCTTCTGAGTTTGTGTCTTCATCGTCTGTTTATAGTTGTAATGATTATGGGATTTGAAGATCTTCCATACCCCTTGAGCTTGCTGACATAGCAGGAAGGAGCAGGAGGAAGCTGGAGCCAAGCTAGAGTCAGCCAGGGGACTGGAAGCAGCAGCAGCAGCTGCAGCTGTGGTGTGAAATCCTTTTTTTTTTTTTTTTGAGCCAGCCAGAATTTCTGCTAAGGATTCCTGCTGAGGACTGCCAGGGATGGGAACTGCAGGGGTCAGAGCTGCTGGGAGCAAGCTGTGTGGATGCTGAGCAGTTGCTGTGAGTGAGGAGAGGAGGATCTTTGCCTGAGGTAGCCTGTCCTGTTTTGAAGGCTTGAGAATGTGGGTGTTTACTACATTTACTACATGTGCCAACTTTATAACTACTGTGATATCTTTGACTTTCTGGTTTTGGGACTCTCTTTTCTGGTATTTGAATAAATGTTCAAGGTATATTTCCCATGTTGAGAGCCTGTTACATTTTGTGATTAATAACCATATCATCATATTTATAGTTACTGTAGGCATTGTGAATACTGCGTTGTTGATACAATGGTCAGGTTCTTTTTTATTATTTGCTTATTTTTCTAGCCAATTTCTTGACTTTAAACTTTATGTTAAAGTTGTGCTCTGTTTAGCTTAGGATCGGGAGTCACTCTCTCAAATTTTAGGCTTTGTAACTGCTCTTTTCAGAGCCATTTTTGGGGATATGTAAGTTTTCAATGTTTCCAAGGTGGTGTTAATGGGAGGTGTGATTATTGCTTTATTGGACTGTGCTCTGGTCTTTCCTCAGGATCAGCCCCTGTTTCCCTACAAGTCCTAGCACTCTTCTCCACTCTCAGACTGTGACAACATCCCCTGCTTCCTTGCAGCCACAAGTCCTATTGTTTCCCTTTGCCCTGAAACTGTAACTAGAACACCTGCTCTCTTGAGACTGACCATAGACACTCTTCTCTGCCCTGGAACTGTGACCCAGAATTTAGTATTGGCAATAGAGTTGCCAAATAGTGTCTGGTCCAGCAGCCAGTGTTAGCTCAGGGTCTCCTGTAATATCTTTCAGTTGCCCAATATTCTTATCATCTCTGGCCTGAGAGCTCCCAGAACTGCTGGGCTCAGTCACAACCTCCTCCAAAGGCCACCATCGGTGCGATTGTTGCCAACACAAGAGCACCAGGCTGTCTGACATCCTAAATCATCTTGGGCTGGAAAAATATCCACTCTAACCTCTTCTTGCCTATGCTGCTCCAGAATTAAATTTGATCTGCTATTTTAAAGTTTTTTGAAGAGGAATGTTGGAAGAGTTTGGTTGGAACCCTGTCTCTACTCTGTCATCTTGTACTGCCATTTGGGAAATTTATTCAATTAATAAATTTATTATTCAATTTATTAATTAGAATGCTTGCTTATTATTTTGCAATGATAATTTTTAACTACTAGGGTGATACTGGGGTGGGGGCACTCCAGTAACAAATTCCTCTCTAGGTTGACTTGATATATCACTAACCCCTCTTTGATCTACTCATTCAATCATTTCTAAATTCACCTAATAATAATAACTAATATTGATATAATGCTTTAATGGCTTCAAATAACTTTCCATGCATTGGAGTTTCATGTAAATTATGAGATACTCATTTTATCCTCATAATTACATATTGAGTAATTTAATATAGGTAATATAGGGATTACTATACCCATTTTGTTGTTAAGAAAACTGAGGCTTATGTGATCTGCTCATGAATATAAGAAAAAAAATAAGACCATAAGATCATAAAATACGGAATTTGATCCCTGGGCATCCAAACACTAAGTTCAATATTCCATCTTCTATAACATGCCATCTTGCCTAATTATGTCATAATTCAGGTCACTTGTCTCTTTATTAACAAGGACTTCCTATGAATCTCCATCAAATCCTTTATTTAAACACAAATAAATTTTTTCTATGGCATGTCTTCAATATATTAATCCTTTCAGAGAAGGAAATGAAGCTAGCCTGGCATTACATATCCTTGGGGAACTTGTTTCATGATCTCTATTTTCCTTTCTAAATGTTCACAAACCTTTCCTTAACCCAGACTTCTTTTTAGATGACCTCAGATATGCCACTCAGCCCCTCTGTGTCCTTCTCTATAATATGCTAGTTAGAGCAAGTGATTTCTAAGGTACTTCACCCCTCTTTATTCTATGAAATTTTCAGTGTTGTAAGAAATTAAAACCTCATACTCATTTGAAATTTGAAGAGCTTTCATTTTTTCTGAATATTGGAACTTTTGTCAGTCCCCACCCCTGTATCATATCTTCTCTTTGAAAATTTTCAAATATTGTTGTCATAAATTCACCAAGCACTCCCATTCTTTCACTTTTATGAAATATATTATTCAGAACCGATGTATGCGTTAGAGGGAATCTTTTTTCTATAGGCTACCAATCACAAACAAATTATTTAACAAACATTATTATTAATAACATACTGGGAAGCAATACGGCTCACTGGACCTGGAATCAGGGAAACCCAGGCTCAAATTAGGCCTCAGACACTTGCTACCTGTGTGATACTGGGCAAGACATTTGTTTGCCTAGGAGGCAGGGGGGTAACTCAAGGGATAAAGCACAGGGTCTGGAGTCAGGAAGACCAGAGTTCAAATTTAGCTTCAAACACTAGCTGGGCAAACCTGGGCAAGTCACTTAACTTCTGCTTGCCTTAATCTACTGGAGAAGGAAATGGCAAACCACTCCAGTATCTTTGTCAAGAAAACTTCATAAACAGTGTGGTTCGTGAAGTCTGATATGTCTGAACAACAAAATATTAAGAGCCTAGTATGTGTCAGGTACTCTGCTGTGTATTGGTAGTTCAGAATCAAAAGCAAGAATTCCTTCCTGAAAGGAACTTACCTTATAATGGGGAACAGGCATCTATCTACATTGCATTCCCCTATATAGATATACACAGAGCACATATAAAACAGAAATGATGTAACTTTTGGGGGTAAGCACAAGAAGTATGAAAAGAAACTTACTGAAGAAAGTGACACTTAAGCTGAATCTTGAAAAAAGTCAGAGATTCCAAAAGGAAATGGTGAGAAGGGAATGCATTCCAGTGATAGTAAAGAGTCAATTTAAAGGCAAGGAGATAATAAGTGTGTGTGTGTGTGTGTGTGTGTGTGTGTGTGTGTGTGTGTGTAATATTAAGATTAATTAGACTATTCCATAGAATGTGTTGAAGGGAATAATATAAAATAAAGCTGGCAAGGGTAGAATGAGGCCAACCTTTAAATGTCAAATAAAGAAGTCTATATTTAGTCTTCCAGGTAGTAGAGAGTCACTTAAAGTTTATTGAGTTGGAAGATGATATGGGCAGACCAGTGATTTAAGAAAATCACTTTGATGACTGAGTAGAGAGGATGGGCTGGAGTAGAGAAACTTGGCACAAGAAGATCAATTAAAATGCTTTTACAGTAGTCTAGATGAAAGGTAATGAGAGATTGAACTAGGATGGTAGTTGCATGACTAAAATGAAGGAGAAAGAAGCATGAGGTTTTGGAAAGGTAGAAATAATAAGTCCTTACAACTGATTAAATATGTAGGGTGAATGAGAGTGAGAAGTCAAGGATGATGCTGAGATCATGAACCTGAGAGTTTGGAAAACCTTTTGTACAAAAAAACAGATTTAATAATTAGAGAAATACTAATTGTTCATGGATAGGCAGGGTCAATATAATAAAATGAGAATTTTACCTAAACTAATTTATATATTCAATGCCATCCCAATTGAACTGCCAAAAAAAATATTTTACTGAGTTAGAAAAAATATAACAAAATTCATTTGGTGGAACAAAAGGTCAAGAATATCAAAGGAACTAATGAAAAAAAATGTAACAGAAGGAGGTTTAGCAGTAATAGATCTTAAACTATTTAGTAAAGCAGTAATTATCAAAACTATTGGGTGCATGATAAGAAATAGAAAGGTAGATCAGTGGACCAGAGCAGACATACATTTTACATCAGTATACGAATCTATTAATTTTGTGTCTGACAATTGTAAAGACTTATGTTTCTAGGATAAAAATTTATTATTTGGTTTAAAAAATTAGGAAAACTGGAAAACTGTCTGCAGAAATTAAGAACAGACAAATATCTTATACCATTTACATTTAAGGTCAAAATGGATACATGATCTATATACAGAGAAATTACAAGAAAATTTGAAGACAATGGAACATACTAACTTTCAGACTTATGGATAGGCAAACAATTTATGAACAAACAAGACATAAAGAGCAGTGTGAGGGATAAAATGGAAAATTTGATTGAATTAAAATAAAAAAATATTTTCTCTAATAATAAAACAAATATAGCTAAAATCAGAAGGAAAAGAAAATTTTGGAAAATTTTATAGTTTCTCAGATAAAAGTCTCATAACTCAAATATATAAAGAACTCTGTCAAATCTAGAAGAATATGAGTCACTCTCTATTTGATAAATGGTCAAAAGATGTATAGTCAGTTTTCTGATGAATAAACCAAAACAATGTATAGTCATATGAAATAATGCCCTAAATCATTACTGCTTAGGGGAAATGCAAATAAAAACAACCTTGATATATCATTTTACACCAATCATATTGGCTAGCATAATTGAAGGGGAAAAGGATAAATGTTACAGGGGATATGGATCCAACCATTTTGGAGAGTAATCTGGAATTATGCCCAAAGAGTTTGTAAATTGCCTATACCCTTTTGCCCAGCAATGTCAACAACTATGAGGTCATTTTCCAAAGATGATTAGTGAAAAAGGAGAGGAAGCTATATGTTCTAAAATATTTATAGCAACTTTCTTTATGGTGGCAAATAACTGGAAATTGCATGGATGCCCATCGATTGGGGAATGCCTGAACAAGTTGTGGTATCTGATCATGATAGAAGATCACCATGATATATGAAATGATGAGTTCTCTGTCCTTAGAAAAAGACGGATACATGTGCATGAAATAATTAAGTGTGAAATGAGCAGAATCAAGAGAATGTTGTATACAGTAACAGCAATATTGTTTTAAGAACAACTACGAGTGACTAATTTTGACTATTATAAAATATTTATAAAACATATTGAAAATTATAAAAATTATAATACAAAATTAACTACAAAGAACCTATGAAGGAAGATGCTATCTACATCCAAAGAAAGAACTGATAAATAGAAGTGTGTATAGAATGATTTTACACATATATACATATTTGTGTCTAATGGTAACCATTTCTAGGCTGGGGAGCAAGGAAGAAAAAAAGGGGAAGATACATGATACTTTTACTATATATTTAAAACTAATAGTAAACTGTGCATAATAGATGTGAAGTTTCACGTGAAGGCATCTTTTTCTATTATATGTTATAGAAATGCTTGTTTTATTTCTGAAGTTTAGAATAAAATAAATGCAAATTTTAAAAAGAAAGAAGTGAGGTGGGAATCAAAGATTCAAGGAGTAAAAGAGCATTACATGGAGCATCTTTGATTCTTTTTTTAATTTGGGAAGGAGGAGGAAAGGGAATAAGCATTTTAAGCACTTTTAAGTGTCAGGAACTGTAATAAACACTCTACCAATATTATCTCATTTGATGTGTAGATGTAATGTTATAAATATCGCCATTGTTCTGGGGAAGAGCATATCAGCTGACACTTCAAGCTCTACCCGTCATCTTTAGGATTCCCCAGACTAAAACATCTTTTCCTGGACGCCCTCCTCTCAGCATGACTTTTCTTCCTCATTTAAAAATGTAAGCTTCATGAGGGCAGAACATTGTTTTTGAATTTGTATCTCTACTGCTTAGCACAATACATGGATTCATTCATTCAATGTGCCAAGTACTGTGCTAGGCAAAAGTAAAATAGTTTCTACCCTCAAAAAGCTAACATTCTATCACAAGAGACAATCTATACATTATTTAATAATCAATAAAATATGTATGATATGAAATGTCTTTATCTAAATAATTTCTTCAAGGCTTTATTGAGAAGTTGACAGAGACATCCTTTTGGTTGTCCCATGTAGTGTCACCATTGTCAGTACTATATCATCAAAATGGGAATGGTATGAGGCTTATCCTTGCTATAATTTCCAGTAATTACCTGGCATTCACTTCATATCACTGTTAAATTTGCAATCAGGATTCAGCTATGTTTGCAGCAAATTGATTGTTACTCTTGTTGGAATGATTCTCTAACAATTTGATGATGAGTTCAGTTTGTGGAAGAGCTTTTTACTCTCCTGATGACCTAACTCTGTCAGAGTTCCCACATTCCCTGAGATGAAGCAACAGCTGTTAATTAATTTCCAGGTCTTCCACTAAAAGCAGATTTCTTTCATATGTCAGCACTTTTGATACCAAGGAGGTGGAAATAAGAAACAAATAAATGAATCCCTTTATTTGGAAGAAAGTTTCTACAGTATGTGTCCTGAAAAAATAGAGGATATGGTTCTCATATTATTCCTTTCAAAGTAAGAAGATTCAAAGATTGAGCCAAGATAGTGGAACAGAGGGAGTACTGTAGTCAATCAAGCTCTTCCAACATTCGCCTCCAAACAACTTTAAAATAACACTTCAGATCTAATTCTGGAGTAGCATAGGCAAGAATAGGTCATGGTGAAACATTTTACTAGCCCAAGAAAACCTAAAACATCAGAAGGAGAGGTCTGTGACATCATGATGAGGGATAGCCTGGAGCACATACATCAGCAACATCAGTGGTGGGCTGTAATGGGTCTTGGAGATGGCTGCAGCAGCAGCAGTTGCTTTGGGGTTTCTCAGCCAAGACACAGTAATAGCTTTGGAAAACCGATCAGAAAGAGATTATTGTGGGTCAACGAAAAAAATCATAGGAACAATCAATAATCCATTAAAGACAATGAAAATGAGAATACATATAAAAATTCTTGGAATTCATCCAAAGCCTTACTTAGGGGAAAATTTACGTCTCTAAACACTTACAGCAATAATACTATGGATGAGCAGATCAATGAATTGGACGTTTGAATTTAAAAAAATCTAGAAAAAGGACAAATTAAAAAACCTCAATTAAACAGTAAAATAGAAATTCTGAAAATCAAAGGACACATTAAAAAAGTGAAGGTAAAAAATTTGAACTAATGAATAAAACTAAGAATTGGTTTTATGTGGGAGGATAATAAAATAGATAAACAATAAAGGCAAATTGCCAGTATCAAAAATGAAAAGGGTGAATATACCACCGATGAATATGAAATTAAAGCAATTATTAGAAACCATTTTGCCTAATTATATGTCAATAAAACTGACAACCTAAGTAAAATGGATAAACATTTACAAAAATATAAATTGCCTAGCTTAACAGAAGAGGAAATAGAATGCTCAAATAAGTTTACCTTGGGAAAAAAAAATTGAACAAGCTGTCAATAAATTCGCTAAGAAAAAATTCCAAGGACTGTGTGGCTTTACCAATGAATTCTACCAAGTGCTTGGAGAACAATTTACTCCAATACTATGTGAACTATTTGGTGGAAAAAATAGGTAGAAGAGGAATCCTAACAAATTCCTTATATGGTTCACATGTTGTTTTGATTTTTTAAACCAGGGAAAGCCAAAACAGAGAACAAAAATTGTAGACCAATTTCCCTAATGAATATTGATATGAACATTTTAAATAAAACATTAGCAAGGAGATCATGGCAATAGTCAATCTTCAACTTTCACAGGGGTAATATTCCTAGGAAATGGTAAAAATGTCAAAAAATGGAAATGCTGATACACTAAACCTATGGGAAAAGGGTGGGTTACGTTCCCCTGAGCACCAAAAATTGCAGTCTTTTGCTAAAGATTGGTGAAAATAACACTTTTCTGCATATAATTCTTTATAACAAAACATTAATCCTGATAAAATGTTCTTTTCCTACCAGAGTAATTATGAAATAATTCATAAAATGCAGTACACAAAATAAAATTGGTGACATACAAATAATTTTTCTCACTAGTAATTTCTGAGAATTCTGTGATCTTTAGTGCCAATATCTCAAGATAAAAACATTTATTTCAGACCATATTCACTTATCATAATGTGAAATCTACAGTACCATAAATATTGTACATCAAATAAAATTCTTCAAGCAAAAACTTTTTTAACCTGAATCTTACCTTCTATTGTGTAAAGATGGAGGCGTGAGGGCATTGTATCATATACTATACTGGTGTAAACTCTGTACCTTGGCCATCCTCTGAAATGTAAGGAAGAGGTTGCTGGGACTTTAGACACTGCTGTCAGCAGATGTTGAGACTTGCATGATCCTGACATCATCTCTGGCACCCTTTCCTTTATTGTTAGTGGATGGTATTGCAAATCAAGAAAGATGTACCACCTTGAAGTAATTCATCAGCAATGCAGTTTGAGATCCTTAAGGGTCTCCTGGCCAACAGGTAGAGACAGGCTGGCACAAAATTTATCTAATATATATTCCCCCAATAATCCACATCACTGACTTTGTATACTTGTGCTTAGATCCCAAAGGACTTGCACTATGCTTTGAGGGCATAATTGCTACCAAAAATGAGTTTCAAAGGGAAAAAAAATGATCATTGGCAATTAACTCATGGAGAGGTCTTTACTCAACAATGGTATGGTGAACAACACTAGTGAATTGCCTGCTATGATACTAGTCATTCCGTGCACTGGCTTCTCTTTTTTCTCATCTGTCGCATAATTACAAATATGTGCAGTTGTCAATGTGAAAGTGCAAAATGAGGTTACTATTAAAATCACATGAATACTTGAAGTTGTAAGAGTCAGATGTACAAATATTGAGAATTGACTGTATATCATAAAGACCATATACTGTACCTTGATCACGTAGAATTTACACCAGGAATTCAGGATTGGTTCAATATTAGGAAAACAATCAGCATAATTGACTACATTAATAACAAAAATAAAAATCATATGAATATATCAAGAGACACAAAAAAGCTTTTGACAAAATATAAGACCCATTTATATTATAAATACTAGGAAGCATATGAATAAATGGAGCCTTTCTTATAATAAGTAATATATTCCTAAAATGAAGAGTAAGCATTATCTACAATGGGGATAAACTAGAAGCCATCCCAATAAGATCAAGGGTGAAACAAAGATGTTTACTACCATTACTATTATTCAATGTTGTACTAGAAATAATAGGAATTACAAAAAGTCAAGAACAAGAAAATGAAATAATAAAAATAGACAGGAAAACAAAAGTAACACTCTTTGCAGATAATATGATAGTATACTTAGAGACCTGTAGAGAGTCAACTAAAACTAAAAGCTAGTTGAAGCAAATAACAAATTTAGCAAAGTTGTAGTATATAAATTAAACCATCATACATCATCAGCATTTTTATATATTATGAACAAAACCCAACAGGAAGATAATGAATAATTTTATTTAAAATAACTGTAGACAATATAAAATATTTAGTAGTCTACCTGCCAAGAGAAACCCTGAAACTTTATGAACATAATAACAAAACATGCTTCTCACAAATAAAAACAGATCTAAACAATTGGGGAAAGTTTATTTGGTCTCAAGGAGGCTGAGCTAATATGTCGAAAACGACAATTCTACCTAACTTGAATTACCTATTAGGTGCCATACCAATCAAACTACCAAAATTATTTTATAGAACTAGACAAAATAATAACAAAATTCATCTGAAAGGAAAAAAGGTTGAGAATTATCTAGTGAACTATTGGAAAAACAAATGTGAAGTTAGGTGGAGGTGGTCTAGCAATACCGGATCACAAACTGTACTACAAAGCTATCATCATCAAAACAACCTGTTACTGGCTAAGAGATAGCATAGTGGCTCAGTGGAATAATTAGGTACACAGTAGTAAGTAACAATAGTAATCTAGTATTTGATAAAGCAAAAGATCCAAATTTTTTGAAAAACAATCTTGCTATGTGACAAAATTGCTGGGAAAACAGGAAAAAGGCTAGGCAGAAACTCGATATAGACCAGAAGTTCTCAACCTGTGGGTTATGCTCAATTTTTAACAATGAAAATACATCCTGCATATCAGATGTTTGCATTATGATTCATAACAGTAGCAAAATTACAGTTATGAAGTAGCAACGAAAATAATTTTATGGTTGGGGGTCACCACAACATGAGGAACTGTATTAAAGGGTCGTGGCATTAGGAAGGTTGAGAACTGCTGGTATAGCCCAACATCTCCTACCATAAACAAGAAGAGATCAAAATGGATAAATGATTTAGACAGAGAGGGTGATATCATAAGTAAATTATGGTAGCATGGAATATTTCACCTGTCAGATCTATGGATAATGGAAGAATTTATGACTAACCAAGAAATAGAAATCATTATGTTATGTAACATTGACATGGATGTAAATGTAATGAATGTAAAATGAGCACCTCACATCTATTAGATTGGCTAATGTGACAATAAAATAAAATGATAAATGTTGGAGGGAATGTAGGAAACCTGGGACACCAATGCACCATTGGTGGAGTTGTGAACTGATCCAACCATTCTGGAGAGCAATTTAGAACTATGCTCAAAGGAAGATAGCAATACCACTGCTAGGTCTATATCCCAAAGACATAAAAAAAGAAGAGAGGAAGGACCTGTTTGTACAAAAAATATTCATAGCAGCTCTCTTTTTAGTGGTTAAGAATTGGAAATTGAGAGGATGCCCATCAATTAATGAATGACTAAAATAGCTGTGGTATATGATTGTGATGGAATACTATTGTGCTATAAAAAATGACAAGTAGAATGATTTCAGAAAAACCTTGAAAGGTTTTGAAAGACTTACGTTAACTGATGCAAAGTGAAGTGAGCAGAACCAGAATATACAATAGCAACACTGTATGATAATCAATTATGAATGACATCACTATTATCAATAATACAGTGATCCAAGACAAATCTGAAGAAGTTATGATGAAAAATGCTATCGACTTCTAGAGAAAAAATGAATGGAGTCTGAATGTAAATCAAAGCAAATTTTCAAAACTTTCTTTCTTTTTCTTGTTTGTTTGGGTTTTTTGTCTATTTTTTTTTCCACAACATGGATAACTTGGAAATGTTTTGCATGACTGCACATGTATAATCCATATCAAATTCCTTGCCTAATCAAGGAAGGACAAAATAAGATAGAGACATAAGGAGATAATTTTGAACTCAGAATTTAAAAAATAAATGCTAAAAATTGTTTTTATATCTAATTAACATATATATATATGTATATATGTGTGTGTGTGTGTATGTATATAGACAGCTCATAAATCATGAGAAATGAAAGAAAAACTTGAAATATAAAACTCCAAAAAAAGCAAAGGAAAGTTGTTTTCATAATGAGAATATTCTTTTCTAAAAAAATAAAAGACATCTCTCAAACAGAATCAATGATATTTTCATCATTCCTCTTAACATAATCCCCATGTAAGAGCAAGTTTATATGCAAGTCAACCAACAAATGAAACTTAACAAAAATGCTCTCATTCATACTTAATGAGAAGGCTATGCAATGTCTTGAAATATCATCTTATAAGGGAGATATTAGGAAGGCTCTAGTCCATTAAACATCCCGTCTTGCTTGAGAGTGATTAGGTAACAGAGATTGTCTATGGATTAATCCAAAACAGAAGTATCAACAGATGTTTCCAAAAGGAGCAAAAAAACACTGAAGGAAGAAAAGGTGAATTAATATTTCTTTGAATCAGGACTCCATTGGTGAAGGTCATTCAAACAGAAAAGTAGAGAGATAGGGAAAAAAGAGAGTTTGGTTTATGTGTGCTTTTCAAATTATGTGTAAAATAAATTATACAATTAAATTAAAAATTAAAGGATCTGAGTCTGCAATCAGTACACGTAGATGACATTTGATTACATTTGATGGTGAAGATAAACTGTATGCACTCATTGTTCTCATTTCCTCATCTGTAAATCACTTATTTACCCATTACAATCTGTCTTCTGACTCCACCAACCAAATGAAACTGCTTTTTACAAGATGACCAACCGTTTCTTTTTTTAAAAATTTATTTATTTATTTTCTTCTTTACATCATTCATTTCCACAAGATTTTTGAGTTACAAATTTTCTCCCCATCTTTCCCCTATCCAACACATGGCCAACCATTTCTTGACCTTTATACATTATGGGTTTTTTCGCTCCTGTTAACCTCTTTCTGAAACTCTATCTTCTCTTGTTATTGTGATAATATGCTCTGCTTTCACTTTTCCTATCTGACTCCTTGTGCTTTACCTTTTTTGCTTTACCTTCATAAAACTTCCCTTCCATTACCATGGTTATCACGCAAGACCCTGAGTGGACCTAATTGTACTTGGGTCAATGTAATGGGCTTTGGATGCTAACGACCTGGGGTGTACATTGTGTTTATAAAGTATTTAACTGAGGTGACTTACTTAGCTTCTACTCTCTTGCATATTTGCCTGATATTTAGGAGGTGAAGAGAAGAAGGAATGTTGTTGTTTTCTATCTCCAACTCTCATGTTTCCAGTTGATCTGACTTTGAATCTGATGTAGCCTACTATGATCTTCAACTTAATCCATGAAGAGACTTTTAAGAAACATTAAGTATCTCTAAAGATTATTCTAGATAGTATCATGAAGCTATTTACTTCTCTGGAGACCCCAGTTAACAGGAATTTTCGATCTGAGAAGGTAAACATGTACAGGTGCTGTGTTTATATGCCAGAGAAATCCCCCCTTAAGACTATTTATTTAAAAATATTGATTTTTCTCTTGGTTTTTTTTTTTTGAGAATCTTGAGAAATATTTTCACCATTACAGAAGATTGTTGGCTTGAAAAGAAGAAAAGTCTGAAGAAATCATTTTAAATTTCAGTCACAAGAAGTGAAGAATAATTTAGTAATGATAATAGCTAACAATTACATAATACTTTAAACTTTTCAAGGCCCCATGCCTACATTAGCTCATTTGGTACTCACTACAAGCCTGTTAGGTAGGTTCTATTATATCTTGATTTTACAGATGATCCAAATCAATTCAACTAGCAATTATCGATCACCTACAATGTTGTAGGCACTGTGCTAAGTGTTAAATGAGGAAACTGAATATGAGGGAGGTTAAGCAATCACCTAGAATCATAAAACTAATAAATGTCTGAGACAGGGAAACTCAGGTCTTTCTGGCTCCAAGTTAAACACTGTTCACTAGAATGTGCATGGCTAAAGCAGAAGTTATAATTGAGTGGTAATATAGTTGAAAAGAGAAGAATAGATATTAATTGAGTTTTGAAAACATGAAGGAGGCTAATAGATGTGACCTCTGCAATAAAATGGTTTTGCATTAAAAGTGGTGAGATAATAGTTACCTCTGGATGATTACATTAAGATATTACTGCTCCAGTTCTGAAAGGAGGCATGGAAATGACATTAGTACTAGCAAGTTTTCTAAATGCTTTAACAGACTCATTAAACAAATGAACTTGCAGAGGTGCCTTATTGGCCTTTTGACTTCTGAGTCACAATACATATAATCAATAGGCAGGTTTCTGAATTGCCAAAAGCCAAGAAATTCTGCCTACGATCAATATGCGACCAAATAAAGAAAGGAACAGAAAAATATAAGTGAGGCATAAATGAAAATCTCCAACCCTAAGATGAACAGGTAATACTGAAAGACTGAAAAACTGATAGGAGCATTTCAGGCCTATCCATATATGGCTTATATCATCTCCATTATGTGAAGGTTAAAAGTGAAGAAGAGAATTGGCAAGATATTCATTTCTCACAGTCTGTCTTTTGATTGCTACTGCCCTCTGACCTCCCACTATAATTAGTTGCTATTGGGTTATGCTGATATCAGATAGCACACCCTATTAGGAGGATTTTTTTTCTTGTGATAATATCACACTGGTGCAAGGCCATCATTTTGCAGCCATTATAAAGATAACACAGGTATTTCTGAGCAATATCCATTTTTTCTTCCTTTTCTGTCAAGGGGAAATTTTATTTTCCTTCTCATAGCAGTGGAGAATTTACTATCTTGTAGTCTACTATTTCATTCTGAAAGCAACCAAGAGTTGTGTTATATGCTACAAAATGTGAAAGTATACATTGGGAAGATGTTAATAAAAGATGTGGTAGAAATAAAGTTCCTTTCTACATAAATATTTTGACAGTCTCAGTTTTACAATTTTAATAGACAGGGTCGAAAATTAAATGCAAGCATCTGTAATAGGTCTGTCCACAAGTTCCCAAATAGCACAATAACTTCTTATTGCTGCATTTTCATCATTTTTATATTCATTGTGGTTCCTCATTCAAGAAAAACCAAACTTCTGCTACTTGCTGAATCTTCATGTAAAAAGAATAATACGGAGGATTTAGAAATGCTGTTTTATAATGAAAAAGATGGTTAGGGTTATGGCTGTGATAATGATATAGACAAGATAATAATGGGAGTGATGATGGTTGTTGCTACTGTCCTAACTCTGCTTGTGACAGAGAAGATAATCAATTGAGTTGGGTTTGATATTGACCCTGTAATCACTTGTTTGCTAAGGCTGCCAAATCCCTCACCTATGGGTTCTGTTTCTACCACAGACTCTTCAACTAATCGATTACCCTATTTTGAGAATCTATAAGGACCATTGGGTCAGTGATTGTCCAGTATGTCACTCCACTTTCTGTCTTCAGTTTGATTTGGTTTCAGCTCTATGGAACAAGATCCCTTCATGCTTGATAAACCCTGGTATTTCTCCTCTCCCCCAATTTCGCACTGTCTTTCCCCATTAGATGGCAAGCTCCTTGATCACAAGGACTCTGTTTCATTTTCTACTTTGTATCCCTTGCTGCCTAGTACAATATCTGACACATAGTGGGTGCTTAATAAATGTTTATTTAATTGAGTTGAATTGAATAGGTCAGCCTGTTGGCTGGTCTTATTCTGACTTTTTTTCCTGCTTTGATGAATCTGGTGCTTGCCTTGTTCCCTTCGACTTGTCCCACATCTAGCACTCCAGGTCCAGAAAGTGGTTTCTTGTCATTCCCCTATGTCTGTATCAATTGCTGATTTAGACTTCTTCATTATCCTCACTATGTCCTTTCTTCACCAATTATGATTGACTTGAGGATTCACTTAAATTGTCTTTCAGCTTTACTTTTGTAAAGGTAAAATCCTCTGTCTATAAGGTGCCAGCACATTCCAGTCAAGGGAAACCACTACCACCACCTTGATTACCATGCACCCTCAGACTCTCACGGAGATTGCCCAGGATTCTGAGTCCAAGAGTACTGAGAATAAGAGTGTCCCCAGGCCACTAATCATGCTTCCAACCCTGTTCTCACAGCTAGCATTGAGGGGAGCAACTACTACGGAGAAGGGGTCTGCCTTCTTTGCTGCCACCAGTATTAACTGATGTGCAAATGCTATCAGTAAGAAGGTAAATGCAAGGGTCCTGGGAACTGTAGCAACCCCAGGGCCCCAACTTCCAACCCAGGGCTCACACCTATGTCCAAGTAAACAACTTTCCTCAAGGAGGGGTCAAGCTTCCCCAACAACATCCAATCAGCTACTACCTGTGGGGAATGCAATCCAGCCTAGCTAAAACAGCAAGGAACTCTGAGGGAGATTCAGGAGGTAGAGTGTGCCACTCAAGTTAGACCACTGCTACTACCTCCAGCTCTTGACCAAAGATTACAAAGTCTAAGATGTAAGCCCCCGATGATTCCTCATCAGCCACAGCTACTTCAGACCCACAAAATAAAGTTCTTACCATCAACTTTTTTGCATTGTCAAGTGGTTCAATACTAGGAATGTTTAAAGTTTAAACAATGGAAACAATTTTTTAATGTTTATTTTTAAATTTTTCAGTTCCAAATTCTCTCTCCTTCCAGTCTATCTCTTATGCATTGAGAAATGAAATCATGCAAAACATAATAGAAGTAACTTTAAGAAGGCGTGTTACAATCTCCTTTGCTGCCACACCCTAAGGACCATGTCTATCTGACATAGCTAAAAGTCATGTGTGTCTTCTTCCCTTTTGCAATATGCATTCCTCCAGAGCCAAGACTCTTTGTGTTTTCTTATAAAGCATTTAGTATCACAACGGATAGAGTGCAGAATTTAAAGTCAGATAGAGATCTTCATCTTGTTGAAACACTTACTAGTTAAGGGCATCCATTTAATCTCAGTCTGTGTTAGTTCTGTCTTCTTTGAAATGGAGATAAAATACAGGATTGTTGCAAGGATCAATTAAGCTGATACATGTAAAGCACTTGGCAAAACTTTAAAATTCTATATAAATTATTTGTATATACAGCTAGCATTTGTATCCCTATCGTAACAGTCCATGCATAAGTGCTTTAATAATTCTTATTTGTTCACTATAAAATGAAGTGGCTACATAAGGTAATATTTCATGTAACACTGATTGAGTTTCTAGCCTTTGTTAATTATACTGTCAACAATAATTGCAATTTTGTAGCTTCCCTTTTGGCTATCTCTTTGCCTCTGAGTTATTTAAATGGAACCACTTCATTGCTCACCTGTTACAGTCTTTGCCCACAGCTCAGCATTCAGATTTAAGTTGCAGGGCCAATTTTCTCCTCTTATCATCTCTAACAGATTTTATTTTCTCGTTCTCTTCTCTTAACCAGACCAGCAGTGTCATTTATTCTTTATAAGCAGGCAAAACATCCTCAGATGTAGGATTAAAAGCTAAACTAATGGATTCTACCCTAAAAGTTCATATATTTCAAGCTATAAAGTTCTATCCAGGAGATATTGAATGTTCGTGGTCACTCATGTTTCCAGACCTCATCAAAGTCTACTACAAGCTCTGAGCTCACTCTTCCAAACCCAACTGAACTGCCAGGTTGTGCCCCTAGAGTGTCAGTCAGGTAAAAAGTGTTTATTAAGCTCCAGTGTGTAAGACATTGTGCTAAGCCCTGGGGTTACAAAGAAAGGTCAAAGACAGCCTCTGCTTAAAGGGAGCTTACACTCTACTACTTCTCCCTTCATGGATCTAGGAGTAAATATTGAGAGACTGATATGTCTTTTTAATGCTGTCATTCACAAGCCCCAGTCATGTGTTTCACCCTCTAATATTGGTTGATGTCAATTAGCCAATTAGAAATTCATTTTTAGTATTTAATAATGTGGCATAATAAGAACACTTAGTACACACATTCACCTCCCCCCAAAAAAGTCTGATATAAATTCTCCTAAAAGTACAGAATGTCCAAGGGAAGTGGGTTCAAGCTTAAAGTACATTAGCAAAAAGAACAATTTGCAGCTTCCTGGATGTCCTTTGGCTAGATGTACTTTTTTCTCCTTTGTGGACTATAATGAAGTTCCCCTAAGGAATGGGAAAACTTTTAACTGAGATAATGTGCTAAGCACTTTCAAATGTTATCCCAATTGATCCTAACACTTACCGTGGGAGGTAGGTTCTATTATTAATTACATTTTGCAGTTGATGAAACTGAGAAAAAGAGGTTAAGTGACTTACCTATAATCATAACATTAAGTAAGACTAAGGTTGGATCTGAACTCTTGTCTGTCTGACTCCAGACCCAGCATGCTATCCAGTTAGCAACCTAAGCATCCACTTAGCAACCTAAATTTGTGCTTGTTGACTGATTAATTAATGAAAAGTAAGATGAAAACTTTGACTTTTAAATTTTGACATCTAATTCGCCTCACTGGCAAAATGTGGATATGGGTTCAATTAGACCAATCTTTCCTTCTGCCTGTGTAGCCTTTATACTGAAGCAAAGTTGACTAGAAATAATATGATCCTTACTGGACAGACTTCTTCAGTATAACGTATCATACAATGATACCTGTGAGGAATTAGTAAATTTCAACTAAAATCAGATCACTTCATGCCCAAATATAGAGAAGATAGCCACATAGAGGCCTTTGTGTCATCTGTAGCAATCCAAATACCACTCAAATTGGGCTCTGACGGTTTCTTGGGGTTTATATTGATCACTCAAAATTTTTCAAAGACATCTTGAGCCTCTTCATACATTATTTTTCACAGCTTTCTTATAACTCCTCAAAAATGATTTGCTATGTAGTATTCCATTTTATTTACATTATACTAGTCATTAAAAATAGAATGGGAGCAGCCAAATAGTTCAGTGGATAAGATCATTTGGCCTAGAGTCAGGAAAATCTGAGCTCAAATCTGGACTTAGGTCTTTACTATCTGAATAACCCTGGGCAAGTCACTTAAACTATGTTTGCCTTAATTCACTGGAAAAGAAAATGAAAAATCATTCCAGTAACTTTGCCAAGAAAATCCCATAGACAAGGTGGTCATGAAGAGTCAGACATGACTGATATGACTAAATAAGGGCTGTAGTAACATCCAATGTTTTTCTTTTTTCATGCCACTGGGCTTAATAATGTTTTATAGTTTTAGTGATGGTCTTCCAGTGACCTTCCTTCCAACATTGAGTAATTGAATAATTCCCTTGAAGAGTACTTCATAGTTAAAAGTACAATTCTGACTTTGCAACTTACCCATACTTCACTGAGAGGAAGAAAGTTTAATACACATCAAATGTATCCATAAGGATTACATAGGATTCATGTTTAATACATAGAATTTTTTCTCCCTCACATGCAAACTCACTTTTGAGTCAACCAGGCACATATATTTCCAGCAGACACAGTGGAAGATGATGTAAGACAAGAATCTGATGGGTTTTGTTTTTCATTTAGGGGCATCACTAGCATTTCTCTGTGATAACTATGTTGAAATGTAATTAATCTCCTAATATCCTTTTATGAAAGTGGAAATATAAGCATCATTGTGTTGGGACAGAAGCATAAATAATCTTGACCATGGCAGAACTTGTTGGTAGCCTTTGAACTTGATTTAGTACTCACTAGGGTAATAAGGTAGCTGACTATTTTCTTTCCTATTTCCACAATATTTTTTTACATATGCCATACCCCCATTACCACTCAGTCACCACTCTAATTTAAATTCTTATCACTTATAACCTGCATTATTGCTGCATTCTCCTAACTGGTCGCCCTGCCTCAAATCTCTTCACCCTGTCTTCTACTCACCTGTGGGAGTAATTTTCTATCAACAAACATCTAACCAAGTCACCCCCTCCTACATAATAAACTCCCTTTAGTGTCTTTTCATTACTTCCAAAATCAAATAAAAACTACCCTATTTAGCATTTAAAGTTATTCACCACATGTCTCTATTCTTCCTTTTTAGCCTTATTATCTATTGCTTCCCTACATAAAACTCACAGTTTAGCCATTTTGATCCAATTGCTGGTTATTATATTCTATATCCTAGGTTTGGACTTTTTGTACTGTTTCCCATGCCAGCTATATTTACATCCTGCCCTCTGTCTCTTGAAATATGTGCTTTCCTTCAGAACTCAGTAATATCAACTACTTCTACAGAAAGTCTTTCTTTCTCCTCCCCCTAACTTCTAGTGACTCATCTTATGTGTCCACACAACTTTGTATCTGCTTCATGTATGTTTTGTAATTACCTATATTTCCTGTTTTCTGTTTATATATGTACATATTCTCTCTCTCATTAGAATTTAAAAATTCCAGGGGCAGAGCCAAGATGATGGAGTAAAAGCAGGAAACTGCTGGAGCTATCACTTCAAACAACTCCAATACCAGTAAAAAAAAAAAAGACTCTAAACAAATTTTAGAGCTACAGAACCCACAAAGTGACAAAGAGAAAAAAATCTCCCACTGAAGGCAGCCTGGCCGGATGACAGGAAGGGTCTATCACACGGGGCTAGGAGTGGAACACTGGCCCAGATTCATGGCCCAGAGTAGCCAAAACAGACTTTCAGAGAGTGAATTACTGGCAGCTGTGGCATTCTCAAGACTTCTTAACCCATAAACACCTAAGAGAAAGTAAAAGGTCAGTGGGGAACTCTGTTGGAGCTGGGTGTCAGAGGAGCATGGTCTGGCCCCTGCCCTTGGGGCAAGAGGTGGTGGCAGCATGGTTGCAGATTGTAGGGGACCAAGTGACCATTCAGAGGGTAATTTCTCTTACTTTGACCTGTTTGGATCTGTGTCTCAGTCTTTGGTGGGGATCCTGGGGTGAGAAACACTAGGATACCAGAACTTGTGGCTGCAGAGAGGGCACCCTTCTGATAGCTCTGACAACAATTTGGACAACATTTGTGAAAATCCCAGCAATTTGAGACACAGCTCTCTCCATTCTGGAAGCAGAAGAGCAAAGAGCTCAAAAGTCAAGTAACTGACAGGCAAGATGAGCAGGGTGAGCAAGCACAATCAGACCATAGAATCCTTTTCTGGGGACAAAAAGGATCAAAAAATGGAACCAGAAGAAGACAACAAAGTCAAAACTCTTGCATGAAAAGGTTCCAAAAAAATGTGAATTGATCACAGGCCATGGAGAAGCTCAAGAAGGATTCTGGAAATCAAAGAAAAGAAATGGAGAAAAAATTGAAAAGATAAATGATGCAAGAAAATCATGAAAAGTGAGTCAACAATCTTACTGGAGAAAATAACACCTTTAAAAATAGATTAACTGAAATGGCAAAAGAGATCCAGAAAGGCAATGAGGAGAAGAATACCTGAAAAAGCCAAATTGACCAGATGGGAAAGGAATTTCAAAAACTCACTAAAGAGAATAATTCCTTCAAAGCTAGATTGGAGCAAATGGAAGTTAATGACTTTATGAGAAATCAAGACACTATTAAACAGATCCAAACAAATGAATACAAATAGAAGGCAGTGTGAAATATCTTATTGGAACAACCACTGACCTGGAAAATAGATCTAGGAGAGATAATTTTAAAATTATAGGACTGCCTGAAAGCTATGATCAAAGCAAGAGCCTAGAAATCATCCTTCAAGAAGTTCTCAAGAAAAATTGCCCTGATATTCTAGAACCAGAGGGCAAAATAGAAATGGAAAGAATTCACTGATCACCTCTTGAAAAAGATCCCAAAAAGAAAACTCCTAAGTTCCAGAGTTCCCAGGTTAAGTAGAAAATATTACAAGCAGTCAGAAAGAAATATCTTGAGTGTCATGGAAGCACAATCAGGATAACACAAGATCTAGCAGATTTTACACTAAGGGATTGAAAAGCTTGGAAATGATATTCTGAAGGTCAAAGGAGCTAGGATTAAAAACAAGAATCACCTACCAAGCAAAATAGAGTATAATGCTTCAGGGGTAAATATAGTCATTCAATGAAATAGAGGAATTTCAAGCATTCTTGATGAAAAAACAGAGCTGAACAGAAAATTTGACTTTCAAATACAAGAAACAAGAGAAGCATAAAAAGGTAAACAGAAAAAAGAAATCATAAGGAATTTATTAAAGTCGAACTATTGGGGTGGCACAGTGAATACAGGATGAGCCCTGGAGTCATGAGGACCTGAGTTCAAATTCTGCTTCAGACACTTACTACTTGTGTGACCTTGGGCAAGCCATTTAACCCCAACTGCCCTGCCTTTCCCCCTCCAAAAACAAAAACAACAAAAAAAATTCCTACAATGAAAAATGATATTTGTAACTCATGAGACTTTTCTCAGTATGAGTTGAAGGAAATATGTGTGTGTGTGTCTGTGTGTATGCATACATATGTATATATATTTGTATACATACATATATGTTTGTGTAGGAGGACGTATGTGTATAAATATATATGAGTGTACATGTATACATACATACACAAAGGGCACAGGATCAGTTAAATATGAAGGGATGACTTCTAAAAAATAAAATTAAGAAGTGAGAGAAGACTATATTGGGAGAAAGAGAAAGGGAGGGATAGAATAGGGTAAATTAGCTCATATGAAAGAGGCAAGAGAAAACTGTTACAATGGAGGGGAAGGGCAGGAAGGTGAAAGGGAATGGATCAACCTTAGTCTCATTGAATTTAGCTTGAGGAGGGAATAATATACACACGCAATTGGGTATCCTATCCTACAGGAAAGTTGAGGGGGAAGGGCATAAGAGGGGCAATGATAGAAGGGAGGTCATATTGGGGGAGAGGGTAGTTAGAAGCAAACACTTTTGAAAAGGGACAGGGTCAAAGGAGAAACTAGAATAAGTGAGGGGCAAGATAGGATGGAGGGAATTATAGTTAGTCTTTTATAATATAACTACTATGGAAACGTTTTGCATAACTACATACATACAACCTGTATTGAAATGAATGTCCTCCCAATGGGGGTGGGTGAGGAGGGAAGAATGGAAGGAATCTGGAAATCAAAGTTTTCAAAACAAATTGTAAGAAAAAATTGTTGTTTTACTTGCAACTGGGAAATAAGATATACAGACACTGGGTCATAGAAATCCATCTTGCCCTACTGGAGAGTTAGGGGGGATAGGGGAGGATATAGTAGAGAACAGATTGAGGGAAGGGGTATTCAGTAGGTTCTCTATCTTGGGGTGGGGGTAGAGAAAAGATGGGGAGAAAATTTGTAACTCAATATCTTGTGGAAATGAATGTTGAAAACTAAAGATAAAGAAAGAAAGAATTTAAAAGTTCCTTAATGGCAGAAGGTGGTTTGCTTTTATCTTTAAACCTCCAGTACAGTACTTTACATATAATAGATTCTTAGAATATCTCATTGATTGAATAATAGTTAAGGATGTCTTTATGGAAACAGAATATTTGGATCCTAGTTCTTGCTTTACCATATGTAGCTATTTTGACTTTGAACCAATCATATTACCTCTCTGGGTTCAGTTTCTTCCTCTAGAGAGGTATAAAGAAAAGCACGAGCAGCTTTCCAGAGGACTGTTGCTGTGAACAGCTTTCAAGGTTCTGGTTACACAGAATAGTGAACTCTCTATTTATTCAGTAACAAACTAAGACAGAACATTCACAGAAAATAAAAACACAGCATTCACAATGTTATAGCATAACAACTTATCATTAAAATGGCCACACAGTTTTCACCAAAGTGGTCCTTAATTGACACAAATTACAGAGGTCAAAAGTTCTCCACCCTAGATCTCATTGTCTTAATCTCTTCAATCAAAAAGTCTTCTTTCTTCTTGATTGGAGATTAGTTTCCAATCACCCTTAATTAGTAATCAATCATTTAAATGTAGAGGTCAAAGTTCTCCACCCCTAGCAAATAATGATCTTCTCAGTTTGCATTAAATACCCAAGGAGAGGTCTTTTCATCTTGACTCAAGGCTGGCTATCCACTTCCATGGTTCCTCTTCCATGGTCCCAGCTCCTGCCTGCTCCTTGTTGTCTAGCTCCTTTTCCAGGTCCTGTTCTATCCTGAAGCTCACAGTCCACCAAATCCTTCACAGTTTCTGTTTCTGGGAAGACAAAGCTTAAAAAGGTCACAATAACATTCATGCACATTGCCAGCACCCTCTTCATCAATTCACTTTCTGCCTGTGAAATCAACATAGACCCAACAATCAGGTCTGAGGAATCAGCACAAATCATTATTATGGTCCCAGGACCTCTAAAAATGTCAACAAGACCCCCCTCTTCCAGGATTTCTGTAAACATACAACAAGAAAATCCTCCTTCAGGGCTTCTGAATCAGCAACAAGGTCCCAGGGCTTTTGTAACAACAGCACCATCCTCTATCAACAGACGAATCCAACAAAGTAACATCGTAACAGACAGAGAAAGTACTGTCACTACAGTCATGCTTCCTCCCACTTCTCCTCCCTTCTCGTCTCTCAGAAGTTCTCAATTTGGTTCTCAGAAGAAGTTTTCAGTTCTCCATTCTGCCACCACAGGTTCTGTTCTTCATTCTGGTCTCAACTGTAGCAGTTCTTAGAAGTTCTCAGGATCTTGGCAGTTCTCTCTCTCTCTCTCTCTCTTTCTATCCAGCAGTAGCTGCTCTGCCTACACTCTTGCTCCCTGAAGTTCTGGCTCTCTAGCTTGGGCTTTTCCTTATATATGGTATTAGCTCCTTCCTGTTTTTCCTGTTACAATAGGAAGTTCCTCCCACTGTGGGATTCACAGGTTTGAGATGGTAATACTTGATACAATCATGAGCTTGAAACAAGGTGATAAGTACCTGTTTGATTGCAAATACAAGGGGCAGGGAAGATCTTCAAATTCCCATTGCCTTTAGAAGAGGGGTTAGAATATTTGATCTCTGAGGTTGCTTCCAATACTAACATGAAAAGTATCACAACCTCCAGGAAAGCAAAGACTTTGTCTTATGGAAATTTCCAGCTCTGCTCCAGTATAAAGTAGAGTGCTATGTACCCAGTATCTCCTTAATAAATATGCATTCAGTTGAATGGAATACACTCCAAAGTATTTACTTTTTTTTTCTTTTTATTTATTTATTTTATTTTACATCATTCATTTCCATGAGATATTTTAGTTTGCATCATTCATTTCCATGAGATTTTGAGTTGCATATTTTCTCCCCACCTTTCCCCTACCCACCGGCCCAAAACAGCCATCCCAGGGTAGTGCCCCTGCCCCAATCTATTCTCTTCTATGTCTTCCCCCCTCACCCCTCTGACTTTTCGGTAGGGCAGGATGGATCTCCCAA
>CM053580.1:405211131-405232646 GCA_028627135.1 Pseudochirops cupreus
ATTGTCTCTCCTGGTTCTATTTTCCAGGACAGTGGTTTTTTGAAGGAGATATTTCACATTGTCTTCTATTTTTTCATTTGTTTGGATCTGTTTAATAGTGTATTGATTTCTCATAAATTCATTTACTTCCATTTGCTCCACTCTAATTCTGAAGGAATTATTCTCTTCAGAAAGCTTTTCAGATTCTTTTTCCATCTGGCAAAGTCAACTTTTTAAGGCATTCTTTTCCTCATTGGCTTTTTGGGCCTCTTTTGTCATTTGAGTTCATCTATTTTTTAAGGTGTTATTTTCTTCAGTCAGGTTGTTGACTCTCTTTTCATGATTTTCTTGCATCATTTGCATTTCTCTTCCCAATTTTTCCTCTACTTCTCTTAACTGGTTTTCAAAATCCTTCTTAAGCTCCTCTATGTAGCCTGTAACCAGTCTACATTTTTCTTAGAAGCTTTTGGTGCAGGAGTTCTGACTGTGCTGTCTTCCTTCCATTTCATGCTTTGATCCTTTTTGTCCCCAAAAAAGGAATCTAAAGCTGGATTTCTGTTCTTACTTTGCTTCCTTTGCCTGCTTATGTTGCCAGTCATGGCAATACTTAACTTTTAGCTCTGTGGAACTCTGCTTCCAGAGGGGAAAGCTCTGTCCCAAAGCTGGGGTTTTCACAACTGCTGCAGCTATTAGGAGGCTGCTACAGCCCCCACCAGCTTTGGCTCACTGAAAACGCACCTCAGGACCACTACCCAAGACCACGATCCTGATCCAGGTGGGTTAAGGCAAGAGCACTTAGCCCCTGAATGATAGCTTGGCCCCCTTGCAATCTGCAGGCTGCAAGCTCTGAAGCAGTTATGTGGAGGTGGCTGTTCCACTTCTGCTGCTTCCTTTCCCTGAAGGCAGTTCAGCCGGACCCTCTCCCCTGAATTTAGCTGAGTTCCACTAACCTTTCACTTAGTCCTTATTTCTTATGGCTTGATAATTCTGGAAATTGCCACAGCTGCCACTGATCCACTCTCCTGAAGGCTCCAGCGGCAGCTTGTCCTGGATGCCCCTGGGCCAAGCCATGGTTTCAGGCTGGGCTGTTTTCTTGACTCTGCCCCATCAACTCTTTTCTGCATAGCATTTTAATATTTGCAAAGTATTTTACATAGTTAACCTCTTTTAAGTCTTTGATGAAATGAGATAACAGATCTGTGGGTGAAAGTTTCAGGAAGAAATTTAGAACAAGGCTCGATGTCTGATAATGGAATGATTTATCTTCTGGAGTAGTGAGTAGTGAGTTTCCTGTCATTAATATATTTAAGAGCTGTGTCTACCTGATAAGGCATAATAGATGCCACTTTGGAACTCAAGACCCGGAAGACTTCTTTCACCTCTAAGACTATGATTTTCTGTTTCAAACACACCAATAAACATATATATGGGAAATCTAATGTGGATCTAATAACTTGACCCAAATACTCAAAGAGATTGCATGAACACACCTTTAATTTAGTGACTGCATCCTTAGTTACCAGTCTGATAAATAGAGCTGTTTAACTTCAAGGACAAAGAGAGAAAAGCATAAAGGATTCCTTCTTTGTTTTAGTTCATATTAGGATAACGACCAGTTCCAGGCTATTGCTGGGCACCAGATGTAGTGTATGTTTCTCAGGTGTGGCCATATGTAGTTGTTTCTTAAAACTACAATACTACAAAACTACAGTAAGGTAGTTATCTCTTACAAGTCAGAAATAATGGATGTTCCCTTGAAAAGTGACAACTGTGGAGTCTGTGTTATGCTTATTTCAGTGCTGTTGCTTCACTTTAAACATTTCCTCAGATATACTCTCTGGGGTAGCCTTGTGGATTGGTTTACAGTCATGATAGAAAAGCAACTTTGACAATATATGGTCAATCTTTGCACAAAGCAGCCTATAGTTTAACAGTCAAAGGTGCTCAATTTTATTAGTGCAAGCTGTCACAGGAAATGGCAATGGTCCTTGGGTTTCAGAATCTAATTCTGAAATTGTGTTTTTTTTATTAAAAAGATTATTATGAAGGATGATGAGGAGATTATATTTTTATTTGCTTTGAAATATCTATTTTGGATTCTCATTTCCTGATAGGTTCTAAAATGGTTGAGTCTACAAATATTTTTATTATCCCTTTATGGGAAAACTGGATTAATGTCTGCCCCCCAAATGATGTGATAACCATACCAGATTGCTTGTGGTTAACTTAGAATTGATGTGACCCAGATGGAGCTACTATATTGCTCTCTCGGAAGTATTGAAAAACTTTTGAAGGCACACTTCTTAAATAAAGCTTTGACTTAAAGAAGGGGAAATAGAAGAAACTTAACTGGGTTTTTCTTACAGAACACGTCAAGTAGGAGGTGTTTGGGTTGTTGTTGTTACTGCTTTTCCTCACCAGAACATAAATTTTCATAAAATTGTCTAAAATACCACAATTTTACAGAAAACACAAATCATTTTCTTTATAGTTCAACTTTAGTTCTGGTGATGAAAAGGAGCATTAGGAAGTAGAAGAAGTAGATGGAGGTTGCAAAGGAATAAATATAGACTTGATAATGAAAGAAAAAAAGTAAAATAACTTTATCAGAATTAGAGCTATCCCGAAGCTGAATGGGCAATCTTGGAAAGTACTGTGTTCTTCCTCATTAGACACATTTAAATAAAGTGACTTTTCAGGTTATTGCAGAGAGAATTTGTTTATTCCAGTATGGCTTAAATGAGATGGTTCAAGCTCCCTTTGAACTTTGAAATTCTTTGAGTATGAGTCTTGCTTTGAAGACACAAGTTTTCAAGGCACCAGACACAAGTCTGACACTTTCTCTGGCCTTTTCACAGACCTTCAGTGGCTCCCTATTCCTTTTTATGATAAAATGCAAACTGTTCAGTCATGTATTGAAGGCATGTGAAAATCTGGTTCTAATTTACCTTTCTAGCCTCATTGCATGTTTCTTCTTCCTAATCCCTGCTAAACCTCTTCTTCATCCTCCATCCTTAAACCTCTCCTCAATCAATTATTCCTGCTCTGGCCTCACATCTTTCAGTTATTCCCCTTGACCTCTTGTTCTCCCCCTAGCCACTCTGATAATCCTCAATTCTCTCACCTTCAAAATGAATGAAATCTTTTATTTTCACTCCCACCCTGCCCCATTGCTAAATGTTACTGAATGCATTCAAACAACTGTGTGAATGGGGTCCACTAAATTCAATCCAATCTCAACTTCTCTTTCACTATTTAAATGGCAAATGGAAATAATTCTTTTCATGGTGGATTTTACAAACCTTCTATTCTCTCTCTCCAAGCCACCATTTTCCCTCTACTCAACTATTCTTCAACAGATACATTGTCTCATACCTTACTGAGAAAATTAAGGCAAGTTTTTAAGAGTTCCCTTTATAGTTCCTACTCTAAGCTTCAAAGCACTCTATGTCTTCTCCCATTCTTTCCTCTCTTAATTTAGTCTCAGAGAAAAAGGTGACCTTTTTTTTATCAAGATTAATCTTGTTCTCTCAATTCTATCCCTTCTGACTCCTCCATGATTATCATCCCCTCACTCTCTGTCATCTTTAATCTTTCCCTTTACACTGGTCTCCTTTATCCTGTAAAGATATCCAGTTTTCCCTATGCTTAAAAACTTTTACTTTACCCTGCAATTCCCTCATGCTCTTATCCTCCTTTTTAATGTCAAGCTTCATGAAAGAGTTATCTATTTTTACTGCATTGATCCAATTCCTCATTAACCACTCACTCATTTTTCAACACTTTAAAATCAAGATTCTGTCTACATTCCTCTACTGAAACTGTTTCCTGTTCAATAATTTTTTTTCTAAATCCTTAGTCAGCCTTATAATTCTTTCATTAATCTCTTCTTTCTGAATACTGTCTGTTTAAATGACTTATGCAATAATGCTTTCTTGGTTCTTATCTTACCTGTCTCACTGTTTACCTGTCTCACCTTCAGTTCCCTTTATGGTTCATTTCATAACTTTTTCTCCTTTCACCATGGGGGTTCCTTAAGGCTCCGAAGTGGGCTCCCTTTTCTCCTCTTTCAGTCTCTCCCTTAGTGATTTCACCAGTTTTCCTGAATTTATGTCTTTGAGGATGACTCCCAAATCTAAATTTACCTATATCTATCTTATTTTATTCTGTCTTATATGTCTATCTAACTATTTTTAATTTCTTACCTTAGCTCTAGTCACTAACACCTTGCTGGACATCTTGACTTGGATCAGCATTTCACATTCAATAAGATCAAAAGAGAGTATACATCACCTTTTCCCCCTCTTTCCCAAATATCTCAGTTTATGCTAAAAGAACTGCCATCCTCCTGGCCATTCAGGTTTATGAGACTGGAATCTCTTCTATCTACATTCAAGTTTGATCACTTGTCAAGTTCCTTTTATTTCTATTTCCCTAATGCCTTTTTTTGCGGGGGGGGGGGGGGAATTAGAGGTAGATGTAAACAATGATTTGTCGATCCAGTTATTCCTTTTCCATTATCTTCAATAGACTGGATGTGGCCCCTTAGCCTACCTGGTGCTTCTGTCTTTAGCCATTATTATTTTCTATCTACATTATCAGATGTAAAAATGCAACATATGGAATTATATTTACCTTTAAGTTATAATTTCCTATTTTCTTATGAACTTGTTTCTTTTGTGCTCCTGCTAACCTATGCTATTACTTGTTCATAATTATTTTGCTAACAAGTACCAATGTCCCCTAGACTCTTATCCTATACATCTATTAAATCATTATTGTTTCTTCAGAATGTCTTCCATGTTCCTTTATAGTGACCAAATTAACACATTTTTAAAATTATAATACAAGCTTACTTAGTCTCCTTTATTGTTCCTTCATGTTTACATAGGCTTAATTGTTATTGTGTTTTACTTTCAGAATTACCATAATGTAATGAGAGTTGGGGTACCAACTCCCACTTGAATAGTATGTTCCAACAAGAGACGAGAGAATGTCTAGTTCAATCCCTAATTTTATATAAAGGGTCACTGAGATGGAGAGATACTAAATGGCTTTTCAAAGGTCTAGCTAGAACTAGCTAGAAGCTCACACACTGGTAAACTCTCTGTGAGTGGAGCCCAGGGGATTAGAATATTTTTTTTCCTAAAGCAAAAAACTGAAAAGACCTAATGGAAAAATCAAAGATATTCTAATGTTATTACAAGAAAAGACTAAAAGTTTTCTCATATATAAAACAACTGGAGAAGACTTTGAATATATGTAAAAGCATGGGAGGTCTTGCATTAGTGTGTGCTCAAATGGAGCTGGTACATTAATTAAAATTTCTACTTCTACCAGACTACTGAATTACATTGCATCTTTTTCAATTAACTACAAATTCAACTTTAAAAATTACAAACAGTTGTTCCTAAATTTCTGTCACTAATTGTAATGCCATACACTGACAGATTCTCAAAAGAATGCTACTGTCAATGGTTTTCAAGGTTCTGATTATACAGTATAGTGAACACTCCATTTATTCCATAACAAATCAAGGCAAACATTCACAACAAATCACAGTAGAGTATTCACAACATTACATCTTATCACAGAAAATCACAATGTAGTGTTCACAATAGCTTAACATTTAAAATGGCCACATAGTTTTCACCAGTGGCCACAGTATTAAGAACAAAGAACAAAAGAATAATCATCTCATTTCCCTAAGGAAGTTTGCTTCCTCCCTCAGTCATTCAGTCATCTCACAATGAAATAATCAATCTTCCACTCATGGGGCAATCATACATTAACTTAATCAGTCACTTATCTAGCAATCAGTCACTAAATATCATTAATCACTAAATACAGTCATCAGAAAATAACACAAACTCTCCACCCCTCAGTGTCTAGTACGCTTCAACCTCATCATGTATCCAAGAGGAGGCCTTTTCTTCATCTTGACTTGGGGTGGACTCTCAGATTCCCTGGATCCCCTTCATGGTCCCATCTCCTACCTCAATCCACCAGTCACCTGGATTCAGAAACAATAGTTCCCAGGTCCTTGTCCAGTCCTCTGGGCAGTTCCTGCTACACACTGGAGTTCACAGGGTCCAGAACATCTCAAAACCTTCACCATTTCTGTTGCTGGGAACCCAAGGATCAACCAACGCACAAACAAACAAAATCTTATCCCAGTCACGCTTTTTCAGTCCTCCAGCGGTTCAGCTGGCCCTAGGACCCAGAAGGAATCTCCACCTTCCAGGCAACTTCAGCCTTCACCAGATTCTGGTCTCATAGAAAACTCCAACTCAGTTCTCAGTCAAGCAGCCCAGCTTCCAGATGCTGTGAAAATTCTGCTCCCTCCACCAGGAGCCACCAGGAGGAAAATGCTTGATTCTGATTCTCTGTCTCTGGAACTCTTCTTATATACACACACACATTGGCTTCCTATCTCAGCCAACCCCTTCCTATTATGTCAGCAACATGAGACAGAGTTGACACCTTCTGTTTCTTTCAAGTTACTTAGGGCTAAGTATCTGCTAAATTAATTACCATTACACTAATATACCTTTAGATAAAATAAAACAAATGCTAAAATTTTACAGGTAAAATATTCACAGCAACCTTAATATCCATCCATCTGTCCTATACTCAGAGTATGTTTCTGTGATAGGATTCTGAATACAAAGACTAAAATAAAAGTTATACAAATATTGTTGTTGCTGTTTGTCATCCATTCTTGAAGAGAACCATGACATCAGGAAGGTGATGCCATGACTAGTGAACTACATTTAAGTGACTTTCTGCTCCAAAGTCATCAGGGTCCATTAGCAAGACGTAGGTCAGGATGACTGGAGACAGCCCCAGATGCAATAGAAGACCTTGGTCTTTTTAAGCTAAAGTCTCCCAGGTCTCAGTTCCATTGAGGCAATGTTCATTCAGTGATTAAGACTAGGTAAGAAATGAGGCAAAGAGTGGCCTCTTTTACCTACTAAAAAGAAAAAAAAATCAATCTGGGAGAAGACACTCTGGTTTTCTCACAGTTTTACATCTCAAGGAACCCATATGTCTTATCTGAAAGCTGACTCCTCACTGATCAATCAGGGATTGTTTACAGATTCTTGGAAAGTGGGACACCTTTTCTGAATTCAGGGAACTGAATTCAGGGAACTTAGCCCCTTAGCCGAAACAGAAACAATTGCTATTTATGTTCACTTTGAGCCAGCTGGCTCAAACAATGACTAAGTGGGGCTTGGGCTGGACCTATTACTGGACAATCAATGACAGCCAGAGTGATTTGGTTTAAGGCATAGTCCTTAAGAAAGAAAGCTAGCTCATTCCCAAGTTTTTGAGTTATTCACTTGTTTCTAAAGATAAAATTTTATTGTCATAATTTCCTTTCTTCCCACTTGTCATGATTCTCTGTATCTTTTCTGGTCTTTCTTCTTTTTTCCTATTGACCTCAAAAATTTCTTAAAAACTTGCTTCACCTCCCTATATTAATTCACTTTCCCCTATTTCCTGCATTGGGCTGCTTCTTGTTATCTGCCTGATGCTTTTCTGTGGCATTTCCTGTGAATTCTGAACAATATAAAAAGGGAGAAGTGATCTTTGACCTTTAATAACTATCTTTGCATGACATCTACTCTTTTCTGTTCTACTCATCTTTCTAAACAATTTCTGAAACTCTCTTTTGTTCCTGAAGTTGACTGTGAATTATTGAAGTCATGTCGTGGTGTGGAAGGGTGCATTCTTCCCCTCCCATAGATCCCTTTACTTATTGATGCTTTTCTTAGCATAGATTTCATTCAGAGACTTATATGAAGCACTTGAAACTTAATATGAGGGAAGGCTTAGGCATCTTGGTTTGCTTACTCAAAACATGTGTCACAGTTCATAGGTTTCAAAGTTTATATCCCTTTTTGTTATCTGATATTCTTATAGACATTTCATTTCTCACTAATATGCCAATAGTCTTTTTCTTTGGCCTGTTGTTGCCAATTCCAAACACCAGCACCCATCTTTTGAATCTACCCTTGCTAAACGGGATCATCTCAGATCCAAAGATTGATGCAAGGAGTTTTCTCACAGTTTTACATCCCAAGGAACCCATATGTCTTATCTGAAGCTGACTCCTTACTGATCAATCAGGGATTGTTTACAGATTCTTGGAAAGTGGGACACCTTTTCTGAATTCAGGGAACTGAATTCAGGGAACTTAGCCCCTTCCAAATTGGAAAATCCCTTTTGAATTGATTGGTCTAACTCAATCTAAAGTCCTGTAGTAGGAACTTTTGACTACTCCTACATTTTTTGCTGGCCAATAAAGAAAAGAGAAAAGGGGGGAAATAAAGTACCTTGTAGCTATTTCCTGTTAGATATGGGAAGTGTGATTTCTCTGAAGTCTCAGCATCCCTGGGACATGTGTGGCTGGTCACTATCTGGTGGTAAAGAATAGGATGACATGTATATGATATGTATGTCTATGTTTGATTGAGCATATTAATGCTTGAGTACATGTTTTGGATGATCAAGTTGTATACTTAAGGGGAATAAATTTTATTTTTATTAAAACAAACAAACAAAAGGAGAAACTACCAAATTTGAATGAGTTGACCCTCGGATCATCTGTAGAAGGCTCCAGTTCCCAAGTTAGTCACTAAAACTAGTGAAGCCCTCAAGGTCCACTTCAAGTGAGCCCAAAACATTTGACGTCTTGAGAAGACTGCTCCCCAAAGACTCAGTGTGAACTGAGTGTATAGTACTCAACAATCGCATCGTTTTTGTTGTTGGTTATTCCTGAATTTTGTTGTTTATCTTGTGCTTTGTCATTTCACTATTGCTCATTGCTGTACCTATTTTTGTGGACACTGATAATGCTATCATGGCTCTCTTTTTCTTCTTCCATTCTGCCTTGATTATTGCTAAGAAAGGAGAGAGAACCCAACACCACCTCAGGAGTCTGCTTCAAACCCTATCACCTCTGGTTGGATCTGTTCAAGGGGATGTTTCCTGGATAGCAGTGGGCCCTGAAACCACCTTGACCAAAAGGGTGGAATATGACAATATTTCTGAGAAAAACATGTCTGTTTTCCAGTAATATATATATTATATAATATATATATGTGTGTGTGTGTATGTGTATATATATATACACACATACATATATATTACCCAGGATACTGTTGTTTGCCTTTGTTCTTGAAGAAGACTGTGACTTCAGGAAGGTGAAGCTCTGACATGCAAATAAATTAGATTTAAATGAGGGAGGTTATGCAAAGTCACCAGACTCACTTTATCCACTGAAGCCATCTGAGTCCAGTAGCAAGTTATAGATTCTGATGACTAGAAATGCCTCCATATGCAATCTTAGTCTTTTTAAACTAAGGTCTTTCCTAGGTCTCCGTTTAACTAAGGCAATATTCACTCAGTGATTAAGGCTAGGTAAGAAATGAGGCAAAAAAATGGCCTTTTTTACCTAGTCAAAAATAAATCAGTCTTGTTGGGGAAGGCCCCCAGGGTTTCTGACCAAAAGGGAAACAACTGCTACTTACACTCACTCTGAGACATGAGTGACTCGAACAACGACCAAGTGAGGCTTGGGATAGGACCTATTACTGGCCAATCAATGAGAGTGAGAATTATTTGGGTTTAAGGCATGGTCCTTAAGAAAGAAATCTAGACCATAAACACCAAGATATCTCACAAGATTTCAGCAATCAAAATGTATATTCCTTTGAGCAAAGCATCTGCAGATGAGGGTATGATGCCCTATGTGTATAGAGGGAGGAGAGAAGGAGAGGAGGAGAAAGGGAGGGAGGGAGGGAAGGAAAGAAGGAAGGAAGAAAAATGAAGGAAGGATGGAACGAAGAAAAAAGGAAGGAAAAAGGAAGGAAGGTAGGAAGAAAGGAAGGAAAGAAGGAAGGAAGGAAGGAAGGAAGGAAGGAAGGAAGGAAGGAAGGAAGGAATCAAGGAACGAAGGAACAAAGGAAGGAAGAAAGGAAGGACAAAGGAATGAAGGAAGGAACGAAGGAACAAAGGAAAGAAGGAAGGAAGGAAGGAAGAAAGGAAGGAGGAAAGGAGCTTCATTGCCCAACTGGAACTGGTCAGTTGCGTCCCCAGTTGCAGTGGAGGCCTGACATGCACCTCAGCCTTCCGAACTCTGAGGCCAGCTTTCTGTCTATGCTTCCTCTTAACAAATAAATTAAGTATAGAATACATCCACTTTCTAATTTTAGTAAAGTCTCACATTTTTATCCTCCATTTTCTTCTTATTACTGGTTTTTAATTTCCACTGTAGTTCATTTACTTTGTACCCTTAGTCTTCCTCCTCATTCCCCTTTTCTTCTATAGATGAAATCAGCATTTTCTTTGACCTGTGCCTGTACTCCATCTCTGTGTAGTATCCTAAACTAATCATTTTATAGAAGAGAAGCTTAAGCATAGAAAGTTTAATCGCCTTGGACTCAGGAGCAAACCTAAGATGTGAATTTATTTTCTGCCCCCAAGTTCTGTGTTTTCATTGTGTTTAGTTCTCTCTGTATGAAATACCTTAAAATGTTTTATAGTAGTAATGTTTTTCAGAGAAATGTGGGATGAGGTCATTTCCATCCAAATAAAAGTAAAATCTTGTTTCAGTTGAACTCACAGTCCTTGATTGTGGCTTGCAAATAATGAGATAAACAAGAAAGGAAATTCTGAGCTTGTCTTGCTGAGGCGTGATGCACCATAACATTTTATCTAGTCATAATAAAACTATAAAGCAAGAGAAACTCGTGCTGGGACAGCTGGTGCAAGGAGGATTTATAAGCAAAATGTTTTAAAGGAAAGAGAACAAAGCTGTATCAGCTGTGAAAATACAATAAAAAACTACAGCTCTCGGCTGAGCAATTGCGGTCTCTTCAGAACACTGGTCCCACGTGACGCCTCTCTCTGGTGCATAAACGTGTGAGACTCAGCAGACTCCGCCCCCCGCCCCGCCCAGTCGGGCAAGCTTACTCACAAGGTGTGAAGTGGAGACCCACACTAGCACAGCGAAAGCCCTAAGTACCGGACTCAGGGCACTGGCAAACGGAGATACTAAGTAAGCAAACGATGTCTCAGCGCTCCTTCTACTTCGATGCTAAAGCTGACCAAAACCTAATAGCTCGCCCAAGTGAGAGGGTTTTTGGAGAAGTGAAGTCCTGGCAGAACGTCCGAGAGCTTCCCCACTCGTCTCTCCCGGGGGTGCTCATCTTTGTGGTGAATGCTGCATAGCTGTTGTAGCTGATATTTACTTATGCCCTTCCTTACGACAGTGTGACCGATGTAGGACAGGTAACGTTATCTTCCTTTTATAGAAGATGAAGCCAACGATTACAGAGTGGAGATAACTTCTCTAACTTGAGAGCAATTAGCTAATATATTTTTAACTCTAAGTGGTAGAGTCAAGTCTCAAGCCCAGGTAGGAAGGGGAAGGCAGCAAGCATTTATTAAGTGTCTACTTGTCCCAGGCTCTGTACTAAGGGCTTTTAAAATATTATGCCATCTCTGCAGATCGAACTCTTCTGAACTCAAGCACAGAACACCAAAGTTCAAGATGTCCACCAGCCTTCAACCTCCCCAGTAAGAGAGATATCAGGTATGCATGTCCATACTTTGCCAATTATGCTGTTTAAATTCACCTAAAGGAACACTTAAGTATAGAGGCAGTGTAACATAATGGTCAGAGGGCTGCACTTAAAGGCAGGAGAAGACCTATCAAATCCTTCCCCTGACAATTACTTGTTCCATAATAGTAGGCAAACATTTAAGCTTTTTGTGCTCTAGGCTACTCCTTAGGACTAAGTGACAGATGAGTTGCAATCTACTTCAGTGGAGGGAGTTCCCACAACCTGAATTTCCTGCACTCATGGTTCATAGATCCTTTTCTATTTGATTTTAAGTATCAGAGAAAGGAGGAGAAAGGAGTACTTTCAAGTCTTAAAGTGAAGTGTCCACAGTTGGAGGGTTGCAGGGGACAGTTAGCTCCCATAGAGTTTGCATTTAGGAATGAGTAACCTTGAAAGTCAAAGAAACCAATGTGGAGCTGGCTGAGACCAGGAGCAGGGCCACTCTGTGCAATCTATCTCTAACTCTTCTTTTCCAGCCTTGTTTATCCTCTGCAGAGTGATGAAAAGAATGTGAGATGGTAGTTGGAGAAATGTGTGTGTGTGTGGGGGGGGGGGGGTAATCTGATAGTTACCAGCTGTGCTGTTAATAGGGCATAACAGTTTAAAGACTTGTAGTTCGCTCACATCAGTTCTCACCAAACATAACTTCAAACATATCATAGAAAACAGTTGCTAAGAGTCATAACACATTTTAGGATAATTTTTTTTCCTACTACAGTAAACTTCTCTTCTGCCAAAAGCTTTTAACTCTAGGCATCCATGTATGCTCACAAGGTAGATAAACAGCATATAATTACGGAGAGTCTGATCATTGTTATCACTGTTATCTGTTGTCCTCTCTATTGTCATTGCTTCTGCTGTCCAGGCAGCGCAGCAAATAGAATGCTGGGCCTGGAGTCACAAAGACTCATCTTCCTTGAGTTCAAATCTATACTCGTGATGGTGGTCAAGTCTCAAACCTGTTAACATCCATTTCCTCATCTATTGCAAAACACTCCAGTATCTTTGTCAAGAAAATCTTAAATGGAATCACAAAGAGTTGGACACACATGAACAACAACAATGAAAACTAACTCACTGTTTTACCCAGACTGGAAGTATCGTGGTTACTCCTGGGCTCCACTCTACCACTACTCAGCCAGAGAAGCTTTGATGCGCTTCGTTTCCCACCTGAGCTAGTGGGCTGTGCCTTCTTTAAAGAATTACACGGTCCTCCTCTCCCAGTGGTTCACCACACTGATGCCAGACTTAATTGAGACATGAGATCAGTTTCATCTACTGCACCTCAGAACTCCTGAGGTTCAGAAATCCAGTACCTTTAGCCTCCCTGGTTACAGGTATCACAGGCCTTATTTCTGTACATTTACATTAGTTTTCCCTTTCTGACTTCAAAGGATATATGGTAACACACCCTCAGGAATCACCTACAGAAGAAGGGTAGATCCTCATTATTCCTATAGGAGACAAAAAAAAATTTACTTGCTTCCATGTAAACACATCAAGTTATTCCCTTTCCATTCATATGAACTTTGAGCTCTCATTAAAAAGTATGAATGATTAAGCTGATCATAATATAGGGTATACTAAATAAATACATACTGATTTTAATTTGATACTGATAAACTATCTGAATGAGTTTCATGGAGCTCTGGTTGTGAAATACCTTATTAGTTCTAGCAGAAGACACAAATCCTATAATTCAAATTAATTAGGAGACTTTCTTTCCCTCAGTACTCATCCTTGACCCTAAGGTTTGTCACTTTGGTATCTTAATAGCTTCTGCACTAGATCTTTTGCCCCTCTGTACAATTTTCCCCTTCTGATTTCTGCTGAAAATCAATGTAGAGAATCATAACAATCGAGCCAATTCTATCCTCGGAAATTCAGATTACATCACCTTTATCAGGTCCTTTATTACGGTTTACCCAACAATCATTCTATTATATCTATATTGAGTCCTTATTTTATAATCACCTCCTTATCTAATTCATCTAGTTGACTGTTCTAAACCTTTTATTTCTTCCTCCACTGTCTTCCCAGCAGATGACCCAGCCTCCTGTTTTACTAAGAGGACTGAGATAGAACAAAATAGCAAAAGAACCAAAAAAAAGAAAAGAATGAAAAAAAAGAAGAGTGAGATGAATTCCTTTAAGAAATCCTCTCTTCATTTCTAAAATTCTTTTCAGCATCACTGACTACTTTCTTCTCTTTCTCTTTGGTCACAGAAAAAAGGTCATCATTACTATTTACTACTAAGGCTAATCCCTCTACCTACATGATAGAGTTTGTTCTCTTTTTCATCTCTCCAGAAAATAGCTCCAACCACCATCACCCCATTTCCCTCCTTTCTTACAGGTTTAGTCTCTCTCTCTCTCTCTCATATGTCCATTTGCCTATAAAATATGATAGATATCTCCTGTCAGTTTTTGACACTTCTCTCCCATTGATGCATCTAAATTAGGGGACATATTCAGTAGAGTACGACACTTGTAATCAGGAATATCTGAATCCAAATCCCATTTCAAACACTTACTCAATGGGGCATTAAGCATATTACTTAATCTCTGCCTCAATTTTCTCATCTGTAAAATGTGGATAATAATAATTTCTACCTCGCAGTATTGTTGAGGATAAAATGAGACAAAATGTGCAAAGTACCTGGCAAACCTGAAATGCTAGCTATTATGCAGATAGCATCTGTCTCTCTTTTACCACTAAACTTTTTTTAAAAGAATATTTATTTATTTATTGTTTTCATCATTCATTTCCATAAGATTTTGAGTTCCAAATTTTCTCCCCATTCCTCCTCGCCTCCCACCCCAACTCAGCCTATAATATATAGGTACAAGCTCTACATATATATTCATATTCAACATATTTTCACATTAGTCATGTGGTAAAAGAAGTAAGACCAGTAGGAGAAATGACGAGAAAGAAGTAACAAAACAAAACAAAAAAAAAAAAAGAGAAAGAACAAATAATGTGCTTCAAACTTCATTTAGACTCCGTAGTTCTTTTTCTGGATGTGGATAGCATTTTCCATCATGAGTCATTTGGAGCTGTCTTAGTTCCTTGCATTGCTAAGCAGAGATACATCTATCAAAGTTAGTTATGGCTTGTAATAATAATCAGTTTAGCAGATATTTAGCACTTAGTACCTTGGGGCTAAGTGTGAAAGGTGCAAACTCTGTCCCACTGTTGAGAAGGCATGAACTCCTCTGTTGATGTGGAAGAAGGGGATTGGCTGAGGTGTGTACATAAGCAAGAATTCCAGAGACAGAGAGACAGAATTGGAATGTTGCTCTGGGTGAAGAAAGAATTGTGGAGACTGAAGCTGGCTGAGAGAGAGAGACAAAGAGAGGGAGAGAGAGAAAGTTTCTCTCCCAGCATCTGAGAGACAGAATTGGAACGCTGCTCCTGGTGAAGGAAAAGTCTTGAAAACTGAAGCCAGCTGAGGGAAAGAGAGAGAGAGAGAGTTTCTCCTCCAGCATCTGGAAACTGAGGACTGACTGAGAACTGAGACAGAGTTTTCCTGAGATCAGAATCTGGTGAAAGCCTCCTGGAAGGCTGAGAGGGCTTGCCTGAAAGGCTGAGAGGACTTGCCTGGAAGGCTAATATTCATTCTGCATCCTAGGGCCAGCTAAACTGCTGGAGGACTGAAGAAGCATGACTGGGATAAGACTTTGTTTGTGGCCTGGCTGATCCTTGAGTTCCAGGAAAGAGAACTGGTGAAGAGTTTGAGATGTACTGGACCCTGTGAACTTCAGTATGTAACAAGAACTGCTTGGAAGACTGGACAAGGAGTTGGGAGCTGGCTGCTTCTGAATCCAGGTGACTGTTTGGTGGATTCAAATAGGAGCTGGGACCATGGAAGGGGATCCAGGGGATCAGAGAGACCACCCAGAGTCAAGATGAAGAAAAGGCCTGCCCTTGGATGAAATTGAGGTTTGCTGGACACAGAGGGGTAGAGAGGTTCTGTGGTTTTCTAATAACTGTATTTGTGATCAATGATATTTAGTAATTGTGAATCTAGAATAATAACTGATTATGTTAATGGATGCCCCATGAGTGGAAGTTTGATTATTCTATTGTAAATTGATTGAATGATTAAATATTGAGTTGCTCCATGAGTGGAAGTTTGAATTTTCTATTGTTTCTTGTTCTAAATATTGTGACCACTGTAGTGAAAACTGTGTGGCCATTTTCTGTGATAAAATGTAATGTGAATATATTGTGAATGTTTGTCTTGATTTGTAATGGAATAAACAGAGTGTTCACTATATTGTGTAATCTGAACCCTAAAAGCTGTTCACAGTAGCATTCTTTAGGGAATCTGCTGGTGCATGGCATTACATTGCTTAAAGTTGCTTTTACTGTGTGCAGTGTTCTCCTGGTTCTGCTCACTTCACTCAATATCAATTCATGTAATTCTTTCCAGGTTTTTCTGAAATCTACCTGCTCACCATTTCTTAGGGAACAACAGTATTCCATCACATTCATATACCATAACTTATTCAGCCATTGCCCAATTGATGGGCATCCTCTCAATTTCTAATTCTTGGCCACCACAAAAAGAGCTGCTATAAATATTTTTGAGCATGTGGGTCCTTTTTCCCATTGTTATGATTTCTTTGGGATACAGACCTACAAGTGTTATTGCTGGGTCAAAGGGTATGCATAATCTTATAGTCCTTTGGGTATAGTTCCAAATTGTTCTCTAAAATGGTTGGATCAGTTCACAATTCCACCAATAATACATTAGTGTTCCAATTTTCCCACATATTCTCCAACATTGATCATTTTCCTGTTTTGTCATGTTAACCATTCTGATATGTATGAGGTGTATAGTACCTTGGAGTAGTTTTGATTTGCATTTCTCTAATCAATAGTGATTTAGAGCATTGTTTCTTGTGACTGCTAAACTTCTTATAAAGGTTTCCTATAAATTGAAAAAAAAACTGTGGCATATGAATACGCTGGAAAATTTCTACTTAATAAAAGATGACAAATCTATATATTTCAGAAAACCATAAATGTGTTTATAGTGGTTCAGTCAATGAACATTTAACAAATACACACTACTTTCTGTGTGCCTTGTCCTTTGTTTTTGATGAGGACCAATGACATCACAGAGCAATGTCTTCTCTCATGTGTGAGTTGGGTTTAAATGAGACAGAGCTGCACGAAGCTGTCAGTCTCCCTTTCTCTTCCAGAGTCACTGAAGTCCGGTGACTGGACAAAAGTCAGGATGACTGGAGGTGGTCTCAGATGCAGTTGGTGAGAGTGGCAACTTTTTTGTCTGACCAAGCTCTAAGTATCTCACAGCACCTGCCTCAGCCACCTTCGTGGCCATTGAAATAAATCATTCTCATCCACCCCATTGGGGGAAGTCTTTATATGTTTGGGAACCTCCCCACCTCACTTATAGGTTTGTGGCCCCTGGGTTACCTTCAGCCTAGTTTAGCCCCTCTGCCAAGACAGTTTTACTGGGGTACGACCCCTTCCTATGCTACAGCTTCTTGGAACCACAAGTGAGTACAAGCTAGACACACTAAAGATGGACAAGCAGCCCTGAAAAGGGCCTGGTAAACCCTCACACCAGAAGTTCTAGTCCTCTTTGAATACCCGCACACCCCATTGCATCTAAATTTGCACCTACACACACCTACTTTTGTCACATAGTGTACCATAGGGATAAAAATATGAATATAAAACAATTTCTCAAGGACATTGCATTCAGTCTGAAAATAGGATATATATACCTCTATAAATATAAGAAAATGGACTGAGCCTTCAATTTCAGTAGTATAGGGACTTCTAGATGAGAAAAAAAAACACTCTACTAATGCAGTGACTTGCCCAGCACCACATAGCCAGAATGTGTCAAGGCAGCATTTGAACTCAGATCTTTGTGATTCAACAATCCTTTGTTAAACTGCTACCGTGTTCCAGGCATGGTGCAAGGAGCCTGAAATAAAATTACAAATAATTTTTTTAAAATACCTTCTGTTGAGGTGTTTACATTCTCAAGGGGAGAGATTAGGGACAATAATATTTATTGGTGAGTCCTCCATTTAGGATAATTTAATCTGTGGAAGTTGATAGAAGGGAAGGGAAGGGAAGGGGAAGCAGGGAAGGCAAGGCAAGGCAGAGGAAAACTTTAGTTCATATCTCTTTTTAAGGATCAGAAATATAGGAGAACTAATAGAATGAAATATATTGGGAGATAGAATAGGAAAATCTGGGTTTGGCTCATATTTTTAAATACCACAGAGAGGTCAAGGATGATAAAGACAGAACAAAAACCATTTAACTTACCAGTGGACATTGAATTTTCCAAGATCAATAAAAAGAAAATAATAAACTGGGTTGAGTGACCTAGGTTCAGTTTCCATCTTTGACCCTCACTTAACTGTGTGACTTTGGACAAGTCATTTACACCGTTTGGACATCAAGTTTAATTCTCTGAATAAAGAAGGAATGATACTAGAAGATTTTTCAAGGTCCCATTTGACTTCTAAAATGTTACAATTCTATGATCAGATAATTCTATAAATTAGTTTTTATCTAATAAATAAAATCTACAGTTTAAATGTCTTAATCTAATAAATAAAATCCACAGCATAAAATAAAATGAATGTCAATAAAACAATAAAATAATTCACACATTGGCTAGAGATAATGACTTTATTGCACTCATTGTATATCATAGGTTTTGAATACTGAAAACTTAGAAAAAGGAAAGAAAATATCACTCAACAAAATTCTGGTTTTTTTAAATGAGCAGAATGTACCAGGTTAGACAATAGGTGTAAAAACACAAAATAGAAATAGTCTCTGGCTTCAAATATACTTCATTATACTGTGAACTACATGATCACAGTCAAATAACTACAGTATGTCTATAAAGAGATATCAGAAGAGGTTCCAACTAATGGAGGAACCAGGAAAGAATTCTTGCAGATGAGGGTAGTTGTGCTGAACTGTCCAGAGACTGAGAGCTCCAAAAGCTGGAGTGAGAAGGGAGGCATTGGACAATTTAAAAACAACCTGTGAAAAAGCATGAAGGAAGGAAATGGAATGGTATATGAGCCAAACCACAAGAAGTCTGGATGTGGGGCAGTGTGTGAGAGACAATAGTGTGTCACTGACTGTACATCTCTTGTTCAAGGACCAGCCTATAGAAGTTTAGGAGACATTAACAGACTGGCTAGAGGATGATGGCATTTTTTGCCTCAGTTGTTCTCAAGGATTATCTATTAAATTGTAAACAAGTTACATTTTTCATTGATAGAAGTCATACCTACAATTATGAGTCATAGTGCCCTGAAATTTTGAAGTATGTTAAAACGAATATATTCTAAGGGTTAATAATGTAATGAAAAGAACATTATTAAATAGATAAATGAGTCTCTGAAGAAAGGTTAAGGGAACTACCATAATAATTACTGCTTGATTAAAAAAAATTCGAATTAGAAATTAAAAAAATAAGAAAGTACTCATGTTTTATCATAAACTAGACAAAACTCCCAAATGAAATGTCACTGGTTTTGTTCTAAAGGTAGGATCTGCATATTCTGAGTGGGCCTTAACACTGACTTAACACTCCTCTGAAACATATCTTGCCAAGGCTACTGATGTCTGAAAAAAAGGAAATCTGCTTGATGTAATCTAAATGTCACATCAAGCTTCAAAATCTGCAGAGCAGAACCCTTTATGGGGATTGCTTTCATAACTGTGTCTTTGTTAGAGTACCAAGGGAATTTAAGCAATTGTGAATTCTTTCATTGAAACAAGCAGCTGAGCCTCTGGTGTTGCTTTCCTAGTTGTGAATGAAGAGGATTTTGCAAAGTACATCAGATACCCAGATGACAATGAGCCAGGAAAAAAAAAAAACCAAACCAAAATCTCACAGAAGAGACTTTGGAAGTGGAGAAAAAAGGAAGATGTGAGAATGACAATGAGGATGATCAGAAAATAAAAAAGACAAGTCCATGGAGGATATTGGGAAGAGAGAGGTAGACAGGCTAGATATTTCATGACCTATGGGTCCTGATTACCCACAGTTGTGAAAATGGACAATGCACAGGTAAAAGCTAGGCCTTTTAGAAAAATATTAAATTGCCCCTGATTAAAAAATCTTAACCTATTCTGATTCATGGCAGTCTGGGGAAGGTTATGGGCACCTCAAAATGATGTGTTTTTTAAAAATATTAAATAAAATGTAATGGAAACCAATTTTATTGCCATAAAATTAAAATAACTTAAATTCAAAAATCCCCTTAAATCAATCCACATTTTACTTTGGAGTCCACTGACCCAAGATTAAGAACTTCTGCCTCAGGTCATAATTATTCGTACTGTAAATGTCTATTTTGATCATATTGTTTGTCTGTTTTCTCAAGCCCAGTGGTTCCTGAGATAATTCAAGTGACAATACTCAATGTGGTTATGGTAGACTGAGCTCTTCTGCAGTCAAAATCAACACCTTAACTAAGTTCATATCATCCAGGCATGGATTAGTGTCCATATACATTTGCTCATAAGGGGACTGTTAAATAACAGTGAAACCTTTTTAACAAATCTATTTTCTATTTTATGCTATACAATATTTTTGTCACGTCAGGCAATCTGATACAGTATCAAATTGGAAAGATTTGTAGACAGAAATTTGGGGTTTGAGTTCTGTCCCTATTATTTACTAGCCAAGCAACTTCAGAGAAGTTACTTGGTCTCTGTGATCCTCAGTTTCCTCAACTGTAAAATGGGAGTATTATTTACAACAGAGAGCTCTTGTGAGCGTCAGTGAGATAATGAATATGTATGTGTTTTATAATGGTGGAGTCATAGAGTATGAAATCAGAAGAAACATTAGAAATCATCTATTTCAGGGCAGACCCAAGATGGCAGCGTAGGGGCAGCAGCGTATCGCAGCTCTCACATAGCCACCCCAAAATACCCATAAAATATGACTCTAAACAAATTCTAGAACTCCAAAACACACACAAATATACTTTCTGCAAAAGTCAGCTCGGCTTCGAGGAACCATCTCAGCCCTGCCAGCTGAAACCAGCCCACCTTGAAACCGTGGCTTTGCCCTGGAGGTGGCTGGATGAGAGGAGCCGAGCCCCGGCTGGAGCTTTGGGAGAGTGGATCCGCAGCAGCTGTGGCAGTTCCCAGAATTAGGTTAGTGGGGCTTGGCTAAAACACCTCCAGGGCAATGAGGCCACAGAAGCGGAGGTTTTGCCACCACCTCCATACTGCCGCTTTAGAGCTCCCAGCCTGCAGACTGCAGGGGGACCAAGTGATCGCTCAGAGGCCAATTGGTCTCCCTTTGACCAGCCTGGATCTGGATCATGTTCTTGGGTGGGGTCCTGTTTTTTTTTTTCAGTGAGCCAGAGTTGGGGAGGGACCCAGCAGCCTCCTAAAAGCTCCGGCAGCTGGGAAAATCCCAGTGATTTGGGACAGAGCTTTCCCCTCTGGAAACAGAGTTTCACAGAGATAAAAAAAATAAAAATCACGGACTGACCAACCATGAATAAGAATAAGCATAAGAAGCAAAGTAAGAACAGGAACCAAACCCTAGATTCCTTCTTTGGGGAAAAGAAGGATCAAGGCAGGGAGCGGGAGGAGGACAGCACAGTCGGAGCTCCTACACCAACAGCTTCTAAGAAACATGGAGATTGCTTTAAAGCTAGAGATCAGCTGAAGAAGGATTTTGAAAACCAAATGAGAGAAGTGGAAGAAAAATTGGGAAGAGAAATAAGAATGTTGCCAGAAAATCATGAAAAGAGAGTCAACAACCTGAATGAAGAAATTAACACCTTAAAAAATAGATTAACTCAAATGACAAAGGAGGCCCAAAAACACCAATGAGGAGAAGAATGCCTTAAAAAGTCGACT
>CM053580.1:405233146-405254693 GCA_028627135.1 Pseudochirops cupreus
GGGGGGAGGATCAATGAAAGTGCACACTTCTGTAGAGGGACAGGGTAGAGAGTGGATCAGGGAGGGGGGCAGGATAGGAAGAAGGGACATGTAATCAGACTCTCACAATATGCCCACTGTGGAGAGGTTCTGCGTGATTACACATGTTCAGCCTATATTTGATTGCTTCTCCATCCAGTGGGGGTGAGTGACAAGGGAGGAAGAGAAAGAATCTAGAATTTAAAGTTATATAATCAAATGTTAAAAATATGTATGTATATATATATATCCAATTATTATTATTATTATTATTATCATTATTAACTACATCCAACTGGAACTTGAGATACACAGGCACTGTGGTAGGGAGATCCATCCTGCCCTACCGAAAAGTGACATAGGAGAGAATAGACTGGGGGAGGGGGGGGAATACAAAGGGATGGCTGTTTTGGGGTGGTGGGTAGGGGAAAGATGAGGAGAAAATTTGTAACTCAAAATTTTGTGGAAATGAATGATGTAAACTAAAATAAAATTTTAAAAAAAAGAAATCATCTATTTCAATTGTCTGAATTTTATTGATGAGGCTTAGTGGTGGAATGACCTTAAAATGCTATGTAAATGTTTACTATAAATATAATGAAATTGTCTTAGGATTCTCATTACTCCAATCTCCCCCTGTGCCCAATATCTAGAGCAACATTTGTATGTAGTAGGCATCCAGTAGATATTTATTGACATAGCCATTGAATTTTAGAAAATTTCATGCCTCTTGTAGCATTTTTTGAGTTTTGGGTATAATATTATTTATCTAACAATAGCAATTATTAGATTATTCTATTCAAATATGCATATTTTATATTTTATTGATCATCAAGATGGTCTATGTCTATGCATATTTTCATCTGTATTAGCATTTAAATTTGCCAGATTCTAGGCTATGATCGATCCTGATCCCATCTTCTATAGGAAACCTTTCCCTATCCCTCTTAATACTAATGCGTTCCCTCTGTTAATTATTTCCTATATATTATATATCTTGTTTTCACAGCCATTGGGATGATGTCTGCCTCATTAGCTTGTAAACTCTTCAAAGGCAGGGACTTTCTTAGGCCTTTTTTTGCATCCCCAGGGCTTAGCACAATACCTGGCACACTGTCGATGCTTAATAAATGTTTGTTGTTTGGTTGATAGATATAGTAAGCAATTAATAAATGCTTACTGACTCTTTAGATTGCAACTAGAGTATTGTGTTGCATTTTGGGAACCAGTTTTGGGAAAGGCATTAAAAAACTAGAGGAAAAAAAAGAGGTAACCAGGATGGTGAAGGATTTTAACACTTTGCTAGATAAAGAATGGTATTTAGCCTGAAGAAAAAAAAAATTGAGGGCAGGATTGGGGAGAGAGGACAAATTAGCTGTCTTCAAATATTTGGCGTGTTATCACATGAAAGGATAAAATTGTTTTTAACAGAAAAGGTAGAAATAGAAGTTATATGCAGATACAGAAAAGAGGTACATTTAAGCTTGTGTAAGTATATGGTGGCAGCTGGCATGGACTTTCATACTCTATAATCTGATTGTCATTCTAACTTTCCCTCACATTGGCAGGCCTACATTTCCAGAGATGACTACCACATAGCTACACTCAAATGTTCTCTGAGTCCTTGAGGTAGATTTGTTTCGGGGGATTTTGTGCCCATATTTACCACTATAGCTATTGAGCTCCAACAAGTATACTTGCCATCTACAAAATTATCTCACCATTAGAACTTAAATGAAATCATTCATTTAACAATAAAGCAAAAGCAATAATGAACAATGAACAGGTATGTGGTATAAAACAAATGCTGAAATAATCAATATGTCTTAGTAAACACATAAAGTTGTATGACACTCTCATTAACGGACTCAGTGTCTGTGTAGAAGAGTTGGAACACATAGAAAGCTATCAGAAAGGCACATAAGTAAGGAAAACTCATATGTTAAAGGTAACTCATAACTCTAGACTAGAAGCCTGAATGTCATTGGTACTTTTTATTTTATTTTATTTTTTTTTGCTAGGGGGGAAGGCAGGACAATTGAGGTTAAGTGGCTTGCCCAAGGTCACACAGCTAGTAAGGGTTAAGTGTCTGAGGCAGGATTTGAACTCAGGTTGTCCTGACTCCAGGGCTGGTGCTCTATTCACTGCACCACCTAGCTGCCTCCTATGTCATTGGTTCTTTAAGGAATATTTACACTATACAAAACCAGGTTCTTAATATCTTACTAGATCCTTTCCAACTTTTAAACATTCAAATAATAACCTCTTGCTACTTAAGTGACTCATCTTTCTCTTCTGCAGCAAAAACTCATGAGCTGCTTATTCTTTTTTATTAGTTATAAAACAGTCCTTATTCAATCATCCCATTATCACAAAACAATTATTTAATTTAATTTCCAACTGTTCTCCAGACTATCAATGGTCTTACTAATATCTGGTGTTCAGAAATTATCCTCACATCTAGTACCTATTTATAAATGTTATGGTGATGTGATTGAACTACACTGTTTTGTGACTGCATAAGGTGTACTATGGAATGATGATAAATCAAACCATACAAGCATGTTTTTCACAGTTATGCTGTGGCTGAATTAGAAGAAAAAAAAAGAATGAGCACATATTTTACCAAAAAGTAACTCATGTCTACTGAAATCTTTTGCTGAAATAATAATTCTAATGCAACTCCAAAAAAATATGCTAGTGTTTCCATTCAATGTAGCTAAATGTACATTCAGAGTTTGTTTCAAAGAATTGAACATAGAATAAAATCAAAGAAACAGAAGTTTTTGGCAGAGGCATAATTTCTCTTTATGAATCCAAATAAAAAATCACAGGCCCCTTCCCTACAAATCTCTTGCTACACTATTGTCCTTTACTCTTCCAAACTTTTAGTTCTTACTGAAAGCTTTTGATGTCTCATTAATTGGTTTTAGCACTGTAGAAGAGGTGCTGAAATCAGTAAGCAAAAAATTTCTAGCAGTGGGTGGAAAAGGGATAAATCTGAGTCTCACCATATGCTTTGAGAAATTAAGTCATTACAACATAAAGCCCCCAAAAGAAGACAGAACTTGTTGCTTTTCCATGATTATTTTTAAAACACAGACTCATTATGAATGCTTGCAAGCTGCCTAAAATATACTTGCTAATTCTAAAATTCCAAAGCCTCAGCTTCACAGTTTTTATTTTTGTAGACACAACTCCCATCCTGACTGCCTGTTATGTGCAATATACCCTGACACCTAATGTGCAGTGAAAAATGTAGTAACAAGGAAAATAGCTTAGTGATACAAGGTGTATGGTGCCAGCTCTTTAATTCACTTCTGACAGTGTCTATATCCTCCAGAACAAAACTCTGGCTATGCAGTCAGGAGGACTGTGATACTTATCCACTATAAAGCATCAACTATGACTAGTTTGTCACTGGCAGCTGGATCTATCCTTTGCAGATTAGCTGAGTTAAAGTCTTCTGACCCTGTAGGTTAATTGAAATATTGCCCCTGATTCAGGAAGTTCTGAGCAGGGGTCAGTGGGCATGCACTTGGGAGCCACCTAGACTTCTTTCTTAATCTCTCTCACATCAATGATGACATGAATGTGACAGAAGTGGAATAAAATCTGTGATCTGTGGTGGTAAAATGGTGTCTTCCACTGACTCCCTCAAGGCTTAATTGGACTTTGTGGGTAGCAAACCCTGACACCTTGGTCTTATTAACACCATATTCTAAAATAGCAGTGGTAACTACTAGCCTGACTAATGTTCTGAAGCTGGTTATTCTTTCTAACAAAGAGTACCCTGCCCCACTCGCCTTACATAAACACTCTTTTGTAGACAATGGGCCCTGGATATGTGTCTGCCCTTTTTTCAGTTCCTGTCAATACTCATACCTAGTTAAACCCCAGCATCAGATTTTTTTGCTCTTGTTCCAGTGATCTGGGGGTGTGGATAGTTGGTCAGGATGTAGTAAGTTGGATCCCCCTAGAACACCCACAAATCATTCTCTTGTAGCCATGGGCGTCAGGCAAGCATTGGTATGATTGAGTATGCCCAAGGATGCATTCAGTTAGATACCCCTGGGTCCACCAGAAGGCTTTGGGGTCCATGCTTTCCCCTCCGTGGTTACCTGTCTATTTTCCCAGCAGCTTGTCTATCCAGGACCTGGAGGACGGAAGGAAAGGAGTCCTTCTGTGAATTACTGCATTGGGTGGGGAGTCTAGAGGTAATTCCCTCTGTTACCTCCTACAGCGGGGTATCTCTAAATCCAGATGGAGTGCTGACAGGAATATGGTATCCAAGTACTTGACTACCATCTTCTTGCAACTCTCCCTCCATATTATTTCCCCAATTAACTTAAAATCTCATGGGTTTTTGTTTCCTCATCTCTAAAATGACTGGCCTGGACTAGATAATTTCTAAAATCCATTTCATCTGTAATTCTTTAATCCTATGATGATGTAGCCTTTTTTTTTTTATTTTGGAGGGGGGAAGGCAAGGCAATTGGAGTTAAGTGACTTGCCCAAAGTCACATAGCTAGTAAGTTTCAAGTGTCTGAGAACAGATTTGAACTTTGGTTCTCTTGGCTCCAGGACCAGTGCTCTATTCACTGAACCACCTAGCTGCCCCGTGACCATGTAGTCTTACTGTATATTCTCTTTCCTCGGTTTCTGTAACCATGTACTTTTTTCTTTCCCATTTCTATATGTTCCTGCCTTCTCCTTCACTATCCCTTCACCTTCTTCCTGACTCCTTAACAAGAGTAGTCTGTCCTTGGAGTTATTCTATTTCTGTGCTCCCTTCTCCAGTGGTAATCTCTCTTAGTCTTGCCACAACAACTGATGCCTCTATGCAAAGTCTTCTAATCAGCATTGCCAGAATACAGAATTTCAAAGGTAGGAAGGAGCTCAGAGATCACAGAATTCATTGTTTGAGCAGGATCTCTATGGCATCTCCAACAAGTAGTCATTCATCCTTTACTTGAAGATTTCCAGTGAGAGAAAACACCACCTGTGGGAAGCATTTTCTGTCCAGACTTCTCTTCTGAGTTTCAAATTGACATCGACTATCATTGCCTGTTGGGAGTCTGCTTAATTTCCAGCATTAAGCATGACTGGAGATGTGAATAAATGAAGTGACCAGACCATGTGGGTCATTCAAGGAAGAACCATGAACTCAGTTTATTGATGTTTAGAACAAAGTTTTTAAAGATCCAAATGACAAAGATTCAAGTATCCTTATTTTACTCATATCCTGGAATATTATTACTAATAGAATAGTCTGCTATACACGGGAAGTAGCTTGGATAAGACAAGGTTTGTTATCAAGGACACAGGAAGTCATGGGGAAGGTCAGTTGTCTTTCATCAAAATGTATCTTACTGGACAAAGGATGCTCCCTGACAGCAGGCCACAATCTCAAAGACATCTGCATAGAAACCAGTCTCAAAGATATCTGCATAGAAGCTGGATCCAGGAGAATCAAGCATTTTGACTTACAATAGTCTTTTAGTATAATATGATGAGGAACACATCCTTTTTGGTGCCTGAAGTTTGGGGGTAAAGGTTTTGATGTCAGGATATCAGACAGAAGTTCTTTCAAGTGCACCCCCGAGGTTCCTTCTGGGGAGCCAGCCTTTGCAAGTCACATCACCCCAGAGGAATTAGGGTACATAATTAAGGTCTCTTATCTGAGTCCTGGATCAGGCCTGTTTGGCTCCCCACAATTGCCTACGGAACACCAGTTGTTTGCCTAAAAATATACTGAATAGATTCAACATTCAATGACCCAAGGCAAGATCTGTAGAGCTCAAGAGAGCTGCAAAGTAGATGGAAACAATAGTATAAGACATATCAAAAGACAAAGACTCGGTTGCTCAAAACCGGGGATTTTTTAACTCATAGAACTACAGAATTGTAAAGGGCCTCAGAAATCATCTAGTTCAACCCATACGTACCTAAGCAGGAATCATCTAACAACATCTTTGGCAGGAAGTCACTTTGCAACCTCTTAAACACCAGCTGTGAGGGGAAAATCATTATATCCTGAGGCTATCCATTAGAATTATGAAACCACCCAATATAAAGAAATCTTTCCTTTTATTCAGCTCATATCTACTTCTTTGTAATTTCTACCTGCTGCTCTTAGCAAAGCTTAAGATTCTGGTCTCAGCTGGGCATTTACCACCCTTGGACAATCCATTCACCTTTCCTTATTTTTCCCGTTTTTCTCATTTAAGGTTTGGATCAGATGATCCATCCTAATTCTAAAACTTACCTGAATATTTACAGGGTATATAGGGTATATATTTTCCTGGAAAAAAACTGATTAATTTCCAAAAATAGAGACAGAGGCTCATGAGTTGACTGGCAACTTGAGTTAGCTATAAGTCTCTGCTACTTTTTGGTCTTCAGCAACCCAAGACTGACTACATGGAACAGTTGATGTCCTACAAGAGAAAGTAAGTCTGAAAGTAAATTTAAGGCTTAATGTGAACAACCAGAAGTCTGGGCTGTCTCTTTACATGGGAATCATCAGCATTCAGGGATCTTTGTGGGGAAAGATGGTTTGATAACAGAATGGATTGAAAAGCCTCTTAATTACTAAAAGTTATGAAGGACTTGAAAAGTATCAGTATTGTTTCTATTTCTCATATTTACTTAACATGTGTGCTCCTGTCGAAAATTGAGCTGTTCTGTAGGTGCCCAGAAAAAGAATGAAGTCATCAGGCAAGCCTGCAAGACTGTCTCTGTCTCCAAATAATAAAGGTGCTTATGGACAGGTGGCATCATCTAACAACTAGGGACTTGAAATTCTCCTGGACTGGGAAATAATGCCAACCTACTGGATTCAATGTTTAAATGTCTTTGTTTAGCAACGAGCCAAACTCAGAAACCTGTTAGTATAAATAGGAGTTACTGTTTGTTTCTCCATTCATCTGCCAAACAATTATATTTGTATATTTGTATCTTTCTTTTATTTATCCTGTTTTCTTAGCAAAACTTTAGTGAGGAAATTAGTGTTTTCTTCTAGGACACACTAGATTTGGAAACAAAAGATCAGGGTTCAAGTTTCAGGTCAGCCAGCTATGAAACTTTGGATAAATTCCTTCACTTTTCTGAGTCTCAGATTCCTCATCTATACAATTAGAGGGTTACATTATATACGCTAAAGGCAATTCTGGTTTTAATAGACTATCATTGTAACAACAGTAGTCTCCTAACTGCTCTTCATGTCTCAGTCCCCTACCCCACTTCAATGTGCCCAAGGTAGCACTGACAATGTTTGTTGATTTATTCTCTTAGATTCATGCTGTGACTAAAACTTTAATAAAAGTAAATTTCTTTTTTGCTTTTTTTTTTTTGGAGGAGGAAGGCAGGGCAATATAATTTCTAAATATATCTTTCTTAACCTTCTCTACCTTATGTCTTCATTTACCATTCATCTCTCCATATATAAAAGTGGGTCAATTTGTCATGAATTGCATTACTGATTGTGAAAAAAATGGAAAATTAAACATTGTTTCTAAGTCCTATACATTTAAATTATTTCTTTCTGAACATGATAAAAGGAAGTAGCAATTAGTCAATAACATTCAACAATTCCTTATTGTATGTCAGGCACTATCCTGAACACTGCTGATACGATGAAAGTCAAAAACACCGTCCTCCCTTCAGGGAGATATATAGAGGAACAGGTAGCTTTCATACCCTTCGAGCTTAGTTTTTTTCCTTGCATATGTGATTCATCTCATAAGAGTGGATAAAAGGACCAAATTTGCCTGGAAGTTAGAAGTAATGAAAGTTAGCCATGCCTCTCCCACTCACTAGGTTTGTCATCTTGGGAAAATTTCTCTGGACCCTTAGTTTTCTGTTCTTTAAAAAGAGGAAGAGGAAGCTGGATTAGATGATCTGTAGTATTTCTTGCCGCTCTAAGAGTTTATGATTTTAACTGTCATTAAGAGCAGGAGAAATCACACAGGACTGTGAGATAAGAGCAAATGTCCTACTGTTTTTTTAAAGGAAGGCCACAGATTTTTACAAACTTTGCTTTCTGGAGAGATTACAGAAGCAGTCACTAACTAAAGAGATGGTTAGTCAGCATCCAGAGAAGGAAGTGAGGGTTACAAAGAGCCAGGAAGTCTCCTTCAATGACAGGCCTTAAAAGATGAAACTAATTTCCTTTTCATAGTAGGGTTTCTAAGCTAATGGACCGAGTAACTATTAATATAATTTTTCTCCATTTTTAATAAAGTATTAGGTAAAGTATCTCATACCATTCTTATTGAGAAAAATGGAAAGATTTGGAGTACCAATATAATTAGATGGCCTCAGAATTTCTTCAGTGTCCAGAAGCAAAGAATAGTCAGTCTTCAGTGGTTCACTGTCAAGTTGGCCAGATACCTCCCTTGGAGTGCTTCAGGGGACCATGTCTGTTCATGGGAATTTGACTTTTTTAATCAATGAAATGGATAAAGATATAAATGGCATGCTTATCAATCTACAGAGTAACAGCAGAGAGCAGAGAAACATTACTTCCTCTCTCCTGCAATCTCTCTTAATGAAGCCAAACCATGATCACATTAGTTTGGTTGCCATATCAAATTGCTGACCTATAGTCCAATTTCATTGTTTTTTGACTGTGGAGAACATGTTTAATGAAGAAATTAAGAAGAAGGAGGAAGAAAGTGAACCTCCTGCTTATATTAGAATGGTTACCTTCTATGAGAGCTTGTAGCTACTTCAAAAAATGACTCAGATTTTGTTTTGTGGAAGAGTTGATCACAATGTTGCTATCCTCAGAAGACTTTTTGTGTACATGTCAATGTGCATTTTGCCCAGGATGCTGACACTTGACAAGGCATACATGACACGTATTTGAAACTTGGCTTTATTAACTTTGTGACTATTTTGAGTTCCCAGCCATAGTAGTTTCAGAAACATTGGATAGACTAAATTAGATGGAGCAGGGAGTTCCTGTATGGCAGCAATTGGAAGTAAAATAAAAAATGTAAGTCGGGACCTGTTTAAGGAAGGCTTTAAATATCAGGATAAGGAGACTGTCCTAAATGAAATGACTTTGTGAGATGATTCTATAAAATGCTAAGAAACAGGAAGATTTCAGAATGGTAAAAGATTAGAACAAAAAAGAATGATTACTATTATAAATAAGGCAGATAGAAACAGAAATATCTGAATGATATTTAAGTGAATACAAAGTTTCTTTTTTTTCCTCCTATAGTAAGTGACCTGGGAACTAGGGATGCTTGATTTCACTCTGTAGTTTTCACAAAACCAAAATAAGACTTTTAAAAGCAAATCCCAATGTGATTCCTCTGCTGCAAACCAAGACCTAGAATCCTTTGAAAGAAAGACAAATCAACTTCCATATATCCAGGTCACAGTACAGAACTTTAGCTGTCATTTCACAGGATAGTTTCATTATTCTGACTGTGCCTTCATAATGCTAAAATATTCTGTTGAGTCAATCACTTCAGTCAAAGAAAAATTTTTAACAGATCCAATAAGGTGGAAGGTGGCTATATCAAGTATGTTGTTCAGGGCAGTATAGGCAAAGTCCCTGGACAACTTTTCAACTAAGTATTTTATTTGGTCACTCCAGGTAAACCCCAAATATATTAATATGACAAGACAATGAGGCAGATTGGTATGAATAAATAAGTGACATGTCCACATTTGTTTGATCTCTTTTCTTCTTTTAAAGCATTTTACCCTGAACTATGTCCCTTTCAGCTATTTAATAAATTGGATTCTTTCAAATAAATACAAAAGGACTTTTGTTGCTTAGCAACTGGGTTAGTACATGTTCAGATATTGCAAGTGCAATGGCAGATTATGCAGTATATTGTACCTGCATTTTTTGTTGATTTGCTTCCTCTTTTCCACCTTCTTTTTCTTTGTGTACTAAATGAGTCCATATTGCTTGTTATTTTTTTTTTCTAATAAGACTGCACAGTTAGCACTTGTGGGACTATATAATTTCTCACCTGGGCTATAATAAATTTCTGCTCTCTTCTCAACTGGAATATATGTCCATTTTAGCGCTTAGAAATATAAATGAAAACAGCGGGCAAAGACCTGAAAGGAGCTGTAAATACATTTATAGACTGACATTATGTAGCATGTTTTCTTCCTAGAAAAGAAGCAACATTTACTTCCTCAGTTCTTGCCACCACCTGCACTGATTCTGGACTTTGACATGTTAATACACCCCCCTCTCATTGCCTTCAAATGGAATTGTGCTGATCGAACTGAGAGAAGAAAGCTCTTTTGCCTTGCTCTCTTGCCACCGACTTGAGAGGTCAATCCTGTAGCTTCATCATGTTTTGCTATGGAATAAATGGTCCAAATTTGTGATGATATTTGCATAAGAAACTCCCAAGGCAGAAATTCTGTCTACCAATGCAGATTGTCAACTTTTTCACAACTTAAGAGTTTGAAAGGTAAAATACCTAGGTTCATGTAGCCTGTTTGTGTTAGAAGCAAGACTTGAATATCTCTTCTTCCTGGTTTCAAGATCAGGTCTCTATTCCAGTACTTCATACTGTCTCTAATATCATAAATACATTAAATCAGCTAATGTCATATCAAGTTATTTCCCCTCGTTTTGCACATATGCATGTTAACATATAATTGCTATCTATTTTTCACTGCCCTCTTTTTATTGCAGTTAAAAGCATTTAAGTCATGCTTTTAAGGAAATTTCAAAAATAAGGGTAATAACATGTCAGAAAAATCACAATTATCACCTGGATCAATAACTTAGTTTATATGTAGTAAGTAAGGAATTTGAAACAATTAATATTTAGTATTTAATGCCTTCCCTCTGTGGATTACCTCAAATTTATTTTGTATATGTCTTGCTTTACATAGTTGTTTACATGATGTCTCCTCCCATTGGAATGTGAGATTTCTGAAGTCAAGGACCCTCTTTTACCTTTCACTGTATCCCCAGAGCTTAGCTAGCAGTGTGCCTGACACATAGCAGGTACTTAATAAATGTATACTGATTGAATGTCTATGTCAATCTGTATGTTTAGTTCACTAATTCAATTTATCAAAAGTATGTGGGAAAATGGCAATGATAGAATTAAATGGACTTGAATCTAACTGAGTAGTGGATACCACAGAATAATCATTAACTATCAGTTTAGCAGGAAGTCTACAGCTGATTTTACCAGGGATCCATACTTGATGGTGATTATCTAATGATTTGAATGGAGAAATAAATGCCACAATTTTCAGATTTGTTCGACTCAAAGCTGAGAGAGATACTTTACATAGATCTTGGTGGACTGGGTCATTGATTCAAATCTACTAAGATGAAATCTATGAGGGATAGATTCTCAACCTGGGTTTAGAAAACCAACGTCGCAAGCATACGATGGGATGGCATGCCTGGACTGTCATCCAAATAGAAGCTTTGGTGATCTGCAAGCTCAATATGAGTTAACATCATGATACCATAACTAAGAAAATCAAAACAATCTTAGACTGTATTAAGAAAAGTATAGTACTCAGAACTAGTGGAGGTGATTTCCTCTTTTCAGTTCTGGTCAAATCTCTTCTAGAGTTCTGGACATCACATTTTAGGAAGAACACAAAGGCTGGGGAGTGCCAAGAAGAGGATAACCCAATTGGTGAAGAGCCTTCAATTCATATCATAAAAGGATCAGTTGAGTGAACTGGGAATGTTTAACCTAAGGAAGAGAAGGCAGAGGGGTCATATTAGTTCTTTTCAAGAATTAAAAGCCTTATAATAATGGATTAGACTGACTTATCATGATGGATTAGACTATTGCTGCTCATGTCCAGAAGGTAGGAATAAGATCATTAGTTAGAGGTGGCAAAGAACCATAGTTCGATTTAATATGAAGGGAAAAGAAAATAACTTTCTAACAATTAGAGCTTTCCAGAAGTGAGACTCTGTTGTTGGAGGAGGTAGTATAGTAGGTTCCTCCTCATTGGAAGTCTTTGAGCTAGATATTTACTTGGGTGGGCTATATGGAAGATTTTTGTTTGTGTAAAGGTTGTATGACGGCTGAGGTTCCAAGATTCTGTGTATCTGTGATTATAAATGATTGCTAGAGTAAAGTCTTATGTTAAATTTTTGGAGTACAATGAGAGGAATGCAGTGATGCTGGGGAGGTGGGGAAAAAACAGAGTCTGTATATCATAATGAATGGACTGCTGGAACTGGAATAAGGAAGCCCTTATTTCAAATTTTAATGGAAACATTTATTTGCTCTGCAACCTTGAAGCCTTTTCAGTCTTTTTTTTTAAAATTAAATTAGTAAATTTAATAAATCTATTTTATTTTATTTCATATTCAATTCAGGGAACTAAGCAAGCATTTCCATAACACAATAACATAAAAAAAAGATGATTGCACATGAAACTACCTTGTACAATTTGCTATTCCCTTCAAATATACAATGAAGTTATCATGTAAATTTCCTTTTGTTTCTTTTTTTCTTCCCTCCTCTGTCCCCACCCTAGAGATGGCTACCGTTACATACACACACACACACACACACACACACACACACACACACACACACGCATTTTAACATGTGTGTGTATGTGAAATCAGTCTTCATTTCCTCATCTGGGGTACTTGGGGAAATAGCCATGGAAAAGATAGAATTGGAAGGAAGAAACACATTTCAGCAGGAATAGGAGGAAATGGGTGCATTGTAGGCATAGGGAGATGGCCTAATATCAATATCAGACCTGGAGATGTCAAGAATAAAGAAGAGGTGGTTGGTACAGTACCCGAGTTTTCTAGAAGATGGAATATATAAAAGTAATAAAGTGAGGTAAAGGGAGAAAGTTTTGTTGAAGCTCAGTTGTGGAGGGTGATGAATGTCAGGTAAAAAAATCTAAATTAGATACAGATCAAGAGAGGGAACTTAGGCGCTTCTCCATTTGTATGAATGTTAATACATCATCTCCTGTATTTCAAGAGGGACAAGAGAGCTCCTTATTTTGTGCTTAAAAAGAAGGAAGGGGCCTCTTCACGAGTTACTTTTAGATGGAGGTAGGGGTAGGAGGGATGGCCTCAATAATTCCAGGTGTTTAGTATTTTCCTCTTCAGAAAGGCAACCTTAAGGTCCCCATTGAGTTGAGGCTTGTGAGCAGTGGTTTCATTTTCTGAATGACATGATGCAAGCTTGGCTATGGTCCTATTTGGAAAAAAACAGAACTACAATGTTTATTGCCCACACAAGACTGGCATATTTTTAACTCAAAGCCACCCTCCCTGAGGAATCAGGAACCAGCCTCTCCTTGTGACACATTATGTACTGGTTAAGAAGCTATTCTGATAGATGTAAAGTGCAGGAGGCAACTGGTATGCTAAAGATTTGTTATGAGAATGATTTACTTGGGGGGAAAGTAACTTCTTCATGCCTCAGGAGTTTGCTCAAGTAATTAAGTTTGCCTATGGGATAAGCATAGGTAGTTAGGATAGTTCCCACTGATTTATAGATCTTTCCTGTCCTTGTCTTTATACAGAGTGATAGGTTTCTCTCCACTAGAGGAAAAAAAAACAAAATAAGCCAAGTGTCCATGCCTGACCTTGAAATCTGTGTCAGGGGCTATTAGGTGATTAGCTAGAAGCCAGATGGGGTGATTTTCTCTGTGTGAAGGGTGATGTGGCCTTGGAATACATCGATAACAGCGATAAAAGCCATTTTTCCTGACTTGAATGCTTTCCTAACCTGTATTTTATATTTTATAGTTAAGGTTAAATACAAATATGTCACAGTTCCTATGCACACACAGAAACACTGGAAAGCAAAATCAGTTGAGATGAGCACGTATTAGACTTACTAAATATTCCAAGATGGTCTGGGTTCAGATAAGCCAGTTTGTTTCTACATTCTCTTTGCTATTAAACATTTAAGACAGGTAGGTGGCACAGTGGATAGAGTGCTGGGCCTAGAAGGAAGACTCATCTTACTGAGTTCAAATCTGACCTCAGACACTTACTATCTGTGTGGCCCTGGGTAAGTCACTTGTTTGCCTCAGTTTCCTTATTTGTAAAAGTGAGCTAGAGAAGGAAGTGGTAAACCACTTCAGTATTTTGCTAAGAAAACCCCAAACTGGCATCATGAAGAGTTGAACACAACTGAAACACCTGAACAGTAAGTATGAGATTAACCCTATACCACTTTAGTTACCTCTCCCAGAGTGTTGTAAGTACTTCCTAATTGCATTTCCTGCCTCCAGTCTCCCTCCTTTTTAATCCAGGCTACATACTGAAGTGTCATGCAATCTAGAGCTGAAAGGCCAGGAGTCACATTAGGGGCCACTCAGCTCTCTCACTTTACAGAGAAGGGAACTGAGAGCAAGAGAGGTACAGTGACTTCTACAAGGTCACATAGGTTGTAAGTAGCAGATTCAAAATTTGAACCCAAACCCTCTGATTTAAAATTAAGTGCCCTTTCCACTGTATCTCACTTTATCTTCCTGAAATGCCACTTTGATCACATTGATTGTGATTACTGTGATCACAGAGTGGTGGTATTGAACTCACTGTAACAGCAATCCTCTTGCAAAAATCTCAATTGTAGCCAGAAACATTAGAATGTAATTGGGAAATCTTTAACAAAATAAATTAAAAAGATAATACAACATAGATAATGCTAATTTGTGGTTTTCTAAATCAATATGCATATCATAGATATCTTTTTCATTTGAATTCAATACCAGTAGCCTAGAAGGTACAGAGACAACTCCTTGGCCCTTCAAGGTATCTTGCAGTCTGGCTCCAATTTATCTTTCTTGTCACGTACATATGGTTTTCTTCCCAGATAAGTGACTCTTCCCAAGATGGTTTTCTCATGTTCTTTCTAGTCCAGACACAGTGACACTACACAGAGAGCTAAAGGCAGCATCAAGACAGACCTGAATGTCTTTCACCATTCTGATTTCATCCTATAACAATTTCATGATATACTTAAGGTTTTATTATCTCCAAATTTATTTTCACAGATGAGGAAAGCGGGGCTCAAGGAGAACGAATGAACTGTCAATCAACATAGAGATGGGGAAGAGAATGGAGTTTGGACACTATTGCCTCTTGGGCTGTATACCTGGAAAAAAGTTCTATAATATTTCATTTAAGAGATAGATATTGAATATCTAGGTAAAGGAGCAAAGATTAAAAAAAAAAGCCCTCATAGATTTATGCAGAATAGATCTAGTCATACTTTCTGACACCAGACCCATCACCTCTAGGATCAGTCTTTTTTTTATTTGGAAGAGGAGAGATAGGGCAATTGGGGTTAAGTGACTTGCCCAAGGTCACACAGCTAGTTTCTGTGTGTGTGTGTGTGTGTGTGTGTGTGTGTGTTCATTGTTTGAGGCCAGATTTGAAGTCAGATCCTCCTGACTCCAGGGTTAGTGCTCTATAGTACGGCAGCATTTAGAAACAGATCTTTATCTCAGGAGTCAGCCCAGTCCCAAAGACTAATATTATACTTCTTCCTTTCAGTTCCTCATCTTCAGGAAGGGTCATTGATACCAGGGCCAATTCCTCATCTTCTTTAATATCTGAAAAAGAAATGATTCCATTTGCTGCCATTCACAGGACACTTAACAGTAGAAACATCACCAGTCAAATGACACAATGGAAGAATTCTAGACCTGGAATCAAGAAGATCCAAGTTCAGATTCTGCCTCAGAACACTCTGCATGACTCTGGGCAAAGCACATATCCTCTGTCTCAGTTTCCTTAATTGTAAAATAGGCATAAAAATAGAATCATTGGAAAGATCAAATGAGACAGTATCTATAAAGCACTTAGAATAGTGCCTGGCACAAAGCAGGTAATTAATAAATGTTTGTTAAATTCTCTCTCCCTTTCCCTTCACATACTAAAAAGTACTACATCCTCATTCTATGGCTAGCAAACTCCTATTTCTTACTCTCCCAATCACAGTACTACTAAATAATGAGCTAATTTAAAGTCATCCTTTCCCCAGCCACCATTTCCCACATTCTCATCTTCTTCCATCTCAGTTTTATCCCTCTTACCTACTAGTCTGACAATTCTTACCCCTTCCATTATGTTCTCTTTATCATTAACAATAAGTGTCCTTCACAGGGACACTTCTCATGCATCTTTTCATGCTCCCAGACACACTAGTCCTAGAGAAGTAGACATGTTCATTTGTCCCTAGTGGTACTACCAAATACTTTAAACACCACCACTCCACATTTCTCCTCTATCAGTTATGTCAATCTTCTCAGGTCCTTCTGTTAGCTATCCATAGGACTCCAGCTCATTTTCTCTTTTTACTCAAAAGTTTTCCTTTGCATCCCAATGTCAGCTCTGATCCTTTGAGATTTCAACATACATATTCATTGTCCCTCAAAAACCCTGGCTTCCAAATTCACCTATGTCTTTTACTCTTGTGACCTTTTCTTTCATTCCACCTCTTCCCCACAAAGGAATATTAATACCCTTGTCATCCTCACCTGCAAATATTCCATTTCCTTGATCAAGATTTCCAAAATGCCTCTTCCTGACCATTGTCTCCTCTCATTACATCTCTTTTATCCTTCAATCCTAAATCAAGTCTTTATCCTTAATTTTGACGTCCTGACCTACCTCTTTGTGCTCTAACAATCAATCATCCCTACTTTAGTGTCTCTTTTGCTCCCTTCCCAATTTTTACCTATAGGTCACCAGTTCAGTTTAACATTGCCCTCTAATGGCAGATCTATTGCCCCACATCCTATTGCCCCTCAAACTTGGCCAAATCTCAGTTCTGCATTATTTCTATCATGTATCTCTTCCACCCCTACTTATATGCTACTGTCAGAGGAAGTTATGAGACCTCTGGGTTTAGGTCCATGATAAATTTGTTATCAATTCTCAGGCAAGTCATCAATGCAATGAAGCAATTCTTTTACTCTTCCATAAATTACTACCACATTATAGTCCCCACAGCAGCTGGCAAAAACCATAACTCCTCTCTTCAAGTCCCCCACACCACCCCAATCTCCCTTTCTTCTCAGAAGGACATCTGCTTCATATGTTATTATTCATCCCTCATTTTCAAAGAGGACCAATGATATCATGGGATGTTGTCATGACTTCTGTATGAATTGGATTTAAGTGAGGCAGAGTTGCATAAGTTCATCAGCATACTCTCTTCCAGAGTCATTGAAGGCCATTGGGAAGACAAAAGTCAAAATGATTGGTGATTGCCCAGGATGCCATGGATGATCTTGCTGTTGTCAATGTCTAACCAAGCTCTAAGCACCCCACAATGCCTGCTTCAGCTGTCTTCATGGCCATTGGAACAAATTGTTCTCATGAGTAGACCCATTCTGCCTGAGGAGACATCTTCACATGCTTGGAGTAGACATCCCCCAGACTCACCATTGGTTTTAAGATCTGTCAGTTATCCTCAACATGGCTGACCCTTCTACAAAGATGGTTTTACTGAGGTGTGGCTGTTGTACATGCTACAGCTTCTTGGAGTCACAGGTGAGAGTAGGGTGACAGATGGACACCAAAGGTGGATAAGCAACCTTGAAAGGGGCTTGGCAAGCCCTAACACTAGAGCTGCTAGTCCCTATGTTACTGAGAAAACAAAGGCTACCAGGTATGGACTTTCCTTGAGTATTCAACATCTCAAAACACACTGACAATTCCCATTCTCTCCAATTTTACTACAATTTCTACACTGGAGTTAGCTGTCAAATCCATTTGCTCCCTGTGCACTCTTTTTACTGGGTAATGTGGCTTACCCTTCAAAGACACCATAATCCTGGATTTACTTCTGATAATACACAGTTGCTAGTTTTGCTAGTTTGTGCTGCTAATATGTCTTTGTTCCTTCACGCCAAGTAAGCATATTTGAGCATTGATTTTACAAATGAAAATGTAATGAACCTTTAAATAAAAAAGATGTAAATTGGGGGGAAAGTATAAAATTGTCACTTTTTCCCCCTAAGAAATCTTAAGAGTGAAATTATAAAGGATGGAGTAAATCATCACAAAAGGGGAAAATGATCCCTCTAAACTCACACTTTGCTCAGAGTTTCTGAGATTTGCTGAGAAATCACACACTTGAGAGGTGATGTAAATGCATTGTTTTCTGTTGAAAATTAATCTCTGATACACACTAGATTTTTTCTTATTAGCTTGCTATACTCCCTCCAACCATTCCCCTGTTATTTCTCTAAATTGTTGATTGTACACTATGGTGTAATTCATAATTCTAAATCATGATTACTTGGACACATTTTAGTCTTAGCTGAATTTTCACCAACTCCAATTACAGCTTTTGCATTTGAGAGAAAAAGAATTTCAGAACAGAACAGTAGCTCATCATGAATTCTGAAATAATTAAGAATCTTCATCTTACTCATGTAACGATAGCTTGAATTATTTAAATGAGGCTTTTGTGAATTAAGAAAGAAACTAATATTTATTTCAATAAATGGAAGAGTATGCATTAGTGCTGAAGACTACAATTTGCAAATTTTAATAACTTTCATTTACATAGTACCTTCACATTTGGAAATTGCTTTTTACACACACACACACACACAGATACACACGTATATGGAGATATGCACACACATATATGGAGATACATATATACACGCATATTTCTAATTCGAGTCTCTTAATAAATTTGTAAGATGCATGCTATAGATATTATTGCCTCCAATTTAAGGATGTGGAGACCTAGGGTCAGAGAAGTTAAGTGACTTGCCAATGGTTATACACTTAGAAAGTCAGATGCAATATTTGAAAATAGGTCCCTGGAGTGACCCCAAGTACAACACTGTTCACTATGACAAATTTAGGTTTTTATTATTTAGACAACATTGTTGCACAAAACTGTAAGGTGATATACATTTGACAGCCGGCCATAGATAGGTACATTTTAATACATAAAAAATTATGACTTAGAGAAAGTGTAATTTAAGAAAATATAATGCCAAGCACAAGCAGCTTTCCAGAGGACTGCTGTTTTGAACCGCTTTAAGGTTCTGATTACATGGTATAGTGAGCTCTCTATTTATTCAGCAGTAAATTAAAGCAAAACATTCACAAAAACCAAAGCTATCACTAAAGTGGCCACACAATTTTCACCAAAGTGGCCACATAGTTTTAAACAAAAATATCATTCAGTAAGTCCTTAACTCAATCATCCTTAAGAAGCAAGCCTCCTTAAGGGACACAAAGTACAAAGGTCAAAGTTTTCCCACTCCTAGGCCATAGTAAATCATGATCTTCTCAGTCAGCATTAAGTATCCAAGGAGAGGTCTTTTCATCTTGACTGGAGGCTGGCTCCCAGATTCTATGGTTCCTCTTCCACAGCTCCAGCTCCTGCCTGAATCTAGTCAATTTTCACCTGGATTCAAAGGTAGGCAGCTCTCAGCTCCTCATCCAGGTCCATACTAAAGCTCATAGTGTCCAGTCTACCTCAAATCATCCACAGTTTCTGTTTCTGGGAAGATAAAGCTTAACAGAACCAAAACAACACTCATACACATTGCTGGCACCACTGTCAATTCACTATCTGCCTGTGAAATCAACACAGACCCCAAAAGTCTGAGAACTCTGCACAAATTATCAGTATAGAACCAGGGCCTGTGAAACCTTCCTCCAGGACTTCTGTAAACAGACAGCAAGAAAATCCTCTTTCAGGGCTTCCAGTAAGGTCCCAGGCCTTCTGTACAAAGTATTGAAAACACAAATCAACACAGACAGAAGAAATAAACAGAGTGCCAGGGTATCCCAAGTTTTCACCACCTCAGCTCTGCCACTACAAGTGTTCTCTTCTCAGTTCTGTTCTCTCCCATCTTGGGCATCTCCTTATATATGGTCGTTAGCTCCTCCTCGTTCCACCCCTTTGCATCAGCAACAGGGGTTCACCAGTTGTGGGGTTCACAAGTTGTGGGGTTCACAAGTTCTGTTTCTTTACAAAGACTTGATATACATGGGCAAGGTTTAAAAGAAACTTGAACTGAAATAAGGTGCTAGATAACTAAATAGCTGAAACAAGGCACTAAGTATATCTTTGTTTGCCATTACAGAAAGGAAGAAAAAAAAAAGAAAGACATTTGAATCTGATCTTGACTATAGATTAGTCCCCCATTCCTAGAAGCTTTCACACCATAAAGTATTTTTCCTTACCTCTGACCTTTTCATTCTGAAATATTGGCCCTTCAGCCTTTTCCTCTGATTGGTAAGCTCTTCTAGGAACTTCTATTTATAGAAAGTACCCAGACCAAATTATTCCCCTATATCTGCTCCTCCTCTCTAAACTTTTCCATCATGTCTCTGCACAGGTACCTTTTTTTTTCTCCCCTCCTTGTCAGCTCTGCTTTATGATTTGTATTCCCTCATTAAAATGTAAGCACCTTGGGGGAAGGACTAGCTTTCTTGTTGCTTGCATTGGTATTCCCAGTTCTTAGCATAGTGCTTGGAATGTAATAAGTAGTAAATTAAATTTTGTTGACAACTCAATAAACCTTGAAAAGATACTTGGCAATTTTTTGATAAATTTCTGCCTTGTATTTTCTCTTCCAAATTTTGGTCACTTAAAAAAAATCAATCACATATATATCTTTCAACTTTATTTAGCTGCTTATTAAAATGCTATTTTCATCATTTCCTTTATTTGAGGAGTTGCATATATTCCTTCCTTCATTCTAACTTCACTGATTTTTTGAAAATATATTTTTCATATGAAGGAAATTGTTGATTTCAATATCACTATGACATTTTTTTCATTAAACACTTTAATGGGAAACAATAGTAAGAAAACCTTTTCTTTTTTTTTAATATTTTATTTTATTTATTTTAGTTTACATCATTCATTTCCATGAGATTTTGAGTTATAAATTTTCTCCCCATCTTTCCCCTACCCCCACCCTCAAAACAGCCATCCCCTTGTATGACCCCTCCCCCAATCTAATCTCTCCTATGTCCTCCTCCATCACTCCTCTAACTTTCCTATAGGGCAGAATGAATCTCCCTTCCACAGTGCCTGTGAATCTTAAGTTCCAGTTGGATGTAGTTAATAATAATAGTAATAATAATTGTATATATATACACATATATATTTTAACATTTGATTATAGAGCTTTAAATTCTAGATCTTTCTCTTCTTCCCTCATCAGCCACCCCCACTGGAAGAACAAGCCATCAAATACAGGCTATACATGTGTGATTACTCAGAACCTCTCCACAGTGGGCACATTGTGAGAGACTGATTACATGTCCCTCCTTCCTATCCGGCCTCTCTCCCCCCATCTTCCTGTTCCACTCTCTACCCTGTTCCTGTCCCTGTCCCTCTACAGAAGTGTGCACTTCCATCAACCCTCCCCCCCAACCTGCCCTCCCCTCCATCATCCTACCTCTCATCCCCATTCCCCCAATTTTCCTGCGTGGCAAAATGCCCAGTTTAGAATTTATGTCATTTCTTCCCTAAGCCAAGTTCAGTGAGAGTAAGGTTGACTCTTTCCCTTTTGCTTTCCT
>CM053580.1:405255193-405275727 GCA_028627135.1 Pseudochirops cupreus
TTACTATTTTCCTGCTTAGCTCAGATATGAACTTTGGTTGTCCTTGCAGCAGGTCAGTAAACTCCTTACTCTTTTTTCCTTTTGAAATTGAACAATCACAGCTATCTAAGTATTACATTTCCCTGTGCCCCTTCTCCTTTCCAATTGGAAAAAATATTTCTTTCACCTAACCCACTTTTCTCCAACTTTCTGGCCTTTGACTTAGGGAATGGTCTAAGTTTACAATTTGCATTGGAGATCTGATGTTTTCTAATAAGTACTTCCTTTATCAGTATCTGATCTCTAGATCTCTAGAACACAACTCAACAAAATAATATCTAGTCTCTGAAAGTCATTGTCAATGTTTCCTTTAGATGGTAATGAGCTATAGCAACTATTAGATCACATCACAATTGTTAAAATGGAGGTCACCATTGCCGAGGTTGTTAGCCTGAGTGAAAAGAAAAAACAGTATGGAACTTTGAATCAGCTTTTCCTTTGCTTACACTTCAAATAAGGACAGGTATTCAACTCCTTGATGGAAATATTAATCTTTCTGTTGCTAAAGGTAAAGATCATATTTGCCAATATGTGACTGACACTGCCTTTTTTGCTGGAGCATGTAACTATTGAGTATAAGTCTACTAAACAGATGAAACACAGGATTTTAAAAATATAAATAATTGAAATTTAAGGGAAAGAATGGGGTGTGTGCCTCTAACATTTAGTACAAAAATGAAGCAATACTTTTTTTTTAAAAGTAACACAGGGGTATAATGGTAATGGAATTTGGAGATGCCCCTGTATTGGCTTGGTTTTTGGGTTGAGTGTTAAGACCCAGAAGTTGTGAATCCCACTTGTGGGATGGACTTGTTGACGTGAAGAGAAAGGGCTGAACTGGGATGTGAATTGGGAGAGAGGCCCAAGCCTAGAGAAGGCCAGAAGGACTTTGGGAGAGTAGCATCCAGTATCTTGGAGCCTGAGTTGCTGAGAGAAAAACTGCTAAGAGCCCGTTGGAACTGCCACCTGGAACTGCCAAGGACTGAGGAGGCATGGCTATGATGCCGGTATTTTGTCTGTCTGTTTTGATGTTGTTTTGCCAGATTCACCCCATGGTGAAGGACAGTGCTGCTGTTGTAGAGGTCCTGGAACTTGGCTGTTGGTTCAGAAGCCCTGAAGGAGGATTTTCTTGTGGTACCTGCACAGAAATCCTGGAAGAGGGCCTTGTTGATGTTTTCAGGGGTTCTGGGACTGTTCTACAGGCAGAGAGTGACTTGATGAGGACACTGGCTATGGCTTTGTTGAGCCTTGTCTCTCCAGGAACTGAGATTGCTGAGGGCTTGCCTGGAGTGAAGATGAAAGAAGGACCTTTCCTTGCCTATTCAATGCTGAGCTTAACCTTGTAACTTAAGGGTGGATGGCCTTTTGTGCTTTCCTGCCCCTTTTGAGATTCAGGGGTGGGAAGCCTTTGAGTGATTGACCAAATGAATGTACTTTGTTTATAGTTGGAGACTAATCTCCATTTGAGAAGAGACTTTTGACAGACTAAATGTATGTATTGTCTAGGGGGTGGAGTAGTACCTGGATTGAATTGAGAACTTGCTAAAGGAGCAAGTTACACTGTATTTTGAAACTTTTTCTGTTCTGTGAATGTTAGCTGAATAAATGGGGTTTACTGTGCTGGTAATCCTAACCTTGGAAGTTGCCTTTGCTTGGCATTATAAGGGGAAAACCATTTACCTTAGGATTGTAGTTCAATTGAAATTATATATGAGGATGTTATTATGATTACAAAATTGTGATGGGGGATAACTGCAGCATCAACTTGTATATTATTAGTTCAAAGAATTTTGTTACCTTGGCAACAGTTACAGTATTCTTTGTAAGCCAAATGATCCATGTGAAACTTGACTGTCTGTGGTCTTTGGGGTAACAAGGGAAAGGGTATGGTTAAAAGCATGCATAGTTTTCCAAACTTTAATGAGGTTTGCATTCTTTGAAGCACTTTCCTTTGCCTTTTCTGGAATGTGTTTATACCTCTGAGTGAAAAGCTGAACAGGAAACAGCAGTACTTAGTGGAAAACAGGTCAAGACTTGGAAATGGTTTCAACCATTGCTGTGATGAATGATGTAAGAATTTTTAAGGCAAAAAGAGGGAGCCTTATCATGGTAATATGTGTAAATAACCAGGGAAAGGCTGGATAGTCAGCATAGATTTATCAAGTACATACTGTATTCACGATCCTATGTATGCTAGGGAGTATCTTCACTCCCTGATTTTCTCTAAATAATAATAACCATAGGATCAGCAGCTCATACGTATGAAATATTTTAAGGTTTCCGAATTGCTTTACAAAGTTTGTTATATCATTTGATCCTCAGAGCATTCCTGTGATATAAGGACTACAGGTATTAATTTCTATCTGTTTAGAGAGGAGGAAACCAAGCTCTGAGTGTTTAAATGACTTTTCCACAAGTAAGGAGACATAGGAATAATTTACATTTAGGTTGGATTAGCTGTTGAAACCAAGAATATTTTTTCCTTAATCCTGAATGATCTTCTGGGCTAGTTTTAATACTAAACAGAGAGCAATGTTACATAGTGAAGTGACGAATAATTTATAACTCCCCTGGTTCTCTTTATGGGCCACTCTTCTGAATTGCCTTTCTTTTGGGACAACTCATTTACTTTAATGTAGTGGTTCAATTGTGTCCTTACACTAGCTGCTTTATTACTAAACCTATGATTAAGCACAAATTTTATAACTTCTCAAACTCATCATTATCAATAATTTAAGGTGAACATACAATAGGCTTTGGACAGTACACAACAATATATTCCATGTTCAGTAGAAGTCGTAATGCAAATACGTTGCTAATCTTATTACCAGAGGTTTTAGAGTTGGAAGAAATTTTAATTCTTGTAGTCTTATGCCATAGGGCATGTTTCTCTATTTTGATGCAAATCCAAAATGTTGAGATCCCAGAAATGACCTTCTCATTTTCCTGTTTGTTGATCATTCTTTAATTTAGTTGCCTTAGAATTCTTCTGGAAATTATGAGCTGATTTGGTATATAGTAAACATATAAAGGTTAATTCTCTCAATAGCCAAGATTTTAATTACTCCACATCAGTAATTTACCATGTTTGACATTTCCTGTAAATTCCTCTTATTAAAAAACCCTTTGAGTCTCTTGTAAGAGATGATGAGACCACCAAAGTGGTTTGGCAGTGTGAGTTTTCTCCTTTTGTTCAAAACTGGCTGGGAAAGCACAAATGTTTGAGAAAAGTCGTCATTCAATATTGGCAGACACAATGTAATGTAATGAGCACCAGGAACTTTGCTTGAGTCTCAGGGGTAAAATAAAAGAGCCTCTGAATTTGTTTCAAAGGCCTGCTGTACTGGTGTTTGTTGCATGTGGAAAAGAATGAGATATTTCAGTTGATATGCTTAAATTAATGTGATTAAAGAAGTAGAACGCATTAACTGTGCTACAAGAAGCATTTTGGCTACAAATTGGGCTGTTTCAAATTCAGTAGAGTCAAATAGGATCTCAGGGGAAACCTGGGGTTGTCATTTTGGGTAACTTTCTAATCCTGCACCCTTTGGGTTTGGTGATGAGGATGGCATCAAGGATGTCTCAGAAGAGGAGGCATCATTAAGTTAGCAATTATGACTACCCAAAGCCAACAATGTCGGACGTGTTCAGTCCATCAATCACCTATTCAGGGCCTGTTATCTTCAGAGAAAAGTCCAGGCCCTGGGAGAGACACAAGATTTTGATAATAATTACCCTGAAGAAAATCATAGTATAGAAAACATGGTGAAAAACACATTCAAATAGTTGCTTTGCCTCAATAATCACCAAAATCCAACTCATCGTCCGTGTTACTGAGTGACAATGGGCAATGGGAAAGTAAGGAAACGATGCATGAGACATGCTCTGTGTGCCCACAAATAATCATTTAGTACTACAGGACCTGGCAGGAATTTTGAAACTCTGAATAATTGAACTCTTTTAATAACACTATTTAGCTTAGGGCACCCATCTTTATTATGCAACTTTTTCTATGGCTACAGATAGGGGCAATATCTGTGACCTTATTTATCTAGAGAACTCTTACTCAATAAGATTCCCTCTACCAATGCAGGACAGCACCTTCTTTCCAACATCTTATCTCAGAGAATTGCCTAGAATGCTGAAAGGTTTAATGACTTGTCCAGGGTCACGCAGCCAGGATATGTCAGAAATAGGACTTAAACCCAAGTTTTTCTGGTTTCAAGGATAGTTCTTTAGGAAGAGAGCTGCCCTGCCCCACTTCCCAGCTTCCTTTGCATTTTCTCTTCCCTTATTAGAAAATAAGTTCCTTGAGATTAAACACCCTTAGGTTGTCGGTTCTTGTGTTTTTTTTCCCTTTGTTTATATTCATGTTTCTAGTTACTAGCATGATGCCTGGCACACAGTAAGTGCTCAATGAACACTCTCTCATCTACCTTTTTATCTATCTATCATATCATCTATCTGCTATGTCTCCATCATCTATCTATCTATATTTATTTTCTGTCATCTCTCTATTTGAACTAAAGAGTCTGCTAAAATATGAAAAGAAGTGAGAGACCTGAGGTCATAGCAAATCTTTATCACAATTTCAAGAAATTCTATCTAATAATGAAATGGATGACAAAATATAATGCCAATTTCACAAATAATTTTGAGGAAGAGATGAGTATACTTAGACTCTAATTTCAAAAATCCCATTCTGAGTTTAATAACATGAATCCAACAAGTATACCAACTCCACTAAAATAAAGTAAGTTTAAAAACGGGAATACATTATAACTATCATGAACACATTTCCCCACAATATTTGATAGAAAATATAAAAACATTTCAAGAGTGGCTTAAAATACTGGAAGCTCTTGTCATAGGAAGGAAAGTAGGACTATCAAGGAATAGTGCTTAGGACAGGAGTGATACCCTACTATGAGAAAAATGACATAAGGAAGCTATTGAAGACCTGTGGAAAGACTGTATAGTAAAAAACGTGGATGTCATCTTTATCAACCAATCAACAGCAACCAAAATGTAACACACAGAAAAGAACCTAATGGGGGAAAGTACATTAAAATTATTTGCTTCCTTATTTAGCAATTTTTAAAAAATGAAATATAAAGGTCCTACAAGGATTTAAATCAGCATAAAAAACAAAAAAAAATCTCTCAATATTAGTCATAAATTTTATGGGATTGAGAGACAAACCAGAGGATAGAGAAAACCTTTGAAAAAAGATGTGGAGAACTTCTGGTGGCCCATATGGTCAAAAGAAATTCAATATGATGAAAATGAAAGTTAAATCCTGACTTCTTTGGAAAAACTGGTAAGCAGTTAGACTGGATGAGATCTATAATTATTGACTCATGTTATTCAAAGCGGCACATATATTACAAGAAAAGTACTTTACCAGCTTTCTCTTGGATACAAGCCCAATCATGGTTTTCTCTGAAGAAATGCAAAAGTTTTTGTTAAGAGCTTACTCTTCTAGGCACTGTTCTAAAGAAACAAAATGAAAAGCATTCTACCCTCAAAGAGCTTGCATTCTAAAAGGGGATATAATTCATATGTAAATAAAAATAATAACTGATGAAATGAGTATCTAGTACAGGGGTGGGGAACCTGGAGCCTCAAGGCCACATGTGGCCCTCTAGGTCCTCAAGTGTGGCCCTTTGACTGAATCCAAACTTCACAGAACCTTTTTCTAGTATTTTGAGGAAAAGGCATACTAGTTATAATTCAAAAACAGTATGTGGTCACAGATATTAGGGAATATTAATGAAGCCATTGCTGTTAGAAATATGTTTTCATTAAGCTGGCATGGGATGTGAAACTAGTTTAAACTGTAAAATCAGAGAAAGGTTGCATTGCCAAGAAATTAGGTCTTATATGCACATGGGGTTCTTACTGACTACTTGAATTCTCTCTTTAGTTGGAAGACAAGTTAAAATATCCAAATTCTGGGAATGACAATGTAAGAAAATGTCTAATGTGTCTTGCAAATGTCATCTCCTTTGTCAATGAAAAATTTTCCTAATATTCTGTATTTTCCTGGGCATAATGAAGACTAGCTAATGACATTAGATACATTCACACTCACAATGTGAGACTACGTGAAATGAGACAGAGCCCAGCTAAGGTGATAAGGTGCCAAAGTAAAGAAAAATCACTGGGCCATTCAATATGACTTCTTAACATGAGGTCCATCTACCGGCCTGAATGTTTTGGGTTTCTGCTAGTGAACTTGAGAGTAGCAGTGACACACAAAAACAATTTCAGAATCTCAAAGCTTATTGAGGATATAATTATAGAATTTCAGAATTTAATGGTGCCTTTGAGATCATGCAAGTCCTTTCTTATTTTTTTCAGATAAAGAAACTGAGTATCAAAGTTTAAGTGACTGGCCCAAGGTTATATGCTCATCATTTGCAGAGCTAAGACAAGAATCCAGATCTCCCAACAACATCTTTTACCATAATGCGCCAAGTCAAGGGAAAGAAGGAAATTGTTGGTAGCTAGGTGTTGCAGTGAATAGAGCATGGGCTAGTAGGACCTGAGTTCAAATTTGGCTTCAGACACTTGACACACTGACTAGCTGTGTGACCTTGGGCAAGTCACTTTACCCCAATTGCCTTGCCTTCCCTCCTTCAAAAAAAAAGAAGGAAATTGTTTTGGGGGGAGAAACACTGTTGGTGTTTTATTACTGTCTTAATGCACTCAACATCTTCATCAATTAGAGGAAAGTACCACATACAGTCATTTGTCTTGGCAAGTATGTTAAATTCTCTAGGACATAATGTACTGCCTTTTCTAAATTCAGTAACAGATGCACAGGTGTGCTTTCTGCTGAGTGTATGGTAGAGACTGAATCATCATTATAATTTTTAGTCACAGAGAAATAAAATTCAATAAAATAAAATCTCCTTGGTTTATTTCCCGATTACACAGTTTTAAAGGGTTAGCCAGAAGATCTACAACCATCCTTCAGAGTTTAGTGGTTTGGACTTATGTTTTATCTTTTTCTTTGTTTTGGCAAGGCCATTGGGGTTAAGTGACTTGCCCAGGGTCATGCAACTAGTAAGTGTCAAGTGTCTGAGGTCAGATTTGAACTCAGGTCTTATTGGCTTCACAGTACCACTTAGCTGCCCCTAATTGTGTTCTACTTTGAATGTAAATCATGGTACTTGTATTTCTGCAGCATAATAAAGGGTAACATTGCACTGAGTGTTAGTTGAAGAAAGAAAATTTGGAGAAAGAGAAGGTGAAGAAGAAATTAAATTTATGGAAGACTTTCCATTTTATGAATGTTTCCTCAGAAGAAATCTATGAGTGCAATGCAACTTTATTATTCCTGTTTTACAGATGACTTGTCTGAGGTCACACAAGTAGTAAATATTGGAGTCTGGGCTGTAATCTAGACAGTCTTACTCCAAGTCTAGCTGTCTTTCTAATGTAATATATTATAAATGTAAATTGGCTATTTTACATCATAATGTAAGTATACCATTTTTAACATGTTTAAAGGATGACATAAATCAAAATGAAATGTGAAAAACAATCTAGTCAATCAATATTGGCTCTTTCTTCATTTACAGATGAGTAAACTGAGGCACAAAGAGAAAAAGTGACTTTCTGAGCATCACTTCAATAGTAAATAGCAGAACTAAGTGTGAAAGCAGTATCTGACACTTAAGGCAGGTAAGGGGCTGTAATGGCAAGCAAAGGAGTGTGAGAGCCTTGTTTCAGTTATTTAATTATTTAGCACCTTGTTTCACTTCAAGTGTCTTTGAGCCTTGCCTGTGAGTATATCAATTCTTTGTTAAAAAACAGAACCTGTGAATTGACCTGTGGGTAGAACAGGGAGGGGCTAATGACAGATAAGAAGCTCCAGCACAGCAAGGACTGAGCAGAGCTGCGAAGGAGAAAACTTGTGGGGTCCAGCACTCTGTCTGTCTGCTCTGTCTGCGTTGGTTTGTGTTTGTATACTTTGTCAGACAGAACCCTTCTGTCTGTTGTTTGTGTTACTTTGTCAGACAGAAGCATCTTGTCTGTTGATTTGTGTTGATTTCACAGGCAGAAAGTGAATTGAGCTGATAGTGCTGGCAATGTGTGTGAATGTTGTTGTAATTCTGCTAAGCTTGATGTATGTAGATATTGTTGTGGCCCTGTTAAGTTTTCTCTTCCCAGGAACAGATACTTCAAAGGGCTTGAGGTAGACTGGTCATCGTGAGCTTCCACCTGCAACAGGAACTGGAACAGGACCTGGGAGGTGCCTACCTATGAGTCCAGGGGATGGTTGGGTGAATTTGGACAAGAGCTGGGAGCATGGAGGAGGAACTATGGAATTTTGGGAGTCAGTCCTAAGTCAAGATGAAAGGACCTTTCCTTGGGTACTTAGTGCTGGCTGACAAGATCATGATTTACTGTGACCTAGGTGTGGGAGAACTTATCACTTTGTACCTTAAGGATGATTGAGTTAAGGATGATTGGAAGTTAGTCTCCAATCAAGAAGAAAGAAGACTTTATGACTGATGAGATTAAGACAATGTGACCTAGGGGTGGGAGACCTTTGACCTTTGTGTCCCTTAAGGAGGATTGTTCCTTCAGTCTGATTGAGTTAAGGACTTACTGAATGATATCTTTTGTTTAAAACTATGTGGCCATTTTAGTGATAAGTTGTTATGTTATATTGTTGTGAATGCTGTACTTTGGTTTCTGTGAATGTTTTGCTTTAGTTTACAGCTGAATAGAGAGTTCACTGTACTATGTGATCAGAACCTAAGAGTTATTCACAACAATAGTAATCTGGAAAGCTTCTTGTGCTTGGCTTTACAGTGGCTCAGCAAGCAGCATGCCAGGCCTGGAGTCAGCAAGACTCATCTTTCTGAGTTGAAATCTGACCTCAGAAACTTATTATCTGTGTGACCCTAGGTAAGTCATTTAACCCTATTTTCCTTAGTTCCTCATGTATAAAATAAGCTAGAGAAGGAAATGGTAAACCACTTCAGTATCTTTGCTATGAAAACCCCAAAACGAGTCATGAAAATGTGGAAATGACTGAACAAATGATCTGCCACTCCAAATTCAATATTTCATATCTTCTAAAAGAGGGGATGTCAAAATTCTTAACCTGCTACTTTCTGGAGCCTACAAATCTACGAAACCTGTTTATCTACATGATATTTTGGTACCATGTAAGGACCTTCATACATACCATATTGTAAATGTCTTAGAACAACAAACATATATTTCTCTTTTTACTGTCAACTGTCTATAATATAGAGCTTTAGATATAGTTGCTACTCCATAAGCATTTAAAAGTGAAAAAAAAAGTTTGAATTGAAATGAGGAGTCTTAACAAAGTGACCACAGAGTCCAAGTAAAAAGTTTTAAGGAGCTTTAATTTACCAGCTGGGGCTATTCCATGCCAATTCAAAGGGGGAGCAGCCCAGAGATGAGGATTTTAGAAACTTATATACAGTATGGTTTCATAGGTGCAAGTAAGTTGCTGAGGCAAAGGGTTTGTGATTACTGGGCATGATGACCGAGCAAGAATAAGAATGAAGAATAGGCAAAAGGGGGGAGTTTGTGAGGTAGGGGGTTGTAGGGTAAGCAGAGAGGGGCACAGGGCATACTGACCGAGAAGAAAAACAAATGAATAATAGGCAAATTACTCTAGGCCAGTTCCTTGACTCCTATCTTAAGTCCATGAAGTTTCTACTTAACTAGTTCCTGACCACCTCAGAATAATGGATTAAGAAACTTGCAGTTACGTTAACATTATTTCAATAGATACCATTCCTTATTAATTGGTTTAAATCCACCAGTTCATATTACTAAAGTTCTGTTCATACTTTCAAGATTTTTTTTGTTGACGCTTGTTTAATGGTTTAAAATAAACTTTAAATACCATATGTCAAATTGTTCTTTTTAGAACTTCAATATGTAGCAGAATATCTTGTATACATTTCAAATTTAGAGCATATTCTAAAGAAACTGGCCTTGCTTCCCCTTATTAAAGTAAACTCCCTACAGGTAGAGATTATCTCATCTAAATATGCATCTTTCCTTTGTAGCTCTGCTCCCCCAAAGATAGCATTGCAGCAGGAGAAACCTTGTAAAGAAAAGGAAAAAATAATAATATTGAAAATTTTAAGGAAGTTAAAGCAGATTTCCTATTAAGGCTTTTTCTCCTAATGTACATAAGATAGAATGTTTGAAGCTTATAAACTTTAAATTTATAAGCATAATGACAAACTAAAGTTTACAAACCTTAATATTTTGAAATAAGCTATAAGAAGATATAATCTGAATGTTCACCTGGGTTCTCTATTAACTAAAGAACAATAATAGGAAGATTCTCCCCCATCCCATAATGTAGCCAACACTGTTTTTATACTATACACAATGAGTTTATTAAATAAATGTTTGTTTTATATGCATTGATTCAGTCTGAACCCTTGTCCTACCTCCCCATCCAACTCACCAAATAACCATCTGAAAGTTTTTTCCCCAAATATTTCAGAAATTTCCTGGAACACTCTCTATAGAAGGCTCATAGCGGGTTGGTTATAAACTGATCTAGAGGTTTTGGCCAAGACTAAATCAGCTTCAGGGACCAAGGGATTCTGAGGCTGCCTAACTCACTGCACTCAGATGTCTGTGATGCTTTCCCACAAGACTGTGTCTCTAGATCTTAATGTGCACCATACACATTAAGTAGAGTCTCTGTCCTCTGGGAATTCTATAATGGATGATATCCATGCTGACCAATACACAAAATGAAATCAGAGGTCTTTAAAAACACAAGGGCATGGCTTAATAAACAATACAAGTTAAAAATAAAATATGGATAATATTATTGCTTTTGTTCTCCTTCTAGAACTAGTCCTCAGCACAGGTTGACACTGTTTCTCTCTGCTCCAGGAAAAATCTTGTCACAGAAAGAAAAAACATATATAATCCTAGAAATTGAAGCAGAATGTCTTTTGTAGCTATTTCTCTTGATAGATCTATGGTGTAATATTTGCAGGTCATAAAACTTAATCTTATAACACCTGCCAAAAGTTCTAAAAAATCTTAGCATAAAAATAGGGGAAAGAAACATGACACCAAAATGTTCTCTTGTTTCTCCAGACCACTTTATTAGATACAAAGTAATCAGGGAAAAATAAGCTTCATTTCATAACTTAGTATCCACCTATTCTCATATTTATTATGAGGTACCTAGAAGTGTGTTATCTGAAGCATGAAATTATGATGCTGTTACCTTATTTTTCTTGAGAGTAAAACTCTTGAGAGTCAGTATAAAGCTCTCTCTAGTTTCATGGAAATAACCCTCCTAAATTAAATCTGTTGTGAAAATGAGATTTTGGGGCAACATAATTTGTGGCAGAATAGAAAAATAGGTATCAATTGATACTGGGAATAGAGGGCAGTAATAAAGAAAAGGGCTTAATGGCTTATTGGCTTAAAGGTCTCGATGTTGCCAGGATATCAGCATTGTACCAGCAACCATCCTTTGGATGAAAGTAATCTTTCTCTATAGAAACATTTTAAAGTACCTAACATGTAATCTAACATTCTAACATTGTGCCAGAAACTACAGGTAATAAGACAAATACAATGTGGTTCCTGCCCTCAAAGAACCTGCAGTCTACTAGATAAGCTAAAATATATCCACATGTTGGTAGTATATGAATTAGAACATACATGCATATGAAAAATATAAGCAACTTTTAGGTCAGAGACCAGTGTCTTGATGAGTGTGACTAGCAGGGAAAGATCCAAAATATTCTCTGTGGCTTATCTCTGACCACCAGAAAGAAGGGGTTTTTAAAATAGGGTCATTTCCTTCTCTAGATCATTGATCCTATGATTCTGTATTGGCCCTGTGAACTTGCCTGTATCCAAGGATACAGGCAGATGGATGGAATCTTTCAGTGCCATTGCAGATTAATTCATGCCCCATAGCTTAAATTTAATAAATGTCAGAGGCATCATCCTTTATGGTCACCCTAAGAAAGGCATAAGAACTTCTCCAAAGACTAAAAGATCATATTATTTCCTGGTGGGAAACAAATGTCAGATCATAGAAGCACAGTGGCCTAGTGGGGGAAAAACACACACCAAGTAATGGACTAGGAGCAAAAATATCCTTCATGCTAAATGACTTCTCCTATTATCCATCTGTGTGTCCTTGGGGAAATCATTTGCCATATCTGGGACTCATATTTTCTGTCTTCAAAATCAAGGTACTGGCTGAAATGGCCTGTTAAGTTCCTGCTAGCTCTAACATTCAAATGTTTGATATTCCTTGGACCAACTGAACCTGTATATAAAGGAGATAAATTATAAAATGTCTGACTTGTGTTTTTTTTTTAATGTAACGAATGTTTACAATAGCCCTCCAAAATTTATATACAACAATAACAGACATGAATGGTCTACTCTGTTTCATGTCTGTGCTTGACAGATATGAAGTGGCAATATGGTGGACACTTTCATTACATAAAAAGGAATTCTGGTAATGAATGCTTTCCATGTTAGTATGAAACATGATTGTAATCTATCAACTTAGCAATAGTGAAACATGACTTGTCATCCACAAAGCTTGCAGTAGGTTGTTATTTCCACTTCTGACAACTGTATATTCTTCAGACATGAACGTCTTGGAAATGGATTGGATGGCTCAGGAGTTTGGGTCTCGCATACTCACACTGACTGTAAAGGAGCAGAAACAAGGGCACAAAATGCACTAACCAAGCACTGTTGTTGGGCTAAGTTGGAAGTCTCATGAATTATGAAAACTGTGAAATGGTGTTGTATATTACATATACAGACATCCATTTTATAAATCACTCTTTAGTGTCTGTTCTGGTAGATCTGTCTGCCTCTGGTAAGACTGGGGATATGGAACCAGTGACAGGTAAGACCAATATGACTCAGTGCAGTGTTATTGCCAAGATGGCCAAAGGGTGCCAAAATTTTCATCTCCAGCTCTTGTTGAAACCATCCCCAAAGCTGTTGGGGGTACTTACTATCTTTGGAAAGAGAATATCTATCCAAGGGTGGGAACCTGTCGACTCAAGGCCACAAGTGGCCTTCTAGGTCCTTGGGTAAGGCCTTTTGACTGAGCCCAAGTTTTATAGAACAAATCCTTTTATTAAGGAGATTTGTTCTGTGAAGTTTGGATTCAGTCAAAGGGTTGCACTTGAGGACCTAGAGGGCTACATGTGGCCTTGAGGCCTCAGGTTTCCCACCTCTGACCTACACCGCTGAGATTGCACATCTCTGAAATACTGATGCACCTGTTTGTAGTGGGGAGATTTCAAAGTCCCATTGCAGAAAAGGGATCATAGAATCATAAAACCTAAGAGCTGAAACGATTGTCAGGAGCCATTTCTTTCGACCTGTACCTGAATAGGATACTCCTCTTCCAATATTCCCTCATTCACTGGCAAATCCACATAAGTAAGGGACACATATATATACCCATTGCCTACAAAACACTGATGAATTAACAAACATTCTTTCTTAATGACTTTGGTGATTTCTTAATGATTCTTTTTTAATGATTTCTTAATGGTCAGAAATATTGTACATTTGTACATTTTACAGGAGATCCACTCAGATTAGAGGATTTATAGGATTACAGTATTTAAGTTCTTCCCCCAACACACATTTAAAAAATAAGAAGATTAAAAACAAGAGAGTTTTTCTATTTAGTTAGAGTCTTTCTCGAATCTATATTTCAAGTGAAATGGAGTCAAGTTGGAACTGAAATAAATGGACAGTTTTGATCACACTGTGATTGAATGAAAATTCTCATACATGCTGAAGTGAACATATAAAGATAAAGCAGGATGGGTCAAAAGACAAGTATTGATTATTAATTTTTCAGGCATAATTCCAAATTGCTTTCTAGAATAGTTGAATGAATCCACAGTTCCATCAACAGTGCATAAATGTGCCTGTTTTCTGCAACCCATCAGGATAATTTGCATAGACACAGACTAAATTTTGAATAGAAAAGTTGCCAGTAAATGGAACACTTACAATTTGGGAGAGCATTTTCTGAAAATTCAGCTCAATTTCACAAGCATTATTAGAGCTATAATTTAGGCATATCAATCTGGCAGCTGCATGAGGATGATTGAATAGGGGAGAGACCAAAGGAAAGAAAACCAATTAAGAGCCTGTCGTAGAAGTTCAGGTAAGTCAAAGAGATAATGAGGGTCTAAACCATGGTGATGGACTTTCGATCCAGGAGGAAGGAAAGATGTGATGAAGTAGAACTGACAAGCTTTGGCAAATGATCAGAGTGAACGTTGAAGGAGAGTGAAAATGTGAGCATTTGGAGAGGCCTTTGACATTGTTAACCTGGGCAATTTAAAAGAATATTCTATGTCCATTAGGCTCTCAAGAATTATATTTTTTTATTAGAAATCTGAGATAAACTCTCTCTCTTTCTTTTCCAGACATGAAGCAGCGTGGTGGTGGGTGATTATTTTTAGCATAAAGCATCCATTCGTATGCACTCACACAGGCACATTGACATGACCAATAAATACTTGATTGACTGGTTTTTGACTTTCAACATCTGGTGCTAGCAAGTCTGTAGGAAGATTCTGGTACTTACTTAGAACACTCTTACCTCCAGGATTAGTCAGTGATTACAGAAGAAAGAGAAAAAAAATCATCAAGTATTATAATAAACAGCATTTTGTGACTATTAGGGCCATAGCCCTCAAAGGAGACAGATGAGCTAAATCTTATAGTGAATGAGTCACCCCTGCCTTCTTTCTATTGACATGCTGAGTCTGTTCTTTCTTTTTCTGAGTTGTCTAAAGGGTTTGTTTGATAAGATAGGGAATGACTCATTGGGCTGATTGTTCTACTCTGATGTTGGCTATTACCTAGCTATGACCTGACCTGGTTTATACCTCTTTAAATTTTATACATCTTTAAATGAAGGAGTTGAACACGATAATCTCTGAGGTACCTTCCATCATTAAAATGTTATGGTTCATTACTTAAATAATAAAAAATTTGGAAATCATCCTTAAAAATCAGGGTAATTATTAAATGATGAAGTTGGAAACAACCTTCCAGCTCTAAGGCCTAATATGAGTCCTTATGGCTGGCCAAAGCTGTCAAATTTCTTAATCCACTTTGAGAACATGTTTGGGGATTTTAGGCATTTTTAAAATAACTATTAAGTTGGTATAAGGTAAAATAAAAGGAGGTTAGAAAGTTGTCCACTTTTGTTCAATGTCAACTTCATATTCAATGCAAATAATATCATGCAGAACTCCATTTAACCTTCAGAGTTTAGTAGACAGTAAGCTATTATGGAACCTGAAGATCCTAGATGCATAGCTATATATAATTATATGCTTCTGCCTCTATCTCTGTTTCTACATCATTAAACAAATCTCTTTATGTTTTTTTTTCTCTCAATTTGGAAAATGGATAATAAGGTAGACTCAGAAAAGTTCAATGAAAATTCTTTGGTTAGTATTTTGGGAAATAAGACATAGGATCACAAACTATGCTATCACTAAATGACCAAAACAGCAAAGATGATCATGCCAATAGGTATCTGTTCTGCTATTCTCCCGGCTACTGAAGAAAATAAAACTCAGGTTAAAAAAAGTTTAGGTTGTAAATGATATCTAGTTCATTGCAATCCAACAAACTCTAAGTCCCTACTCTGTAAAGGGCTGTATGTGCTAGATCTCGGAGAAAAACAAAACAAAACAAAACAAAGCAAAACACAGTTCTTGAACTCAAGGCACTTATAATCTAATGCACAGGTTTGGCTAGTGAGAGCATTTGGTCATATGATGGTTTGCCTGTGGGCAAATTGAACTTCTTTAGAAGATATGTTGGGGATGAATAATGATTTCAGACCAGATTTCAACCCAGACTCTTTCTCCAGCTGTATTCTCTATTACCCATGCAGAATTGTTTGGGCTCTATTGTACAACAACAATATATGATACATCCCTAAAGATAACGATATTAATATAATGATGTCAACAATAGCTTTCATTTGTGTAACATTTTAAAGTTTGTGTGGTACTCCACAAATATCTCCTGTGATTCTAATAACAACCCTGCAAGATAGGTGCTATTGTTGCTCCCATTTTACGGAAGATAAAACTCAGGCAGTTTCAGGAACACAGCTCAATGGAACCAGCACCAACTCACAAGCCTAAAATTGTAGTAGAGTGCTGTCTCCAAGATAGTGCCAATGATACCAATAGAATATTTATATTAAATGAGATGGCTTTAGTTTCAGGAAGAAGTCTGGGATCTTTAAAGGAATTTTGCACCTTCTCAAAGGAAATCCAATTGGCTCACTTCTTGTCTTGCATCCAACTTTATTGCAGTGTCTTAAATACACTACACACACGTGTAAATATAATTGTATATAACTTTAAATATATATTTAAATTTAAAATACATGTGCTATAGGCATGTAATATATCAACATCTACCTATCTATTGTGTATGCGTGTATGTGTGTGTGCGTGCATGTGTGTAAGCATCCAGGGAAGCTAGGTTGTACAGCAGATAAAGCATTGTTCTTAGACTCAGGAAGACCTGAGTTCAAATTCAGCTTCAGACACCTACTAACTGTGTGACCCTGGGGAAGTCATTGAACCCTACTTGCCTCAGTTCTTCATCTAGAAAATGAGCTGGAGGGAAGAAATGGCAAACCACTCCAATATCTTTGCCAAGAATTCTCTAAATGTGGTCATAGAGTCAGACATGACTGCAATGACTCAACAAAAACAAAATATAAGTATGCGTATATGTATATGTATAGGAACATTATATATACCTCACACACACACACACACACACACACACACACACACATATATATAGAGCATATATATGTGTGTGTGTGTGTGTGTGTGTACATATATACAGAGAAAGAGAGAGAGTGTATATATATATATATATATAATATATATATATATGCATATATTCAAATATAATCATATGGGTATATGTCACTACTGTGACAGATCTAGTACCATCTGAGATGAAGAGATATTCCTTATACATAGTGAGATCTTCTAGGTGACCCTGTTTTTTGATAACTTTGTGCAAGTGACCTCATTGTATAGGCAAGAAACAAGTCAATGAATAAAATCTATTGTCCAAACTATGCCACACAGGTGGACAGGCAACCTATAGAGCAAGTTCATTAAAGAAAATAGATGCAGATGGCCATTCTGTATGTAGACACACACATATATGAATATATTACATATGTACATAAATACAAATACATGTATATGTGCATATTTCTATGTCATTATTTACAATATGTATTGAGGGGTAGCTCTGTAGATTTTTTTCTACTGAATTACATGTCATACTCTGGAAAATAAGTATTCTTCATTCATTTACATTTTCTTTGAGATTTTGCCCCCTGCCTGTTTTGTTAGGCCATTTTTGGAGTGGTTTGTTATCCACACATACAGATAGATAAATAGAGATGGATAGATAGATAGATAGATAGATAGATGGATGGAAAGATAGATAGACAGACAGATAGATAGATAAGTTTCAGGTGACTCTTCAGCATTCCATAGCTAGGCGCCACCTGCACAAAGGATCCACAAAGAGCAACATTTAAAGTACCTCAACATCTCTAAGGAAGTTGCAGAAAAAAAAATATTTTCTAGAAACCCCCTTGTAAATGAGAATGAATGAATAACTGAGCGAGTGAATAAGTTAGTGAAGTGAGAGTTTGATTGATGGATGGTTGGATGGTTGGGTGAAGAAATGGTCAAATGGTTGTAAAAATGTAAAGGGCCAGCCACCTCTTATCTTACTCTGACTCTGAGAAGGGAGAAGAATCCTGGGGCTCTGCTTCTGTTTGGCCACTCTGGCCTGTATGCTATGAAGGGATGCAGCCTAACAATTGGACCTGTCCTTGGGTTCTGAGGTTGACTTTGGGAAGGTGAAATAGACCTTACCATCCAGTTGTTCTAGCTCCTTTTCCATTCTCTGGTCTTCCACCAAAAAGATTCAGGTGCTTAAGTATGAGTGCATGAGGTGGGTGATTGTGAAGGGATATCTGTATGAGGTGATACCTGAGCTATGCCTTCAAGGAAACTAGGCATTTGATGAGGCAGTGATGAGGAAGGAATACATTAAAGACACAAGAAATGATTTGTGAAAGATTCCAGAGGTGGAAAATAGAATGTTGCAAAAAATATCTATATCAGCCAGAATCATCAGACACCTTCTTACAATGGGGCAAACATACATTGAGGAGCAAAAGTCTCTGGTAACAGAAGCTCTTGGAAGGGACATAATGATGTGAATAGACAGAACATTTGTTACACAACATGTGTCAGGCAATATACTAAGCCAAATGAAATGCTATACTAATGTTAAATGAAAACACAGCAAAAAGAATTCTCATGAAGAAACTTATAGTCTATTGGTGAAGACAACACAAAAAATGGATCTAGAAATTGGGGGGGTCAGAGTTGAAATAGTTCATCACTCTATCCATGAATCCAAAAGTCTTCTCTGGGTATAAATTATTGATGCTTAAAGTGTACAATGATGATACATACCATATGGTTCCTGAATGCCTATCAATGAATGTTCTGGGAGGTGACACGCTTCTGTAAGAAAAGCACTGGATTTAGAATCAGGACACCTGGATTCAAATATTGGCTTAACTTCTTACTATCTAACTGTATGACCTTGGATAAATCCTTATCTGTTTAAGATCTAAATTTCCTCATCTGGAAATTGAGATGAGAGAAATAGACAAAATGACATCTAAAATACCTTCTAGCTTCAAATCTATAACCCTGTTATAATCACATTGGCACATTTTGAAGAAAGGCTTCCAGGAGCTAGTCAACTCAGCCAGGATTGCAAACTGACTTGAATGGCTTGTGAGTATTGGGACTTTCACTATTTCATACTCAATAGATTTTTTAAAAGTTCAGGGTGGGATTAGTTGGAACCTTGTACCTATAGACAGAGTGAGCAGATCTCAATCACCTTTGAATAAATGAGTAAGCTAGATAAAACTATATCCAGTGATTAGTACCAATCTTTTGGTTCATTGGTTACACCTATAACTTTATCAACTACTTTAACGGTTTCTGTCTTTCCCTTTTCCCCAGTCCACTCCATTTGGGCTAAGGAACTTAATTTTAACAAACTACCTCACCAGCTGAACAAAAGTTATTGAGAAATCTGTCTCCTTCCCAGTAAGGTCTGTCATCTAATTTCTTCCTCAAGGCAGCTCTGGGAATTTTGTCAATTTATTTTGATAATGACTACCAGTGATATAATTAGAAAATTTGGAAAAATTGGCAAAAGTTTCAGGAAATAAACCTCATTTTTTCTGTTCATTGCAAAGCAACCCATTCATTTTTCTTGCAACTCAGGATTTATTGGATGTTATGTTTCTTGTTTTGATATCAAATGTTACCCCTTGATAAAACTTTATCTGATCCTTCCATTACCCTTCATAATTTGTATAACATTTTTTTTCTTTTTCAATTCTCTCATTAGTTGTAATGCCAAGAAAAGGCAACTTCCAAGGCTGGGAATACCTGCATAGCAAACTCCATTTATTCAGTGACAGATTAAGGCAAAACATTCACAGAACAGAAAAAATCAAAATACAGTGTAATTCATTCATTTAGCAAGCAAGTTCTCAATTCAATCCAAGTACTACTCCACCTCTGGATAGTACTTTCATTTAGTCAGTCAAAGTCTCTCTTTTCAAATGGTGATTAGTTTCCAATCATAAACAAAGTACATTCATTTGATCAGTCAAAGAGCACAAAAACTCAAAAGCTTCCCACCTTGGATCACAACTGAATTACAATACCATCCATTAATGCCAAGCACGTTCTCAAAAGGGTGAGGAGAGCAGAAAAGGCTATCTACCCTTAAGCTACAACAAGGTTAAGATATCATCACAGCATTGAAAACCCAAGGAAAGGTCTTTCCTTCATCTTGACAAGGTCTCAGGGGGCGGAGCCAAGATGGCAGGATAGCAGCAGCAACATATCGCAGCTTTCACATAGCCACCCCAATATACCCATAAAACAGGACTCTAAACCAATCCTAGAACTCCAAAACGCACACAAAGATACTTCCCACTAAAGTCAGCTCAGCTACAAGGAACCATATGAGCACTGCGAACTGAAACCAGCCTGCCCTGAAGCCGCGCCTGTGCCCCGGAGGCAGCTGGATGGGAGGAGTGGAGGAGCCTCTCAGGTGAGCAAATTAGCAGCAGCTGCGAGTGGGAATTGAGAAAGGGGGAGATAAGCAGTCCAGCAAAAGGCCTCCAGAGCAGAAAAGCAAAAGGCAAAGGTTTTGCACCCGCCGCTGCTTTGTAGCTTCCCGCCCGCGGCCTGCAGACAGCAGGGGGACTTAGCGATTGTTTTCAGGCCAGTGCTCTCGCATTGAGCGGCCTGGATCCAGATCGCCATCTT
>CM053580.1:405276227-405294102 GCA_028627135.1 Pseudochirops cupreus
GGTATTTGAGGTGGCTGTGTGGGAGCTGCGGTACCTTGCTCCTCCTATGCTGTCATCTTGGCTCAACCCCCACTGAATTCTCATTTTGACTCAGGAAATACCCATTCAGTGATTAGGGTTCTTTAAGAAGTGAGCCAAGGAATGACCCCTTTAATTCCCCTCCCCCCTCAGAAAAATCATACTGGTAGTGGAAGACCTTCAGAGTTTCTTGGCTAAAGGAAAACAATTATTATTTACATTCACTCTGAGTAAGAGGTCCAAACGATAACCATTAAGTGGTGTTTGTGTACCTGTTGTTGGACAATCAGTGGGAGGCAGAGTGAATTGGGTTTATGGCATGGTCTTTAAGAAATAAATCTAGTTAGTAAACCCCAAGATATCTAGATCGGTTACAACCTTCAAAATTTACCTTTCTTTGGGCAGAGAACCTTCAGGGAAGGAATTGATACCGCCTGTGGAGAAAGGACTAGGAGAAGAAGGGGAGAGGAGAGGAGAGGAGAGGAGAGGAAGTCCAGCAGTGGATCAGCACCCCAAGCAGGGATGCTGCGCACCTTGGTTAGCAAGCTCAGCCCCTTATTTAGACATCAGAAAGTCAGATCTCAACCCCAGAAAACAGAATTCATCCCAGCAACATAGACATCTACACACAGTAACACTGCAGAGAGCAGCACCACCCCAGTTCCTTCCCACAAGCACTCAGAAGCCCACCTGTCTCCCTGCCTGCCTCCTCTCTCTCTGACTCCCAGCTTCCTCTCAGCTCTGCTCAGCCCCTTCCTGCTCCGCCCACTCAGAAGACTCCTCCCACCACAGGCTCCATGTGATTACATTTGGCCTATCAGGGAGCAGAGAAGATCTGCAAATTTCCCTTACCCTTATAGGGAACAAGACCTGTTTTTTTTGGCAGGGGGAGGGTTATGCTTTATAATCAGTGCTCTTACTATGACATTAAATAAAAGTCTTTTCTAAAAAGCTAATTGAGCCTATTGGGTGATTCTTAAGGGGAATCATCCAAGTATGGGCTTATTAGCTACAATATTAGTTGGCAGACGTCCATTGCATTACTTTTAAAACTTTAGAGAGGACCTGCCCCTCTGAGGAACCACCTGCATTGCAAATTGGAGAAAGGAACCCAGATAATATGTTTAGAGATAGATAGATCATAGTTGATAGAGGACAGATCATAGATGACAGATATATGGATATATGTGTTTAAAGATTTCCTTAAATTCCTTAGAAAACTGTATTAACATGAAAAAAAATCATTACATGTGCTTTTTTTTTTACTAAAATATTTCTGAACTGAAAATTGATTCTGTATTATCTCTTTTGTGATTATAGAAATCAATTGAGAAATGATATTTCCCTCTTTTAGAACATCTCTCAAGTCCCTGTAGACTACTTAACACAAAGACAGAAGTGATTTTTCTCTTAGGGGAATTTTCTGCCTTTCACAAATTAGCTTATATTTCTAGTTATCATAGAAGGACTAAATTTCAGATAGGACAAGAGATATAAGGTCCTGGATGGAAGGATGGCCCCTGAAGAATTTCCATTTCTACATTTCTAAATAGTGCTCCTCCAGCTAGTCTTCAATGGAAATTTCCAAGCTTGGGGATCTCATGACAAGCCAAAACAGTCCATTTAAATTTAGAGTACTGAATTTGTAAGTAAAGTCTCTCTCTACTCCTCTTCCCCCTTCCCCTTATGTTGTACAGAAAATTCTGCCACTGCTCTTAGTTTTGCTCCTGGGGTCAATTAGTAAAAAAAAAAAAAAAAAAAAGTTCTTTTCCATGACAGTCTTTTGAATCCATAGAATCACAAGAATATAGATTTAGAGTTCAAAGTCATCTAGTTCAGTGCTGTTAAACTCAAATAGAAACAGATCTCTGGAGATGCATATTGACTTAGAAAATCACGAATTAGCATTATCAGTGTGATATTGTAATAAAAAAAAAACATTTCCCCATAACATTTAAATCTGATTTGGGCCATATTCCAGAGAGTTTTAAACCTCTGATCTAATTCAACTAGTGCATTCTACAGACGAGGATTAAGGTTTAAAGGGGGTAAATTACTTGTCAACATTACACAGAGTATTTGGCAGTCAAGATTTGGACGCAGCTCCTCTGACTTGAGATTAATTGTTATCATTCTTGTACTTTGCTGCATATATTATACAATTCAATAAGTATTTATTAAGCATAAAAGTCACTGAGGAAGTCTCTGTGTACAGATAAGCAAATACAAAATATATAAAAAGCAATAAGAGGTAGAAAACACTAATGAAGAATGGGATCAAGAAAGGCCTTATGTGGGATACAGTAACCCACTTGGACCTTGATATAAAGAAGAGGCTCTATCAGATGAAGATAGGTAGGATGTGCATTTTAGGAGTATAGAAGAGTATGAAGACGGGAAATGAATCATTGTGCATAGAGAAATGTTAATCTGCTAGTTTGACTAGAAAGTACAATAATATGAAGCAAGACTAAAAAGATAAGAGGGAGCCAAATTGTGGAGGACCTTCAATATCAGGATGATAACCTTGAGGTAGTAGAGAAGCAGTAAATGTGTTTTAGTGGAGAAATGAGACAATCAGAATTGCTTGGTCAGGTATCAGTTTCTGTTTGTGGAGGATCAATTGGAAAGGGATTTACTAGAAGCAGGGAAACAATTAGTAGGCTATTGCAAAACTCTGGTTGAAATGTGATGAAGGACTGAACAAGAATAGAGGCTGTGTGTGTGAAAAGGACAGATTCAAGAGATTAAGGTATATAGCTAGAAGTGACAATAGGTGACACCTGTTTGGATCTCTGATAGAGAGGGAATAATCAAGGAAGACATAAAAACAGCTATCAAATCCCTCTACCCTCAAGTCTCTTCTTCAGGCCAAACATCTCTAGTTTCTTCAATTAATCCTTGTATTACATCATTTAGAATTGCACATTTTGTGGTGGTGAAGAAAACACTTATTTTCAGTCATTTAAATGTCTTTTTATTATTCATTACAGAAGTCAACCTGAATCACTAATGGAATAAATCATGTTTAACATTTACCAGCCTATGACAGAAATTATGGCTACAAATGTCTGTTAACATGCAAATAAGTTTTCTAAGGCTTCAAGCATCATCTGGTAATTATTCAGCTGTTTCTATGATTTATTGAGTCAGCAATTTGTAAATCTGGAATGGCATTACCTAATTTAGCCATGTAGCTTCATTACTCCATGTACGGGTGAGACTATGTTTCCTGTCTTTTTGTGAGAGGATTTGTTTTCATTAAAAGTTTGACATGGGTCACTTCATTTATCTCTGTAAATTCACCAAGGGCCTGTTATTGCAAGGCTGGAAAATTCTCTGACAATTGGATTATTGACATGTTCCTAATAGAGTCACTTAGTTTCATTGGTTGGGAAAGAAGGAAGGAAACAAAGAAAGAAAGGAATTAGGTACAAGGAAGATATTCACATACTCTGAGCTCTGGAGTCTGTAAGAATACTCTTAAACATTCATCCAAAAGAATGAGAAAATTAAAAACAGAGAGAAGCCAAGAAAAGCTTTTGAGAAATGAATAAACAGCACTGGTAATTCTGCCTTACTGAGACAATACTAGCAGTTTGTTTCCAAAAGCAATGTCCCTATATTCAGGAAAGGACACAATTCCTTTCACAAATAATTAAATTATCATAAAATATTCTAAATCAACTGCACCACTCAATTAATCACTTTCACCAAACCCTCCCAATTAAAGATTTTATCATTCATTTTTTAGTCCATGATGTAATTCAACAAATACATACACAAGTGGCACAATATACACGTGTACAAGCATAAACATGTAATTATGTGTATTATATACAAGTATGCATGTGCACAAATGCAAATACATACACGTGGGCATGCATGTAGGACTGATGCTATTTGATACATTAGGTAAACCTTCCTGTAGGTGATTTGGCAGTACAAGTTACAAGGTCATAAAAGAAGAAAGAGTGAGAATTTAATAGATCTCAGCTCAGATACTCTTTTATTTGAAATGTCTTTTGAAGAAGAGTGAGAATAGCCTGACCAATGCTTCACTTCAGTTGGAGAGAAAAGACTAAATTCATTTTACTTTTGACAATGACATTTTAAACTTAAAAAAAATTTAAGATGTAAATTAAAAATAAAATGTAAAATTTATAACTAAAGCTGTTACTCTGACATTGTTCTACTAGCTATAGTATTTTTTCTATCCCTAAATCATGGCTGGTAAATTTCAAGCATCCTACCTCAGAAAGTCTATGAGAGGAGAACTCTTTTGTATCCTGACATTACTGAAGCTCACACTGTTATCTCTATTCCCACCTAATGCTCAAATGGTGATATTTGTGGACTGAAAGTTTTTAATAAAATATAAGAGTGTGTTATACTTCATCTCCCCTCCCAGACTGTGAAATCTGGTCAGAAAGGTAAAGGAATAGAAGAATGAGTCAGTAATTATGCAGAATACTTAAAAAGGAGAACAATTTATTGAGTTATAATAGTGTCCTTTAAGCATTATGTGGTCTGTGGGACTCAAAGTATGCAGTATACCTATGGAACACTCTATGGTTTCTTGTTTTAAAGTGAACAAATACAAGGGAAATGGGTGATGGGTTTGGAGTTAGCAAAATTCTGTGGAAGTTTGGGATGTGATTTTTGGCAAATTACTTGATCTTTTTGGCCTCAGTTTGCATACTTGTAAAATGCAAGCATTGAAATCTCTCCAACATTCTAATCTATGAAAACCAAGAAAATACGAATAATGGAATTTTAAAGCCAAAAGTGACCTTACAGATCATCTAGTTTCTTTACAGATAAGAAAACTGAGGCTAAGATATATTAAGAATATTTATGACCACATGATTATAAATTGAAGAACTAAGATTAGAAAACAGGTCTTCTGGCAACCAATTTGAATTTTTTTATCCATTCAAAATATCCACCAGAAAAAAAAATGAGTTTTTAAAAAAAGTATTAATTTTGTTGTATTATCCCATGCTTACTTATAAAAATTCAAACACAAAATGTTAATTAATTTTATTCATGTCTTTTTTAATATTAAAAGTGAAACGAAAATGGACCTTTTAATGACCAATAAATTCTTAAAAATTGATATTTATGATGAGTAATTATTTTATCTGAAATGGCTTTAATATAATTTCATACATTCCATTTTAACTAGAACTATTATTAAAGAAGCATTTACTTTATTGTTAAGATACACATCTTTATTATAATTTTATACAATAGAAATTGCTAGTACATTCTGAATTTTAGTTCAGACTTAGATGATTCATCAAAAATTATAAAGTGAGAGATCATAATGATAAATAAATGCAGATCAAAGTTGATTAAGGAATATCATTTCTAGAATATAGAGGGAAATGTTATTGTTTTGCTCTGTTGTGTATGGGAAATCTCAAATAATTGCAGCCTTTGTTATATAAATGTGTAAAATTTAATTAATTACTTGAGCTAAGGTAAATTTTCATGGCTAAACAACCCAATGAGCTAAATTGTAGCCCTTCATTTAAATCTTTCTGGAGGTTACAGATGAACTTTTGTTTAAATAATGATAAAACTACACTTGAATTCCCACAAATACTAATCGAATTCATCTTACTTCCAGGAAAAATCAATAAGAAGTCATTCAATTGCAAACTGTCCAAACCTGCTTTGTCCAACATCCTGGACAGGTTACAATTACCCTTGGAATATAATTTGTGTTTCCACTGAAACCTTCAAAATTCTCTGGATGATGAGGAATTGTTTTCCCCCTAAGCAAGGTCTCATTTTTGTTTCTTTCTTTATTTGTGATAAACAAACCTTTGCCCATCTCTCTTGTGACTTATTCCATCTGGTTAAAAAACAAAATAATAACTGAAACAACTCCTATGTCATAGGGGAGAGAAGGCTTAAACTTATTATATTTTTCCATATAGAAAAAATCATTACTTCTTAAATTTTTAAAAATTATTCTGTTATGAATTTCAAATATTTACAAAGATGAACATTTTAATAAACAAAGAGAAGGAAAGAGAATTGTATATAAAACTGTGATCATCCATGAGGCAGAGCTGAAATATATATTAAATTCAATATGATAGTGACAAAATTGACCTACATATCGATGTCACTTTTTGAATTTTTGTTTGTCCTTTTCTCTGAATTTTTGAAATGTTTCATTGATACTCTTTTTTCTGCTTTTCTTCTTTTCTTCATCAATCCCATTACCCACTACCTTGCCCTTTCCCCAAATAGAATCTGTCTTTTGTAACCAATAAGTATCATTGAACAAAACAAATCAGCATATTGTCCAGGTCTGTGAATTGTTAGCCTCTTTCTGCACTTTTAGTCATCCTTATTCATTTCAGTGCTCTCTCCTTTTCAGCAAAAATGAACTTCCCAAGATCCTATTGTAGCACTTTCTTAGAAATGCCTCTTGCAAGGATGATCAGCAAGGAGTTAGAGATAATAATACTAGCTAGCATTTATGTAGCACTTTAAAGTTTCCAAAGCTGATTAGAAATATATAATTTTATCTTCATAACAATTCTGGGAATTAGGTGCTATTATTACCCCCATCTTGCAGATGAGGAAACTGAGGTAAATATAAGTTATGACTCGCTCAAGTTCATACAGCTAGGACATATATAAGGAAGGTGCTTTGTTGCTATTTGAAATAGATGTCTGATAGTTTGGGCAGAAATTTCTCAGCATCCTCCTGCTCTAAGAAGTTAAAGTTATTCTCTGATTTGTGAGTTGGAAGAGTACGTGTCATCCTTCCCAACTTTGAACTTGTAGAAGCTGAAAGCAAGGGTAGTGAGATCTGGGAAAACAAAACCTACAAAAGAGCTGCTCTATGAAGAGGACCTCAAACACCAGAATTCTGGAAGCAAAGTGGCATTAATTACATGAATCACTTTGGAGTGAATCTCATGTAGCTGAATTCCATTCAGGAAAGACGACTGAGGTTCATGATTCTTATTTTTTCTTCCCCTTCCCTCTAAGCCTATTTGTTTTCTGGAGGTTGGGAGATATTCTTGTTTCTTCAGTCTTTACCCTTTTGAATTTAAAAATTCTCTGTCTCCTTAGACCATAAAATATGAAAAAGCTGTTGAGCTGTTTGTACTATTACTTTATGTAGCACTGAGACATGTGAATAAAAATAACTCAGAAGAGAGATTTTAAACTGCCATACCTGACAGAGTAAGGCTGGGGGCTCAGAGGAAAAGGAGGAAATTATTGATTCATCTTTCACAACTTCTAAGAACAGAGAAAATAGACTCATTTACTCCTGACTGAGAAGAATTAACTTTACTTAAAATATTTATTAAATTCTTATTGTATGCTAGGTTCTGTTATAATTTCCTACTATTGTAGTTGTTAAAAAAGTTATGGTTTAATTGTTATCACTTTGGGTTCCAACCAGGAAGAAGAGAGATACTGTAAGTTTGACTAGGAAGCTATGAAAAGTAGTGTCCAGCACAAAAGAGGGATCTGGACATTATATTTTGAAGCAGAACTAAAATGGAGATTAGGAAACACCAAGTTGAAGTCAAAATCAAGAGTTAGAAAGAAAAGTATCAAATCAGAGAATCATTTGGAGAGAAAGTTAGGAAATGTCAATGTAGGTCACTTAGTCCATGGAGAACTTCAAGGGCAAGCTGAAGTCAAAAGTGCCCTCTCCTACAAGTTTGCTTGCAGCAGATTTTATAACTTAACAGGTATAAGCCTTGATCCAGGTGAATTTTTAAAAGTATTTATTTTGCTAAATATTTTTCGGTTACACATAAAAAAGTGATATTCATTTTTTAAAATCTGTAGTTCCAAATCCTTTATTTCTCTCCTGCCTCACCCTTACTACTTGAGAAGGCAAGAAATATTAATGATCTATGTGAAGTCATGCAGAAGATATTTCCATATTAGACCCAGCAGAAAAAAATATACATATGAGACAAGAAAAATAAAGTAAAAAAAGAAAAATATACTTAGATCTGCACTCAAGTTCATCAGTTCTCTCTCTGTATGTGGATAGCCTACTCATGATGGGTCCTTTGGAATTGTCTAGAATCATTGTCTTGATGAGAATAGCTAAGTCTTTCACAGTTGATCATCACTGCATTCATTATTGCTGTTATTGTATACAACATTCCCCGGCTCTGCTTACTTCCCTTTACATCAGTTCATATAAGTCTTCAGAAGTTTTTTCCTGAAACCATCCTACTCATCATTTTTACTTCATCATTTCATCAAAATAATATTCCATTGCAATCATATACTACATCTTCTGTGGCCATTCCCCAATATATGGGCATTCCTTCAATGCCCAGTTCTTTGCTGCTACAAAAAGAGTTGCCATAAATATTTTTGTAAAAACATCATTTTTTCATTTTCTTTAATCTCTTTGGGATACAAATTTAATACAAACTTAGTATTGCTGTGTCAAAGGGTATGTAAAGTTTTATAGTCCTTTGAGTATAGTTCCAAATAGTTCTCCAGAATGGTTGGTCTAACGCACAATTCCATCAACAATGTTTTTAGAGATGCAAATTTCCCCCTAAATACAAATTTGGCTGCATCCCACAAATTCTAGTACATTGTCTCATTGTTATAATTGTCCTTAATAAAATTATTAATCATTTCTATGATTTTTTCTATGATCCTCTCATTCTTTAGGATTAGATTAGTTTGCAATTACTTTTTCACCTAAACTTCTACAACCCTTTAGTGAATATAATTTTTATTTCATTATGGGCAATATTTCTGCTTTTCTGTATTTGGTTGTGAGGTTTTCATGCTCTAATACATGGTCAATTTTTGTTGCACAATACAGTTGAGAAAAAGGTATATTCCCTTCTGTTCCCATTCAGTTTTTTCAAGAAGTGTCTCATATCTAACTTTTCTAAGATTCTATTCATCTCCTTAACTGTTTTCTTATTTGTTTTATGCTTAGATTTATCTATTTCTGAGAGGGAAAAGGTGAGGTCCCCTATCTACTGTAGTTTTATAGTCTATTCCTGTAATGGTAACATAATTTGAATTTGAAGATCCCTTTGTATTGGCAAAGGTTAACAGGTACTTAACAATTAGTAATTAATCAAGCCTCTTAATGAAACAGAAAGTATGAATCCCTGTTGCTGACATAACAAGAAGGGGCTAATTGGAAATTGAGAGGATTCCCACAATTGAACAATGGCTGAACAAGTTGTGGTATATGAATGTCCTGCATCCCAGTGCTAGCACAGGGTTAACCCTTTAATCTATTTCTAACCAATTTCTAGGTCCCGTTACCATCTCTGGCTTGAGAACTCCTGAAGCTGATACTGTTTCTGTTGCTACTGCCTAGTCTCACCACTGGCATGGCATCCATGTGGGCCCTGGGTCAGCTTCCACCTTATGTGAGAGATTCTTATTTCCAAAGTCTTAAGTTGTCTTAACCTGGAAGAATTTGTCTCACTCTGACCTTCTGTGAGCTCTGCCAGTCCAGATTTTGATTTAAGGCATTATTTTAAAGTTATTTGAAGGCAAATGTTAGGAGAGGTTGACTAAGGATGCTTTCTACTCTGTCACATTGGCTCTGCCTTCAGAAGTTCCTACTCTCTTTCTAACATCAGAATGGTGACACTGACCATGCCCTTATTGCTATTTAAAGGAACCAATATCTGAGCATTCCCAGACATATTTGTGTGTCAATGGAACTTCCTTGTGTCTTTAGTTTTTAAATAATTAGGCTTTTTCTATTTGATTTCGATGCATATTTGAAATGGAAGAGCAGAAAATACATCTATATGTTCCCTCTCTATATAAGCATTCTCCCTCATTTGGACTGAATAGGGGAAGGTAACATAGGAAAATAATGTCAAGCAGGGGCCTTTGTTCCAAATGTTATAGGGATAACAAATATAGCCATGGGAAGGAATATTGAAATACCTTTTTGGGGAATAATGCCAAAGTTTATTTGAACATGGTCCCAGAAGTAGAATTTAACTAAGTGGAGCAGCAAAACAACGAGGAAATGAGGTTAAAGGAAAGAAAAGCATGTAAACAAACAAACAATATCAGAAAACACGTAGGGTCATGAAATACTGAGGCAAGGGTGATAGTAAGACCATCGAGACCTTGGCTGGGAATAAGGAATGAGGTGAAACATGGCCGGGGCCTTAGTGAAACATTAGGTCAGGGAGCATTGGAAATTGAGGGGATATTTATCAGTTTGGGAATGGCTGAACAAGTTGTAGTATATGAATGTAGTGGAATAATATTGCGCCATAAGAAACAATGAACAGGATGATTTCAGAAAAAAACTGAAAAGACTTACATGAATTGATGCAAAGTAAAATGAGCTAAACCAAGAGAACATTATACACAGTAACAGTAATATTATATGAGGATCCACTGTGAATGACTTAGCTTTTCTCAGTCACCCAATGATTACAAGACAATTCCAAAAGACTAATGATGAAAAATGCTGTCCACATCCAGAGAAAGAACTGACGGAGTCTAAATGCGGATTGAAGAATACTATTTTTCACTTTCTTTTGCTGTGTCAGTTAATGGGGAGATGAGAGACAGAGAAAATTTGGAACTCAAAATTTTTAAAAAATGAATGTTACAAATGGTTTTTACATGTAAATGTGAAAAATAAAATTTTATTAAAATTAGAAAAGAAATAATAGAGGTGACTAGGTCACACAGTGAATAGAGTTCTGGCCCTGGAGTCAGAAAGACTTAAATTCAAATCCAGCCTCAGATACTTGACACACTTACTAGCCATGTGACTGTGGGCAAGTCACTTAATGCTGATTGCCCTGCCTTCCAAAAAACAAAAAAAGAAAAGAAATAGTAGGCCAAATGAGTTAGTTACCAATTAGGACTGCAGAATCCTGGAGTATATTTCCCAGGCATGAAACTTCAATGCATGATTTCTGGTCCCGGAAGCAATGCTTCTGGAAAGACTGTTGAGAAGATGACTGGGAAGCATGTAGTAGGCATTTGGAGAACTCTTGAAGACTCTAAGTTGAGAAAATTTGGAATAGGAAGTATCAGCATTAAGAACTAAAGATAGAAGATGCAACTGAAGCAATACCAAGATTGTAAAGTTGATATTGACCATTTCCATTGGAAGAGACGTTTGAGCTCGAAAAATGGATGGCAGCAATCTAGAGTGAAAAAACTGGAGGGTCTGTGATTTTTGTGAAGAAGTTTTATTTAATAGAAACTGTGCAATGTTACATGCCTTGGCAGCCACTCCAACTGCCAATGTCTAAGAGGACATAATGTAGCAATATGTACCAAAAATGCACCATAGGTTGAAAGTATTGCGTAAGTAAAATAAATGACTTAGTTGACCTATTGTGAAAGTAGGCCATAATTTCTAGGAGTTTAATTTTACCAATTAATAATAGTAATTGTTCTTTTTCTCTTCTCTACCTTCTTCCCATGATTTTTTAAAAAATTCTCATAATCATGACTCCTACTGTTACAGGCTCTTGAGCTCACTCTACTCATAGCCAGCAATCCACAATAATCTGAATCTAGACCACATCTGTTATCTTTTCTGAAAAGGAAAATATTTTGTTTGTTTTTGTTATTCATTTGCCAAATTTGGAAAAGCTTTAGAAACTTGTCTTTAGCAATTGCTTGGGTGGGGGAGAAAATACTAGTAGTAGCCTCCATTGGGTATTTTTTAAAATTACAAATGAAATAAAGATGTCTTGGCTCTTTGCTAACTGATGAGAAGATCTTATTCTTGTATTGGCAAGAGAATTAACTTTCATAAACATCCAATTCAGTTCTAGGACTCTTTGGAAAGGGGGCTTACTGGTAGGTAGTGGATTATATCTAAAGTCCTCCAGCAAACTACTGCTTTACAGAAATAGAATATTAACTAATGAAAAATCAAAATAAATCACAAAATAAGTCTTGCAAATGAGAGGAGAAATAAAAAATGGAAAATAAAAAAATCAATAGCCTTTAAGTGTGTGTTAAACGCCTACTCTGTGCTGGATAGTGTGCTAAGCCATGGAAATACAAAGAAAAGTAAAAATTCCTTCCCTGAAGTAGTTCACAATCTAATGGGACAGACAGTATGAAAACTACTAGGTAGAACCACAATAAATAAATATAGATTGGAGATAATCAGTGAAGGGGAGACACTAGCATGAAAAGGGCTCTTGTAGAACATAGAATTTTTGTAGTAGAGTGTTACACCTGAAATTAAGAAGACATGGATTCAAATCCACCTCAGTCACTAATTACCTGAGTGACCCTGAGTAAATCACTTAACTGCTGTGTGTCTCAGTTTCCTCATCTGTAAAATGGGGATAATACCAAGTTCACAGAGGTTTTGTGAGGATAAAATAGTACTTGTAAAGCACTCTGCAAAATGTGAATTGCTATATAAACGCTATTTATTTTTATTTTTTCTACTACTGCTATTATTACTATTGCTTCTCCTGCTGCTATTACTAATACTACTACTTGAAGGAAAATAGAGAAAAAAGGAGGTAGAGATGAAAAGGAAGAGCATTCCAGGCATAAGGAATAGCCAGCAAAATGTCCAGAACCCAGAGATGGACTATATTATTCATGAAACAGCAAGAAAGCCAGTGACAATGGATTGCTGAATTTGTTGTGTAGGCCATAATGTGTAAAAAGATTGGAAAAGCAGGAGGGGACCAGGTTGTAAAGGGCTTTAAGTAGAAAACAAAAGATTTTATGCTTGAAGCTACAGATAACAGGTAACTACTGGCATTTAGTGAACAGGTTGGAGTGAGGTCCTTAGATCTCTACTATAGGAAGATCAATTTGACAGTTTAGTTGAGATTGGTCTGGAACGGAGAGAGACTTGAAGCAGGAAGACCAACAAGTAGGCTATTGCAGTAGTCCATACATGCCTGAACAAGAAGAATGTGCCACGCTGGTGGCAGAGTCAGAGGAGAGAAGGGAACATGTGTAGGATGTTACTAAAGTAAAATCAGCAGCTCTGGCAACAGATTGAATATGGGGAGAGAGTGAGGAGTTGAAACCTAGGTTTATGGCATGGGTGACTGGATAGATGTTGGTAACTTTACGTGTAATATTAATATTAAGAAGAGAGGGCGGATCTTGGGAGGTAAGATTAAGTTCAGTCTTGGACATGTTTAATTGAATATGTCTATAGGACATAGGCATTTGGAGAAGTGAGTAGAGAGGTCAAGAGAGAGAGGTTAAGACTCAATAAAGAGATTTGAGAAGCATTAACATTGAGATGATAATTGAATTTAGGGGAGACAATGAGATCATCAAGCAAAATGGCATAAAAGGACAAAAAGAGTAGAACCCAGGGAAAGGTATCTACCTTTAGTGGGCATGATCTGTATAAAATTCTAGCAAATGACACAAGGAAAGAGTGGTCAGACAGATAGGAGAAGAACCCGGGTAGAACTCTATCAGAAAAACTTAGAGAGAAAAGATTATCAAGAAGAAGAGGATGATCAATAGTGTCAAAGACTGCAAAGAACTCAAGAAGGAGGAGTATTGGGGGGGGAAAGTCCATTCAATTTGGAAATTAAATGATAACTGGTAATTTTCAAGAGAGTAGTTTTGACTATATGATGAGGTTTGAAGTCCTGTTGTAAAGAAGAAAAACAAATAGAAGCTTATTGTATCTACTTATTGTAGATACCTTTCTTGGGGAGCTTTAGCCACAAAAGGCAGGAGAGATACGGCATGATAGCTAGTGGGGATGGATGGATTAAGGGAGACATGGGCATGTTTGTAAGTAGTAGGGAAGCAGCTGGCAGACAAGCAGAGATTGAAGATACATGAGAGGAGGCAATCTGCTGGAGAAGATGGGACAGAATGGATCATTTGTGTATACACAGGAGTTTACTTTAGTAAGGAGAAAGATCACTTTTTCATCTGAGGCAGGAGAAGGAGGAGATAGTGGAATTCAATGAAATAATACTTATAGCACAGTACCTGAAACATAGTAGGTACTTAAAATACTCATTCCCATTGCCTTTTCCTAGTAATTGAAAACTTCTCTAGGGGAAGTGAGAGGAGGAGTAGGAGAGAAAAGAGAGGTTTGGCTGAAGACCTTAACCTTTAACATAGTGGAACGTGAGGCAAGGTTCACAATTGAGAAGGTAGGAAGAGGTTTTGAGGAGGAATCAACAACTTTGGAAGATTTCCTATGGTGAGTGGGAAAGTGAGTTAATCAGGCAGATGTAAAAGGATTACCTTGCTGCAGTGAAAACTGGTTGAAACTGGGTAACATCATCCAAATTTTGGAGAGAAAAGCAATTGCAAAGAAGGTGGGGGGAGGACTTTAGTCCTTTGGCCTGGAGAAATCTTTGCTTTTCTTGACTACTGTTACCCAGACTTGTGACTAGCTTCACTGTGAGGGTTAGAGAAAGGCTTGGAGAGTCCCTGACTACAATTGCCATTGGCTCCAATTTTGCAGTATATATCCTTGATTCCTGTATCCTTGAATGATTCTTTGTAATGAAAAATTAACGCTTCTTCCTCTCAATGTATTCATTCTAAGCCAAAAATCCAAACCTGAGGCTCCTTGGGGCTAATTTAGTATCATGAGGCTCTTCAAAATATCAAGTCCATTATCACTACTAAGTGTTTAACTATTCATAGAGGCCAGGAATATTTTTCACACTAAATGGAATAGGGAGAAAATGTCATTTTCACCTAAGATTACATGTGAAGTTTTCTGCAATATGCTTACCACTTTTAAGTTTCTATTTTTGCATTCTAAATTGGGGGCAAATAGCACGATAATTTCTATTCAAATGAGATAGGAAAAAAAAAATCAACCTGAAGTATCAATCTATTAGTCGCTTCCCCCAGTTTCCCCTTCTTTCTCTTCTTTAGTTTCTAGATTCCTAGATTCCTCACTGTTTTTTGTCAACCATGTCTGTGTCTTTGTGACCCTATGGATCCCCTTCACTGTCTCCCAAAGTCTGTCCAAGAACATGTCTGTTGCTTCCATGACACTAGCCATCTCATTTTCTGCCGTCCACTTTTTACAGTCTTTCCCAACATGAGAATCTTTTCAAGTGAGTCTCATCTTCTCATATATTTAAGTTTCAGCTTCAATATTTGAACTTCCAGGGAAGTCTGAACTAATTTATTTCAGTATTGACTAATTTTATCTCCTTGCTGTCCTAGGGACTATCAAGGCATCAATTCTGTAGCACTCAACTTTCTTTATAGTTTAACTCACACAGCTATAGATTGCTACTGGAAGAAGAAGTCATAGATTTGACTATATGCAACTTCATCAGTAAGATAATGTCTCTGATGGTTTTTTTAGTATCCTGTCCAGATTTTCCATAACTTTTCTTCCAGTGAGCAAATGTCCTTTAATTTCATGGCTGCAGTTGCAATCTAAAGTGATCTTTGAACCCAATATAAAATCTGACACTACTTCCATTTCTTTTCCCTCTATTTTCCAGGAAGTGATGGGAACATTTTCCAAGATCTTAGTTTTTTTATGTTAAGCTTCAAGTCAACTTTTACATTCTCCTCTTTCATCTTCATCGATAGGCTTTTCAATTTCTCTTCAGCCTCTGCCATCAAAATAGTATCATCTGCTTTAAGGCTTTGAAAGTACTTCTCCCAGCAACCTTAATTCTAGATTTTGTCATATTTATCCTTATTCTACCATCACTTCTTTCCTTCCTTCAATAGTTGCCTTGTTTCTTTCAAGATTCAATTCAACCATCACTTTCTACATGAAATTTCTCCTCATCTTGACAGCTTCTAGTGTTCTCCCTCTCAAAGTTATACATTGGATTAATTTCTCTATATTTGGTCTATATTTACATAACCTATGCCTCAAAGCCCATTTGTATGGGACTTTCCTCAGTGGTAGATATTGAGTTCTCAAAACTGCATATCTGCATGAAGGACAGTTGGTAGAAGCTTGAGAGGAGAGATATTGGTCTTCTGGATTCTTCAACAGAGAAGACACCCAATTCCAACCTCTCTTCCTCTTGAAGGGAGAGAAGGACTCTGGCAAGAAGTTGACTTGTACAGCAACCAATGGTTTTGTTGTGTCTCTGTTCCCTGTTTACTACACTAGGGCCTGCAAGGCATATCCCCTTGGATGAGATCTGCATGCCTGTGTATATAAATATAAACAAAATGTATATATAATGTATACGTGTGTGTGTGTGTGTCTGTGTGTATACAGACACACATTATTCCATTCCCCACCTAACAGAATTTAAGGTCCTTGAGGACATGGTCTATTTCACTTTTTTTCACCAGTGCCTATCACAATGCCTATTATATAATGCATGCTTAATAAATGATTTTTTTCCTCTTATTTTTTTTTGCAGGGCAATTGAAGTTAAGTGACTTGCCCAAGGTCACACAGCTAGTTTTTGTGTTAAGTGTCTGAGGCCAGATTTGAACTCAGGTCCTCCTGACTCCAGGGCCAGTGTTCTATTCACTGTGCCACCTAGCTGCCTCAACAAATGATTTTTGATTGATACATTGGATGAAATAAAATTACTATAATCCACTGTGTACAGGAAGTAGCAAGGAAAGTTAGCTTCCCCCTTGACTCTAAATTGAAGAGAATTTCCATGCTATAAATTTATTGGATTCAAACTCCACCAAGGCTACGTTTACTATTCCATTATCTCTCTGAATCTCTGTCTCTCTCTGTCTCTTTCTGTCTCTGTCTCTCTCTACACACACACACACACACACACACACACACACACACACACACCAGACACACACACACACACACACACACTTTTTTAGGCATATAGAGGAACAGCAGATGATAGAATCAGCAATGCCTCATTTATACTTTGACAAAATGTGACCTGAAACTCACTAAAAAAGTAGATATTCATCCTGGACTTTAAACTACATACTAGTGAGCATAGGGAACAGTGGTAAAGTATGAGATTAAAAGAAAATAACTATTTGGTGATAGGCTAGAAGTTTGACTGATTTGTTTATTTTTCTGATTGCTTCTCTAGTTTTGATAATATGAGTCCACAGGCATAAGAACAAAAAACAAAGAGGAGAAATTGAAAAATCATTGCAATGTATGTGTGTGTGTAATGTATATTTTATGTAGTCCAAAGATGTGTTCTTTCCTTCCTTCTTTCCTTCCTTCCTTCTGTCCACATAGAGAATCATACCCTTGATGGGGTATGGGCCCTGGGACCACCCCCCTCCCCCACACACACCTTAAACTTTCCATGAACTTTCCCATGTGACCAGGTCTCTCCTGAGGCATCCACCCATCCCAGTCAATTGACATTTGTGGCCCCATGCCCAAACCTCCAATTATCTGTTACCTCTACCCTACCTCAGCCCTTCATTGTCTGTTACTTCCCAGTCACCCCAGGGTACTTCCCACCCTTAATTCCTTCTAGATCCTTTCTCTCAGTTACCCCAGACTATTTGACTACTTTATCCAGATCTTCCCATTCCTTGACCACTGTATATAAAATCTGTCTTGCCTCCATTAAAGTACTTAGATTTCTTAAGAATCAGACTGGTATGGTGTATTTTTACAATCATGGAAACCCTGACCAGTGTTCTAATAAACCTTGTCTTTAACTGAAAGAAGACTTGGATTGAATTCATTTGTGCAAGGACCTGTCTCTCTATTTCTGGGTCCTACCACCCCTAAACATCAATACTCTTACCTGTGGGTGCTCTACCCAAAAGAATATAACTTTGATCACTGAAACCTCACAAGATATCTTGAGGTTTATGGGCTAGTGTAAAGCCATGCACGAGCATCTTCCCAAAAGAATGCTACTGTGAATAGCTTTTAAAGTTCTGATTACACAGTATAGTGAACACTCCATTTATTCAA
>CM053580.1:405294602-405323576 GCA_028627135.1 Pseudochirops cupreus
AGTTGTTTTGATTTGCATTTCTCGAATCAATAGTGATTTAGAGCATTTTTCCATATGCTTAAAGATATCTTTAATTTCTGCCTCGGAAAATTGCCTGTTCATATCCTTTGACCATTTATCAATTGGGGAATGACTTGTAAAGAATGCCAACATTAATTATTGTTTACACAATTAAAATATTCTATGAATATTTTTGGTGGTGCTAAACTCTCATCTATCCAAATTATGAGTTGATTAAAAATGCAGGCATTCACTTAGGCAAAAATTATTAGAAATTCAAAGCAAACTTTTAAAGGCAGAAATACAATCATCTATGTATAAGAGAAAAGCTGTAGGAAGGCTTTAATATATTGGATTGGTTATAAAAAGCCAGCTAGTTGGGGCAGCTAGGTGGCACAGTGAATAGAACACTGGCCCTGGAGTCAGGAGGACCTGAGTTCAAATCCAGCTTCAGACACTGTAATGGTAATTAATTTTAATTTGAAGACCCTTTTTTGTATTGGCAAGTAAGCAGGTATTTAGCACATTGTTTCAAGTTAAGCAAAGGTAGCAGGTACTGAGTGCTTAGTAACTGATCAAGCCACTGTTGGGGAACAGAAGATACAAACTCCTGTCACTTATTACTGACATAGTAAGAATACTGGCTGAAACAGGAAGATAATGCTGTGTGTATATAAGAAAAGCCCCAGAGGGGCAAGGGCAGAATTACTTGGAACAAGAATCTGGTGGCAGAAGCTGTTCTGAAGAAAAGCCCAGGAGCCCAGGAGCCCAGGAGATGAGGAGCAGAGGAGGCGAGGAGGCTGAAAAGGAAAGCCCCCTCCCTAAGGCCAGAGAAAATTATTTTGATATTGAAAACCTAGGTGGAGTGACTTTGATTCTGAGAGCCAGTTGAGACTTCTGGGTCCAGGGACCAGCCAAACACCGCAAAGACTGAGGAAGTATGACTGGGATGCAGGGACTTTGTCTGTTTGTGGCTTTGTTGAGCCTTGAATTCTCAGGAACAGAAATTGTGAAGGATTTGAGATGGACTGGACCCTGTGGACTTCAGTGTGGAGCAGGACTTATCCTGAGAGCTGGACAAAGAACTGGGAGCTGTCTGCCATTGAACACAGGTGAATCCAGTTTGGTGAATGCAGGTAGAATCTGGGACCATGGAAGGGGATCCAGGGATTCTGAGAATTGGCCCCAAGTTAATATGAAAAGACCTCTCTGTGGATACTGAGTAATGATGAAATTGTAGCTTACTAGTGACCTGGGGGCAGAGAGTTTGCATATTTTCTAATGATTGTACTTAGTGATTAATGATACTTAGTAATTGATTGCTGAATAAGTGACTGATTGAGTTAATGTAGTTGTCCCATGAGTGGAGGATTTTGACTACTGTGCTTTGAAATGACTGAATGACTGAGCAAGGAGGCAAACCTCCTTAGGAATACCAGATGATTGTTCTTTGTTCAAAACTTTGTGGCCACTATGGTGGCCATTTTAATGATAAGCTGTTGTGAATACTATATTGTGATTTTCTGTGATAAGTTGTAATATTGTGAATGTTGCATCTTGATTTTCTGTGAACATTTTGCTTTGGTTTGTTATGGAATAGAGTGTTCACTATACTGTGTGATAAGAATCCTGTAAGTTGTTCACAGTAGCATTCTGCTGGAAAGCTACTCATGTATAAGATTACAGACACTTAATACAAAACTATGCCTATGAATTTGGGCAAGTCACTTAACCCAGATTCCCCTACCTTCCCCCCTCAAAAAAGAAAAAAGAAAAAGAAAAGAAAAGCCAGCTAGCTGCAGCATTCCAAAATGGAAACACAATCCCAAACCCTAATAAATGTGGCACACATGTATTTTTAGATCTTATCATTTCAGGATTTCTCAACAAGGAAACCTTTGGGTGTTCTGAATACAAACTTCGAACTCTGTAAATGCTGATACATATAATTAGCTTATTCAAAATAAATAGGGTGTACTCAAAATAATATTAATATGGAAGCATTTGGCTATCTGTACTCCTCCCCCACCACTTAAAAAATGACTTACCCATTTGTTTTGAGCATCAAGAGTAGAATAGAAATTGTGATTACAAAGAATAACTTTTCTCGTGGTATTTTTTTCTTTATAGTAATGATAAAATTTCAAATAGAAAAATTCTATTAAGTCATTTCCTTGCTCATGTAATATATTATCTATTAAGTTCTTGAGTGATATGACATAGCACAGAAAGTTCAATGCAGAATATGTTCATGACTGTAATAAAATTTTCAAGTATTTTAGTGCTAGATTTATGCCTTTCCACTTGGACCTTTCCCCATCACAACCCCAAGAACACCAACATTAATCAAAAGGGTTTTATTTGTATTGGCTGCTCTGTCTAAATTATCCTTGACATCCTGAAGAATGCCTTAGACAGTTAGATCTCTAAGAGAATGTTAGAGGTAGGAAGGACATCAGGAATGATAGAATCATAGAATCTCAGAGCTGGAAGAAATACCGACAGGTCATCTAGCCCAAATTTCTTCTCATTGCAGAAAAATATCATGAACATATGGTCACTGAGCTATTTTTAGGGAGGGGGAACTCACTATTTCCTGAAGCTGCTTTTTCTGTTTTCGGACAGTCTTTTTGACAGAAATAATCCAGAAGAGATAGATGAATTGAGCTACATAATATTGTATTTGGTAACTGAGACCAAGAAATTTTAGTTTGCAACTTGCCAATTTAAGATAATGATACATTTATATATTAAGACATTGATGTGGGGGGAGGAGGAACAAAAAAGAGAAGGGCAAATTTTATTGATGTAGGACTGAAAAGAAATTCCTCTTTTAAAGTATCTGGAATATGTTGTTATTGTTCTTTTTCTTCTACAATGACCTGTAGATAAAATAAATTTCAATATAAAGATTTTCAACTTACTGAAATTTAGTGGCACAGACTCAATCAAGTGGCAATTCAATTCTATTCCCAGCTGTTTTTTAGCAGAAGATGAAAGATGACAGTGAGATGCATAGCCATTCCATCCAGAGTCCCATGGCAGCAGCTGGAAAAGAAAAACAACTTTAGGATTGTTTCCAAACATGTGACAAAAGGTACTCACAGTAGTGGGCAGACAGACCTGCCTTCACTTTATCAGACAGTGATAAAATAAGCAGCCAGGAATCAAGGGGGGAGAATCAGACCTCTGTTGTCTAGAGCCCAATATAAGGAGAAAAAAGGGTTCAGACCAAAAAGTTAACAGAGGAGGTTTAACTTAACTCAAATTCTAAGCAAAATTCAAAAAGAAGTTTATAGCCAATATGATAATAAAATAATTAAGACATATCTTTCTTTACATGCTGACAAGAGAGAGAGAAAGAGAAATTTTTTCTCCTTCTAGCTTAACTCCTAAAAAAGGACCAGATTGATCTCTAGACTCTAAGAGATTTTTGATAATTAAGTTATATATTATTATTTAAACAATTAAATTATACACATTAAGTATTTGCTGCTTTTGAAAAACTTACATTTTGGGAATATACTTTTTATGACCTACCTATAGAGAATTTGTTTAGCTGCCCTGGGGCTGGGGCTAGACCAAATTCCTCTCTCACCCAAGTCCAACAGACCTTTCCTACTGACCTTCTAAGTTGTCTTTGGCATTTGAGAGTTAAGAATTCTGGAAACTGCCACAGCTGCCAGTGATTCAGTGCCCTCAGGCCTACTCTGAGTTTGCTAGGGTCCAGTCTGTGCCAGCACGGACCACACTGGACTGCACTCTTCTCTCAGATGGCTGTCGACTTTCCATGTTGTCTTGGGCTGGAAATTTGTTCCACTTGTCATTTTGTGGGCTCTGCTGCTCTAGAATTTGTTTAGAGTTATTTCTTACAGGCATTTGGAGAGGATTGGGGGAGAGCTCAACAAGTGTCTGCTTTTACTCTGCCATCTTGGCTCTATCTCTGGGACACAAGTTTTAAACCAAATTTGAAGACTTGGGAATTTCTGAAGCCTTCCCAATATGATCAGGAGTGAAGGAAGGGTGTTCATTATTCTCAATATTATTTAGTATTACTAGAAATACTAGCTATAGAAATAAAATAAAAAAATAAATTGAACCACTAAAAATATGCCAAGAGAAAACACAAATATTACTCTTTGCAGATGATATTATGACATATTTAGAGAACCCCAGAGAGTCAACTAAAAAAACTAGTTGAAACAGTTGCATTATGTAAAATAAACCTATATAAATCATCAGCATTTCTATATATTGCCAACAAAACCCAGCAAGAAGAGACAGAAAGAGAAATTTCATTTGAAATAACTGTAGACACTAAAAAATACCTGAGAGTTTACTTACCAAGACAAACCAAGGATTATATGAACACAATTACAAAACACCCTTCACATAAATAAAGACAGATATAAACAATTGGAGAAATATTTGTTGCTCATGAGTAGGCTAAGCTAATATAGTAAAAATGACAATTCCATCTAAGTTAATTTTCTTGTTCAGTGCCATACCAATGAAACTATCCAGAATTATTTTATAGAACTAGAAAAAATAATAACAAAATTCATCTGGAAGAACAAAAGGTCAAGACTATCAGTTGCTTTTTTTTGTTAATGTAGAGGAAGATAACCTAGCAGCCCAGATTTTGAATTACGTTAGAAAGTAATAGTCTTCAGGACAATCTGGTACTGGCTAAGAAACGGAGTGGTGGAGCTTTGGAATAGATTAAGTAAACAATAACAGTGGTAAATGACAATAGTAAACTAGTATTTGGTAAACCCAAAGATCCACGGCATTGGGGCTAAGAACTCAACATTTCACAAAAATTTCTGGGAAAACTGGTGAAAAATTTGGCAGAAACTAGGCACGGACCAGCATCTCACACCATATACCAAGATAAGGCCAAAATGAAAAAATGATTTCAGTATAAAGGGTGATATAATGAATAAATTAATGCGGGAAAATGTACCTGTTGGTTCTTCGGCTAAGGGAAGAGTTTACAAACCAAGAAGAGATAGAGAAGATCGCAGGAAGTAAAATAGATAATCTTGATTACATGACATTTTAAAAAAAGACTTTTGCAAAAATAAAACTAATACAGCCAAAATTAGAAGGAAAACAGGAAACTGGGGGGAAATTTTACAGTAAGTTTCTTTGATAAAGGCCTTATTTTTCAATATATAGGAAACAGAGCAGGCAGTTTTCAGAATAAGAAAGTTAAAGCTATCAATAGTCACATAATCACTACTAGAGAAAGGCAAATTAAAACAATTGAGGTACCACCTCATATCTGTCAGATTATTTAACATAACAGAAAAGTAAAATGACCAATGTGGTAGGGAATTTGGAAAAATTGGGACACTAATGCACTGTTGATGGACTTATGAAGTAGTCACACCATTTGGAGAACATTTTTGGAACTATGTCTGAAGAGTTATAAAACTGTGCATAACTTTTGATTCATCAAAACAACTACTAGTACTGTATTCCAAAGAGATCAAAGAAAAGAGAAAATTACTTATTTGCATAAAAATATTTATTATTGTTATTCAGTCATTTCAGTCATGTAAGACTCTTTGTGACCCCTTTTGGGGTTTTCTTGTCAAGGTGTAGCACCAATGCAATATTTACAGAGCCCACAATCATGATAAAGACTGTGACTATAAGTATCATATGATGTTAGATCACAAAATGTACCAGATTCTCCAGGTAGAGAACAGAACTGAAGCATTTAAACAATAGAAAACCAAATCTCAAAACCAGTAAACTGATTCCATCATAGTACCAAAGATATTCAGAAGTCATAATAACGCTGAAAGCCACAGCATCCTTCAGCATTCCCACAAACCAATACAAGATCAACATTTACTCACAATCCTCTCTATCTCCTTAATGAGTATCTTCTCTCTCCCCCAGTCTGACTATCTCTGAACCCCAGATTTCTGTGGGCTCTGCTCCACCCTTCAGCAAATTCCCTCCATCACAGGCTCCATGTGATTACATTCAGCCTATTAGGGGGCAGAGTTTACTTTCAAAGCAGGCAAGTCTTCAAACTCCCCCCTAGGTCTATTAAGGGGCAGGGGGAGATCTTCAAATTCCCATTCCCATTACACAGGAATACTGAAGCAGTTTGCCATTGCCTTCTGTCACTCATTTTACAGAAAAACAACTGAGGCAGAAAGAGTTAATTAGCTTGCCCAAAGTCACATGGCTAGTAAAAATCTGAGATCAGGTTTGAACTCAAAAACATGAGTCTCCCTGACTTCAGGCTGTCACTGTATCCACTTAATTGAGGACTGGCAGAACTAGCTATATTTATGATCATGATTTCATACTATTCTGCTTCAAGAAATGATGAGCAGGATGATTTCAGAAAATTCTTGGAAGATTGATATGAACTACTATGAAGTAAAGTGAACAAAAGCAAGAGAACAACGTACACAGTAACAGAAATATACTAAGGATGATCAAGTGTGGAAGATTTAGCCACTCTGATCAAGACGATGAACCAAGACAATTCCAAAGGATTCATGATGAAAAATGCTATCCACCTCCAGAGAGAGAGAGCTGATGGACTCAGAATGAAGATTGGAACATCCTTTTTTTTAAACTTTCTTTATTTTTCTTGTTCTAGTTTTTGTCGGTGTTTTCTTTTGCAATATTGCTAAAATGGAAATATTTTTTTATGCCTTCATCAAATTACTTACATTCTCAAAATAGGGGGAAAAGTAGAAGAGAGAGAACTAATTTGGAACTAAAAATTTTTATTTAAAAATATTGTTAATTATTTACATGTAATTGGGAAATATTTAACAAAATAAATCAAATCTATTTTAAAAGAAATGTGATCATTCCTGCCTCAAAGCGACATCTCGCCGTTCAGATCAGTGAGAACAGAAGAGGGTGCTGAATAGGTACTCAAGGAAATTTTCTTGGCCTTTGAGTGGCTCCCTTATTGAGTTAATTTTTTTTGTAATACTGATTTCCTTATTTCTTTCTTCCGTTTCAGAAAGCATACTAGAGGCCAGTTTCTAATATCTCTTCCCAACCTTGTTCTGTTAATATTTTTGTGCATGCATTTATATGATATATGTGTGTACATATACTTAAAAGGGTTTTTTGAGCATCTGCCATTAACTAATTAAAATCGCCCAAGAAATTCAGCAAATCCTCATTAATTCATGAAAAAGTGCCTCAAGAAGATGCAAAAGAATTCTAATTTTTTCCAGGAGTTCAGCTCTGGAATGGGTCATGATGCCAGTTTATATCAAGAGAAAGACTTTAGCTGATGTTTCCCATTCTGTACTTACTTATTAGTGCTTGCCATCACCAAACTGACTCAATTATACTGGACTTAAACGGAAAGCCATCAGTTCCCTAGAGGAATCTACATGCTAATTGATTTGTGGAAGTGAGCCCCTCAAGGAGCAAACATAATCCCCACAGCTCCTCAGCTGGAACAGCTGCAAGAAGTGAGACACTGTTGGAGATCCACTGAGGAATAATGACTGCTGGGGATACAGATGTTAGTTTACTAATAATTGGGAAAATTGGGATCAAGCCACAGTAAACTACTGGGGGGAAGAAACTGCAACTCAGAAGGATAAGGCTGTTGCCAGCATGGAGACCAATTCAATGGGAAAATATTAATCAGATATTCATTGCTCCCATATTGCTCCCACACATACACTCTAGACTCCAGCAAAAATGGATGACTCTCAACCTTCAGAGTATACCATAATATCTTGCACCTCAATGCCTTTAATCATAGTCTTTTATACCTGAAATCCCCCACTGCCACCTCTTCAGTTACTAAATTCCTACTCTTCTTTAATATTTATCTCAAATCTCTCCCCACCACAATTCCTTTTCTGACTCACCTATTTATTAATTTAATCATTTGTCCTGTATCTCAAATAACACTTTGCTTTGCACATCTCTTATAAACTTTCATTGTGCAATTAGTCATCTGTATAAGTTTTATTTTCCCTAAGGCAGAGGCTGTATGACAACAGGGACTACATATCATCTAAACTTTTTTTTGTTTTTATTCCCTACACACACTCTTAGGAGGTGCCTCGCAATATGCCCTACAAACATCAATTCATAGTGATTGTTCCTGGCAATGAATGAATTGGTTCTTTGGTCATTTAGCAACCAACCCTTTACCAAGGTTTTTGTTACTGCTTTTATGTATTAGCTATATAAAAGATACTTTGCATTTACTTTGTATATAGAATCATAGGTTCCTAAAACTATACATGGATAGGATGTTAGAGGCTATCTAATCCAATGCCCTCAATCTGCATAGGAGGAATAAGTCCAGCGACTTGTCCAAGGACACAATGTAGTCTGTGGAAAATTAGATATCCTGTATTTATCTATTTTGTATTTATTTATCTTTTAACTATACTCATCTATTGTTCCCTGCCCAATCTCAACTGAAAAATAGGAATGTAAGCTTGATGGAGTGGGAGACAATTGTCTCCTTTTGTCAATTCAGATGAATACTTTCTCTAGCACTTAGAATTTCAGGATCTTTCCTGGAGATGCTGAAAAGTTAAATTACTTGCCCAGGTTCATACAGCCAACAGGTATCTTTCTTTCTGTCATTTGGTCAGCTTTAAATCCACTAATATTATACCATCTGGACTTCACCATTGTTTCACAAAACTCATCTTCTGGCAAGATCACATCAACTTTAAAACTCATACCTCTTCAATGTCTCCTGCTCCTAGGTTCCCTCTCTCCCTCTGATTGGAGAGATTAGAGGGTAGACATCAGAGAGGTCTTACAGATACTCCATTGAATGAGGGGGCTGAGGGCATCCATTTCATCATTTCTAATGAAGTTTCTTTTTATCATACCATCACACAGGGTAGCTCCCTCCATCTCTCAATCCCTTTTTCAGGGAGTGTGTATGTGTTGTCTTCTCCCATTAAATTATGAGCTCCTTGAAGACAGGCATTGTCTTTTGCCTTTCTTTGTATCTCCAGTGCTTAGGACAGTGCCTGGTACTTAATAATTGACTCTCTCTCCATCTCTCTCTCTCTCTCTTTCTGTCTCTGTCTCTGTCTCTGTCTCTCTCTCTCTCCTCCCTGCTCTCTTTCTCTCCATGGCACATAGTAAATGCTTGATAAATGCTTATTAGATGAATGAATGAATAAGTGGCAAGTGTTCCTTGGGGTAAGAACTTGGAAGAGATTAGAGTCCAAGCCTAATGAGAATTTTTAAATGGAACTCATAGAGGCCCAACGTATTCTGTTTCTCCTTTCTTTCCCTGTTTTGGGTTAGCTGTCAAAAGAACCTGTATGTTCAGAGTTCCCTGACCAAGTAATCACAAAGTGAAAAGCTTCCATTCTCAAGGAATTTTGACCTCTGGTGGAGGAGAGCATGGATAGAAGGGACCAAAGTGACCTCATGGCTCATCAGTACTCATGCCAATGTTAGGGATTGGGAAGAAGCTTCTTACTCAAAGTCAACATTCCTATCTTCCATCTACCGGATAAAACTGTATTCAAGCCTTACTATCCCTCATTCTAATGGGTCTATTAGCTTAGGAAAAGTGATAAATGAATTCTTTCATAGAAAAAAGCTATGAAATCTTACTCCAGATAAATATTAGAGAGGTAAGGAGAACAATTTTTCTAAGAGGGTTATGAAATATTCATTGGATATTAAAAAATCTAATTTCAGACCATTAGCCATACTGTACACAGAAGGTACTGTATAAATGCTTCTTTGCTTCCCTTACCTTAGAAACTTATTGTGCATGATTTGTTTACATGTAGATACATACACACATATATACAAACATCATATATATGTGTATATATATTATATATATATATATATATATATATATGTATATGTATATCTGTATAATATTGGATTTTGAGCTTGGTAGGTCTATGGTCCAATATGCTTCATAAAAACATTTGTCTCTTCACCTCTTCCTGCTCCTTGGTGCTCAATCCAATAGGACAGAGATGCAGAATAATACTGAATGTCACTCAACATGATTACAAGACAGAAAAACTTTCAGTTACCATATGGTAGGGACCCCATTCACCATGTGTATTTCTTTCAGATACAAACATCCCCCCAAATATCTAGGCCAAGAGCAGATAACATACAGTCACTGATGCTCAGTGAAGGCTTGCTTAACGAGAGCAGAGCATCAGGGCACCATTCTCTGCTTTCTTCTTTTTTTGTCTTCTCACCTTGACTTCCCTCTAAGCATGTTTCCACCTCTCTTTGCTGTTGTCTTCTATCCAAAATTAAGTTTCAATATGATTTCCTTCATCCTGACTTGATAAAAACTGAGGAAAAAAGAAAAAAATGCCAAAAATGACAAGTTTCAGTCCTTCATATCTGTGTTATCTTGTGGGTATAGTTCCTTCCTTAAAGGAGTTCATCCTTCATTTTTGAAGAGGACCAATGATATCATGCTGTGAAGGATGATGTCTTGATTTTGTGTGAACTGGATTGAAGTAAAGTCATCAGCCTCCATCTCTCTTCCAGAGTCATTGTAGTACAGTGGCAGGACAAACATCAAGATGACTGGTGATGGCCTAAGACAGGTGGGGAACCTGCAGCCTCAAGGCCACATGTGGCCCTCTAGCTCCTCAAGTGTTTGCCCTCTGATTGGATCCAAACTTCACAGAACAAATCCCCTTAATAAAAGGATTTGTTCTGTAAAACTTGGACTCAGTCAAAAGGCCGCACCCAAGGACCTAGAAGGCCACGTGTGGCCTCCAGGCTGCAAATTCCCCACCCCTGGCCTAGGATGAAGTGGATGACCTTGGTGTCTTCAATGTGTGACCAAACTTTAAGTACTCCATAGCATTTGAGGTGTATGGAGTGCTTAGAGAAGACTAACTCCTCTGGTGTGAGGGCTTCCTGAGGCCTTGGGGCTATGTATATACCTTTTGTGTCCACCTGTCACCCAGCTCCCACCCAAGGCTCCAAGAAGCTGTAATATGTATAGCAGTCATATCCTGGTAAAACTATTTTGGCAGATGGGTTAAACTAGGGTTAAGGGCAACCAACAAGCCTCAAATTTGTCAGGATGTCTACTCCGAGCATGTGAAGATTTCCCCCCAGTGGAATGTATGGATTTGAACAATTTGCTCCAATAGCCATGAAGGCAGTTGAATCTTAAAAGAATAAGTTGCATGAGACAGAGATCTTAGTACTTAGATTTTTTTGTACTAAAATTGTATCTTATTCTTGTTCCCATGACCACCATAACCCTTCTAGATAGTATTTTAAGTTTATAAGTAGTCAATATAAAATATAATCACAGAAAACAAGATTACAAAGGAGAAACGAGAAGACACTTACAGACTGTCCCAAGGGTCAAAGGAGCATAATTTGTAAACTAGATCCTATATTAAGTAAAAATCACTTCCTGGGATTATATTCTAAATCAAGACCTTTTTGGTCCTATGATCTCAGATAAACTCTAGACATCTTCTATAAGATCAGTAGAATATCAAAGGTTGCTGATAAATTTGAGATGATGCAAATATTTTAATAAACTAACCCTGAGTTGGCACCAGTGAGAGTTAGTCTCCTTCCCAATAAAATCCTACAAAAATGAGACTCCAAACTCCTGTCCCTTGAGCACACATCTCTATCTGGGTCCATGCTAGTGAGTCCTCCCAAATCTAATCCATGGTCACATGAGTTACTTTTTGTGCCTTCCCCCTTCCCCATTTGCTTCCCATGATACCTGCCTTCCTCATCCCCATGCTGTTTTCTTCTCTCTTCCCTTTCATGCTGTTTGCCACTGTACCTTCTGTGCCTTCTTAAAGTGTGATTGAAGCATTACTCTCTACTATCATTAATCCTAGAGAATACCCAAAAAACTGGGCCATACCTGCTTCAATTTTATAATTTTAGAAATTAATTAATAATTCAGATTTATAAACCAAATTTCTTTTGTCTTATCAAGTGGGTAGATTATCTCTGCAAGCCTTGGTATTGCAACTTCCATTCTTCTGCCTTATGATCATTTCAAATTCTAATACTCCATCCATTCAGTCAGTCAGCCATCAAATATTTTTTAAAAAGTTACTATGTACAATCTGTTAAGCAATAGGGAGATACACAAAGGTAAAGAAGATACTATTTTGTCCTCAAGGATGATACAAGAACACACACACACACACACACACACACACACACACACACACACACACACACACACACACATATATATATATATATATATATATATATATACACACACACACACATATATATACATGTATATAAACAGATTTTACATAATAAGTTTTTAATATATGTTTATTTAATATAGAGAGAGATTACAAAGTTTACATATAGATATATACAAATTATATATAGTTTATTTATGTGTATATATATATATGTGTGTGTATGTATGTATTTATCTATATATAAACAGATTGTATATTATAAATTTCTAAGGGAAAGGAAGCAAATTAGCATTTATATAGTACCATCTATGTTCCAGGCACTGTGCTAAGTGTTTTTGACAAATATGTCATTTGATCCTCACGATAACCCTGTGAGGTAGGTGATATTACTACCCCAATTTTTATAGTTGAAGAAAGTGAAGCAAACAGAGATTGTGACTTGTCCAAGCTCATACAGTTAATAAGTGTCTGAGGCTAGTTTTGAATGAGAGGAAGAGAGAGCAGAGGACAGAATAATTAAGTTACTAAAATAAAAACGGAACAAGAGAATCAAAATCAATAGAGAAATTAAGTTGCAAATCAGAGTACAAGTGTATGAAAATAGTATAAAGGGTTATGAGTCAGATGACAAAAAAAATTCAGCTGAGGTTATCAGGAAAGATTATGTAAGAAGTAAAATTTGAACAGGGTTTGAAGGCTGGCTAATAAGTCAATAGACACAGAATGAGTCTACAATTTTATGACTTCGATGGCCATTAGACCACTTAGAAGAAAATGGGTAAAAGCATATGAGACTTAAAGTAATTTGAGAGGCAATGTGTCATAGTCAAAAGTATCTATATAGGGAATCATAGGTCCATTGGTCAAATTTCAGCTCTACTACTTATTATGTCTATGAACTCAAGCATATAACAAACTCTTTAGGCCTTAGTTTCCTTAATTGTAAAATTTAGTGGAGATCACTCATCAGTGAGCTCTCATCAGATGGCTAAGCCTGATATTCTCTATGATCTCTCCTTCCTTTAAACTTATAATTTTATGAGTTCATAGGGAAAATAATTATGAGGGAGGAATATCATGCTACTGGATAGTATGATGTTTATGGACTGACCCTCTCCTGGTGATATATTTTAGGAAGAATATTGACCAATTAGAGTCTATTTAGTTAGTGGAGGATGGCCAGGGTAAATAGGAGACTGAAAACCAAGGTATATTAGAACTATTTCAAAGAATTGAATACATATAGTCTGAAGGAAAAAAAGAGTTGAAGACTACATTATTTAAGTCTCAAAGTATAGGGAAAGTTATCACTTGGAAAAGTTATCCCTAAAAATTCTTCTTGGGAGGGGTGACTAGTGGCACAGTGAATAGAGCACCAACCCTGGAATCAGGAGGACCTGAGTTCAAATCCAGCCTCAGACACTTAACACTTACTAGCCATTTGACCTTGGGCAAGTTGCTTAACTCCAATTGCCTTGCCTTCCCTCCTCCCACCCCCCAGAAAAAAAATTCTTCTTGAGACCAGCAGAACTAAGAGCTAGGTAATGGCATCACAGGAAGGCAAAAAGACAGGCAAAACAAAACTTTCTATTACAGTTATCACAAACAAAATTCAACTTTCCTGAAAATAGTAGGCTCTCCCTCACCAAAGGTTTTGTTGTAGAAATAAGTCTTAATCAGATAGGGGCTGGTCTAGATGACCTTTGAGGTCTCTTCCGACATTGAACTTCTGTGAAATAATCTAGTTGTCTCTCATTAGCAGGGAGACTTGATAATTGGTTAGAATTATAGTACCAAGTTCAGTATCATCCACAATTTCTTGGCTAACCTCACAAGATGTCAGATCTTGTACTTATTTTTAATAGGCACAAGGAAATTATGGCATGATTAAATTAGATAGTCTGTGTAAAAACATTTTGAAATCTTAAATTTTTAGAGTTTTTGTGAATGTTAAGAGAGTCATATGCCTTTCTTTCCATGATGTAAGTGCTGTTTACACCATTGTTGACAGGTGGTCATCTAGGCTCCTTTGGAACATTTCCAGTAATGGGGAACTCATTAACTTACATTCCATTTTTGAACTCACAATGTTAACAATTTCTTCCTCATTTAGAGATAAAATTCAGCTCTGGAGTTGTACATAGTGTGCTTAATCAATTTTTTCATACAATAGCCACTGAGATAAATGAAAATAACCTTCATGTCACACTCCCCAAAGTCTCTGCTTTTCTGTGTTACACATCCTTCATGTTTTGATCATTCCTAATAGAGTCCTCAATCATTTGAGACTCTTCATAATCTAAGTTGTCTTTTGCTTCCTGCGGCTATACAGGTAGAGAAGCTCTAGACCAGTATCAAAATTGATGGTTTCCTCTTCCCTTTTCAGAGATGTGGAACTATGGATATGGAACATTGTATAAACCATCACCTTATTCATATGTTAGTTAACTTCAATAAACTGCTTTTTCCCTCATCTCTTTTCATTTCCTTTTTTATTCATTTTTGGTGTAAGAGATGGATCATAGGGAAAAAGAGAAAAATACTTTTGGAAAAAATTATTCCCTAAAGTATTTGGAAAAACATCTAAAAACAAAAACTATCAAAAATTTAAAGGAAATAAGAGGTGAATAAATAGAGTTAAAGATCATGCTAAAGTTGGATGCATATGCATCAATCAAACCCTGTATTTTATGAAACTGTCCCTAAGTTTATTGTGTTTCTAGTTCTCCATGTTCTTATTATCCTGCCTGTGGCTGACAGAAACCAGCGCTATGAATTTCTAGATTTTGGTTATTGAGGATTCTTCCTCAAACTTGCCTTTGGGTTTAGGATTATTGCCTTTTATTTTATGGTTGGTTTATTTTAGCAGTTCAGGGTGACTACTAAGACTTCCTTTGACTTTGACCTTGGTTTAAACCCTAAGGCATTTTGTAATAATTCTCAATGTACTGTGAATTCTGGAATTGGAATTATCTCTCTCAATTTTAGACTTTTCTCCTAAGAGATGGTATCAAGAATTAAACACCAGGGGGTGGAGCCAAGATGGTGGAGTAAAAGCATAAACATGGCATTGGCTGTGGCTCCAACTACTTCCAATACCTGTAAAAAAAATGACTCTAAACAAATTTTAAAGCTATAGAACCCACAAAGTGACAGAGAGAAACAAATCTCCCACTGAAGGCAGCCTGGCAGGCCAACAGGAAAGGTCTATCACACCAAACTGGAAGCTAAGTACAGTTTCCTGTGAGCCACAGTTCTGGGCGCAGGGTGGCCCTGACCAGCAGTGGCGGGAGCACACTTCAGGAGAGTGAATCACCAGCAGCTGTGGCAGTTTCCAGACTTCTCAACCCATAAACATCAAAGACAAAGTAAAAGGTCAGTGTGGAACTCTGTTGGAAACAGAGGGGGATGGAAAAGCATGATCCAGCCCCTGCTCCCAGGGTGAGAAGTGGTGGAGGCACATCAACTGTGCAGCTGCTGCAGCATGGCTGCTTCCAGAGCTCTGGGCCTGCAGATCATTGGGGGACCAAGGGACTATTACCAAAGGGTAATAGCTCTTGCTTTAACCTGCTTGGATCTGGATCGTGGTCTTGGGTGGTGGTCCTGGGTGTGTGGCTAGTGAGCCAGAGCTTGTGGGAGCTTCAGGGAGGGTGCCCAACTAATAGCCCTGGCAGCTTCAAAAATCCCAGAGATTTGGGACAAAGCTCTCTACATTCTAGAAGCAGAGTTCTGCCATGGCAAAGAGCTCAAAAGTCAAGTAATTGGCTGGAATTATGAGCAAGCAAAGGAAGCACAATCAGACCATCTGTGGGGACAAAAAGGATCAAAGCATGGAAATGGAGGAGGACAACGAAGTCAGAATTTCTGCATCAAAAGCTTCCTAGAAAAATATGAATAGGTCACAGGCCATGGAGGAGCTCAAGAAGGATTTTGAAAATCAAGTAAGAGAAGTAGAGGAAAAACTGGGAAGAGAAATGAGAATAATGCAAGAAAATCATGAAAAGTGAGTCAACAGCCTGCTAAAGGAGACCCAAAAAAATACTGAAGAAAATAATACCTTAAAAAGTAGACTTACTCAAATGGCAAAAGAGGTCCAAAAAGCCAATGAGGAGAAGAATGCCTTAAAAAGCCAAATTTCTCAGTTGGAAAAGGAATTTAAAAACTCACTGAAGAGAATAATTCCTTCAAAATCAGATTGGAGCAATTGGAGGCTAATGACTTTATGAGAAATCAAGATGCTATAAAATAGATCCAAACAAATGAAAAAAAAAATAGAAGGCAATGTGAAATATCCCATTGGAAAAACCACTGACCTGGAAAGTAGATCCAGGAGAGATAATTTAAGAATTAAACACCAGCTCCAAGATTATTTTCATTTGGGTCAAAAAGATTTGAGTGATAGGCATGGAGATAGGAAGAGGGAATAGGTAGCACAGAGGAAAGTCTGACCCCCAAATGCAGTCATATTACAAAAGGTGAGTAGAGTAGTCTGCCTGTCAACTACCACTTCAATCAAGGATAATGTAGGCTCCTTGAGAAAGGCACCAAGGAAATAGGATGGGGGAGGGGAGGCTGCCCTGGAGCTAAGGTACAGGGATTAGAGGAACTATGGGAAGAAGCTCATTCTCCCAGGAATGAAGTCTACACATCTCCCCAGCCCTACACACCCTGATTTTGATTCCCAGGGATAAAATCTCATTCATTTTAAATTAGTTTTGTTCTATTAAAGATAATTCTCTAAAAGCAACCTGCCCAAGGAAGAGCACAGTGAGATAGTCACCTCTCTTATTCTGAAAATATACTTCAATTATTATATTATTATCAAATATATGTAGCATGTTAACCTCAGTTTTTGGCAGCCACATCTCACAAGGCAGATATTGATCATGCCCTTAACTAAGGCTGCTTAAACTTGAATTATTAGGATTATGAGTTTATATTTTATTTAGTAGACCATTAGAAGTTGTAATAGCTTTTTGAGTTAAGATTATGTCATCTAAAGTTTAGAACATGGAAACCTAAGACATATCTTAAACATCATCTATCAAATTTCTATATGTATGGAATCTAATTTTACCACATCCCTGACAAGTAGTCATATATCCTTTAGGGAACATCTCTAGTGAGAGGGAAATTGATCATTCCTGGGCCAGTCCATTCTACTTTGGGACAAACCTAATCATTAGGAAGCTTCTTTTTTCTTTCTATAAAGCCTAAATCTGCTTATCTGTAAAATCTTTCTATTGCTCCTTGATATGGCAATAAGTCCCTTTGCTGTTGATTCTCATCGGTCCATTTGTGTTCTCATTATTCATCTGGGAGCAATGAGGATCACTGTTTTGATGGCAACAACACCTAAGCTGACATTAGAAGGCCTTGGATGGATTTAGCCTTCAAAAGAAAAACCATCAGGAAACAAATATAGAAGTAGGAGAAGACAGACACAGAGGAGATAGACACACACTTGGCAGGTAGACATCCAGATTCATAGAGGGCTGTACACATGACCATATTTTATTACTCTTGGGGTGATGAAAGGCCACATCGCCTCCACAGAGAAACAGGTGTATTTGGGGACTAATAATAGATAGAGATGCAAAAAGGGACACAGAGCCTGATATGAAAGAGTGACAGAGATAGAGAGACAGACAGAAACAGAAAAAGAGACAGAGAAATGTACACAGAGACAGAGATAAAGGTGGGGAATGTCAGGAACCTACTGAGAGAAGCTGGGAGAGTTGACAAAGAGGCCAAACTCAGTTGCGCCTGAAGAGAGGTAAAAAGGTTACAGCATTTGCATGGCCCCAAAGAAGAACCAGCCCAATCATCAGGGAGAACTTATATCTATCCCTTATCTGGCACTCTAAGATAAGTGAGCTATATAGGTTTATAAGGAAGGTGAAACCTATGAGAAGGAATGTATGCTTGATAGTCTTAGAAAGTGAAGGAACATTTCTCTGCCAATCAAAGGACTTGGGTACAAACTCATTCTATGTTTATAGTTTTGTTGATATATATATAACTTGTGCTATACCCAATGTTTCATTTCCCTAAATGGAAATTGTTGTTGTTTGTCCTTTGTTCTCAACAGAGACCATGACATAAGGAAGATATTGCCATGACATGCAAGTCCATTGGATTTAAGTGAAGGAGGGCTGTGCAAAGTCACCAGCCTCACTTTATCCTCTAGAGTCATCTAGGCCAGATATAGATCAGAAAAACTGGAGATGGATCCTAAATGAAAATTGGTAGTCCATAGGAAGATATGTCAAAAAATATCTCACAAAAGAGATTTTGAAGGGGAGCATGAGCCATAAACCAACTGATTAAGATATTTGATTGAGAGAGGTAAACATGATATGTTGTGTTAAAAGCAATAGTCAAACTGAGATATAGTTTATAGTTTTATGCTATTCTAACCCCGCCCCCCTACATACACACATAGTTTTATTTTTCTTCTCTAGTCTAGCCATTTTTAGTGTTTTTTCAACTAATCCTTTATGCAGTCTTCAGTCCTGTTTCCAATGTGACTGCCTTCTTTTAGTGGCTCTCTCTGAATTACAAATGTCATGCTAATATATAGCTCTCAGAATTTAACAAAATGATGTAAATGTCTGAATAATCCAATGAAATTATCACTTTTTTTTTTGTACACTCTACCTTTCTTAACCTAGCCTATGGCATTTTTGGGTGGCTGCCGTGGGGGATTGTGAGGGAAGGATGTAGGGAGAAGAAAGGAAATGCATGTCAAACTTTGTATCAATTCTTACTGAGTTTTTAGTGCATTAAAACACCCAGAACTGTCTCCATATGATGTTGTTTAACTACTCTTCCATCTTGTACTTTTTGATTTTTTGGTCCTCTTTCTGATTTTTTCTTTGTCTCAGTTAAAATCCATAGTATTTTATTTGGTTCATTATTCACATTTCTGGAGGTATGTTTGGATTGAAATTCTGTGGTCCAATATATTAGCTATGTGCCATATGGCAAATTTGATAAGAATGCTATCCATTTCTTTGTAAAAATAATTGAGAAATAAGTTTAAAAGTAGTATTCCAAGAACAAATGCTTGTGACACTTCACTAGAGACTTCCTCTACATTGACATCAAGTTGCTAATGACTCCTGTTAGCACCTGAATATATTCATCCTGTTAGCATCTCAATATATACCTAGTTCTGAGTATAATTTATCATGTATCTCATTTATTACCACCTTGCTCACAAAAACAGATTCAAAGACCGTAGGCTTAAAATATTTTGCTAAAACACCTAGGTAAAGTATTTTTATAGCATTCCACTTATCTATCAGTCTAACAACAATGTCCAAAAAAAAATGTTAGAATAACATGAACTCTTTTTGATGCCACATTCACTTTTAATGATTACCACTGGAAGTTACAATTTCACTTTATTCATGAAAAAATTTAAAAATGGACAAAATGACTTCTAAAATGACATCCCTCCCAACATACTTTCATCTGTAGACTTATCTGTGAAAGGCATGCTGAATTCAAAATTACAAAAATAGATAATAAAAGCAGTACAATGGCATAGCACATCCAGAACATATACTGTTCCAAAGGAATCCAAAAACAGAAGGAAAGAGTGAGGTCAGTAGAAGAGTATTGGGGTAAGAACTAACAGGGTAAGAAAGAGCCACCATGTTGAAGTAAAAATGCCAGTAACAGTATAGACAGATGTACCAGAAAGAGGTAATACATGTATTTGTTCTAGAAGTAGACCACAAGAAGAGTAATGAGGCATAATAACAATGAGGGGGAACTTGGACAGTCCTGATAATTTTTTATCTTTTTCTCTCATAAAAGAAGAACAACTAATGATTTTGCCTTACACTGATGATAATTTAATTATTCAAAAATTCAGGAAGTAATGAGGGGAATTGTTCTTCTGGGTAGAATTCTATATAGGGATAATTGGTTTACAGAGGAATTGTTGGAATCTTGGGAGGACATGAACATAGTCTTTGAGAGATAAGAAGAAAACTACATACAGATTTTGGGAAAGTGGATTTCAAAGATTACATAGCCTAAACACTTACCTTTGTAATGTTAAGTAGACTTTGTTGCCAATAGAAATAGGGAAATTCAGAGGAGGGGTTGGTTTAGAAGGAAAATGAGCTCACCTTCAGGGCATGCTAAGTCTGAGAGTCAGTGGCAGCTGGTCTTTAGTGATAGGAAAAAATACAAATGCCTCAGCTTGCCATAGCTCTACTCTGCATTCTCAAGGTATCTCACATTTATTCCCTACAACTACCACCCATGCAAGTCAAAATGGTCTGCTTACTCCTCTCCAAACTTAAATTCCATCTACTACTTTTGTGTATTTGCATATGCTGCCCCCTTTTTCTGGAATACATTCTCTCCCCCATTGCACCTCTTAGAATCCCTGGCTTCCATTGAAGATTAATTATATTCCATTTCCTACAAGAAGAAATTCCTGTTTCCTGAGTTATTAATGTTCTGTCCCTCTTCAATTTATCTTATGCAAACATCCATTTATATATTTTTCCTCCAGTAAAAGGTAAGTGCCATTAGAGCAGGAACTTTTTTTTTTAACTTTCTCTCTTTTAACTCTGTCATAGCACTAAAAAGAAGAAATTCAGGAAAAGAAGCCAGTGGAAATCAAATATATATATATATATAGAAATGATCCATGCTACAGAAGACACAAATGGGAGGTCATTGAAGGTTCAGTTAATATAATATATGAATAAAGGGGTATTATGAATGCTAAAATAAAATAAAAGTGATAAGAGAGAACCTTAACAGAAACAGCCTGTATGCCTGATCTCCCATCTATATTAAATCTTTATAAGAATTCTCTACACACAAATGGAGGGCATCTTTGATGAGGACATTAATACGGAACAACAATAGGGAACAAACAACATTTGTGATGAAATTCTTCTAATAGAATCAATCCCTAGAACATTTTCAAAGCTTCCTGGAATAAATATATGACCACTCAAAAGAGTTTGACCTGACCATACCATACACGCAGAAAGAAAAAAAAAAAGAAAATCGAAAACATCAACCACCCACACTAGGACATGCATTTGGAAAGATAACATTGAGCTTGTATAACAGTATATAAATCTTGGACAGATAGAATAAGCTGGGTCCAGAATTAGACAGGATGGGGAAAGTAAACAACAACCTTAAGAAGTTGGAAAGATCCCTTAAAGACCCTTAGAAACAAAGACCTATCTATTTAAAACCAACATTCAGCCTTCATCTTTTATGTCTTGCAGACAAGGGAAACAATGGTTTTCAAATAACTGAGCATAAATGTGACCCAGAGGGCAAGAGGGAGGCATATCATGAGAGCAAGCAAGTAACAAACCTATAACCAATGAGGAATTTTGAAGTGAGGAGGAGAAAAAGATATGGTCTGAGAAAGTAGTAAAGCAATAAAAGGTGGGCTGGTCACATGATTAGGATAAAAGATGCAGGTAGGCAGCTGAAATTCTCCACTGGTATCCTCAAACTGTCACTAGAAGTTGAGGAAGGCTCCCAGAATGTTGTGCAGACTCCTTTTGGTAAATTTATGGGAGATTATGTACTAGAGCTACATAGTATGGCAAGGCATGGATGGCCTGTATTCTGTATCATTAGAGTGAATAGTCAAACTTATGAGATTACAGATCCACATAATATTTGAATATTTGAGAGTATTTTCATAGCTTAGCTAGTCCTCTGCAAATAGTGAGTAAGCCTTTCATAAATACTTAGAATGAATTGAATTGGATAAGATTCTAATTAAAAGACTAGAGTTCAAAGAGATATTTGGGCTAGATATGTATATTTCAGAGTTCTCTGGATACAGAAGATAATTAAAATTTGCCTTTATTTCCCCAAGACCTAACTTAGCATATAGTAGATACTTAATAAATTCATATTAAGAAATAAGAATGCCAAGAAAAAAAGAGAAAGAGAAGATAAAATGAGCCAACTAAAACCCTTGGAGACATCCAGTCTTAATTTATTGGCGAGTGATGGGTCAGGAAACAACTTAGAAGGAGTGGTCAAATAGGTAAGAACATAATTACTGAAGCCAAGCAATAGTATCTGTAAGGACCAACCAACTATATCAAAAGTTGAAGAAAGTTCAAGGAGGATGAAGACTGAAAAAAAAATCTTATTGCTTCAGATAAGAACATTGAAAACATAAGAGATCATTGATGGCTACTGAGAGAGTGGTTTTAGTTGTCTGGCAGGGAAGTCAGATAAACCAATAGAAAATGTAAACCACAAAAAGTCAACAGCTCAACAAATGAGAATAACATATGTTTCCTATCCTATATAAGATCTCTAAATGTGATTTATATTTTACTTTTTAAAGACATCTTCAAAATATAAGAAGGCTAGTAACAGATACAATAGAAATGGTCATGGAAATTCTGCTACAAATCAAATCATATCAGACTAAATCCAACAACTACATATAGAAACACACTGAGTAGAGAGCAACAAGCTATTACTTTGCTCAATCCAAAGATGTAAATGACAATCTGTCAGTAAAAAATAAAAATCAAAAAAATCTCACCCAGTTAGCCTACAAGGTGTAGTGCTAACCCTACACCACTGTCCTTATTGAGGATTCTCACTATGCTTTGGATCAACATTGATATGCAGTTTGGTGTTATGGACCTACTCACCACAACCAACATAAGACTGAGAGCATAAGTTCTTTTCTCTAGGATAGAAGTTTTCATCAAAAGGTTCATGATACTTGAATACCTTTTTTGAAAAAAAAGAATTAGAATTAGAAGAAGAATCAGAATTAGGAGAAGGAGGAGGAGGAAGAAGAGAAAGAGGAGGAAGTGGAGGAGGAGGAGAGGAGAAGGAGAAGTAGAAGGCAGAAGTACTAAACTTTTTATACTTTTATTCTGTCGGGGTAAAAACCTTATGACTTCATAAGAATGCTTAATTATGTGAATATTTAAAGGCATGTTAGGTATCTTTTTTATTTTGTTTTGTTTTCTTCTTCATATGTTCTACGCGCATTTAGCTTGAGAACCTAGGTGTCAATGTCGACCATGCTTTACTTGCTATCTTGAGGAAAATATGGACCCTGATCTTTTCCCTCCATTCATTTCACTGTTATATCATTGTACTTTCTAGTCCACAGTCAGCAAGGCACAGAAAAATAAATTGTTCCAGACAACAGTCAAGTAGGGAGAGACCCACAGAAGATATTCCTCTTATTAGTCTGGACTACTCTGTCCATTCATACGGGACCAGAGCTCAAACTATTACTAACATCTAATGACCAATGAATGGTTTGTATGTCACATGAACATCCCATTGGGAACTTCAAGGCTGATCTGTCCTACCCCTTGGTGTTACAGAGAGGAGGCAGACAATATGTACAGATGTTCATGCATGCATGGGTATGCTTGCATGTGCACGCATGTATCCCAAGTGTTGAAATCTACCATTGATACTTACTAATTACGTGACCCTACATCACTTAACCTTATTAAGATTTCATTTCTCCTTCTGTAAAATGGGAATATGAACACTTGTATCACTGAACACAGTGAGTGGGTATAAGCAGAGGTATCAAACATGTAACCTGTGTTTGTGTGTGTGTGTGTGTGTGTGTGTGTGTGTGTGTGCGCGCGAGTGTGAATGTGCATATGTATGGATTTGGTTGTAAGCGGTTATCTCTTTCTCTCTGCCTTTCATTCACAACATGAGATTACAGCTCCATCACAATTGTCATTATTAGGTCCTTGCACACAAAGTCAACATTAGGAAACCAATTTCAAGGCATCTGAAGAGGCATCAGACAGGAAGTAAATAACTTAGAATCACATTTGTATTCGATGATTTTGCAATAAAAACAACTTTTAATCCAATAAAATAGCAAACCACTCCAGTATCTTTGCAAGTTAACCTCAAGTGGGGTAATGAAGAATTATACATGACTGAAATGACTGAAAAATATAAATACATATATTTCTCCCATGGGACCGGACTGAGCTGATATTTTGGCCTACAACCCTTCCAAGTATAGCTCAAACCAGATTAAAATCTAACTAGGAAATATTTAACAAAATGAATAAAAACACAATAAAACATAGATAATATTAATATGTAGTTTTCCAAATCAATATGTAGCCTGCAGGAATCCTTATGTATAGTGTAGTGGTCCCAGAGTTTGATACCACTAGTTATAAACACCAAATGAGAAAATGTATATAAGGTACTTCATTTACTTTGGAGTATTATATAAATTCCAGGTATTATTTTTATTAATTTCAACTGAATTGAATGAGCTTTTGGCACTAGGTAGACAGATATCAGATAAGATTGGGAGAAAGCGAACATATTTAATTTTTTTCCCTAAAGCTTTTTTCATCTGAGACAAATCTAAGGTCCAGAGTCTACTATTATAGATGACTGGATCTGTATTTAATGTCAACTCCTATCTCAACAAAGAATAATCTGGGCAGGGGCTGTGGGGGGGCGTGCAGCTAGGTAAATAGAACACCAACTCTGAAGTCAGTAGGACCTGAGTTCAAATCCAGCCTCAGACACTTGACACTTACTAGCTATGTGACCTTGGCTAAGTCAGTTAACCCCAATTGCCTTGCCCCGCACCTCAAAAAAAAAAAAAAAAGAAATCTGTGAGGTCCTGTGTCCATTGATTTGTGGTTAACTTTGACATTTGAAAATCAGGTGGGTTTTCTCCCTCCAATAATTCTAAAATAGTTCATTTGAAGCTCAGGATCATTATTCCCTATTATAATTTAAATCTTTTTTGAAACTTTAAAAAATATATTTAAAAGTATTCACATTGTGGGGATGATGAGATAAAGCTCAGAATTGTTTCCCCTCCCAACCCTATAAATTATGTATCAGTGCTTATTACTGACTCCAGAATTACAACTCATAAATTTAAAAAGTCATCAGCTACTTTTAACTATCTTAGTGCACTGCTAATGGCAATTAATAGGTCAATAAATCAGCGGATGCACCATAGACACAACTTAGAAACTACCTTAGGATTTCCCCTGAACTAGAGTTGAAACAATCCTAAAATCCTCCAAATATCAGGGGTAGCAAGTCACCAGGTCTTCTCTATGTAATTTGCTACCCAGAAAGAAAGAATTTGGAGAAAGAAAATACAGCTAGACAATATAAGTAGGAGGCATTCAATATATTTGACTGCCAGCAAATCAAGGGCATTGGCAAAACAATTTAAGGATCTATCAAGTGAAAAATGGAAAAATACTTAACAAAGCAAAAAAAAGTGAATTATGGAAGATGTGGTGATCTGGTCAAAGGAAATACTCAATGTTCTTTACTCTCCCTCACCCCCTTGTGGAAAAGAAAATACACTCCCATTAAGCTGAGGGTTTTATGCTTTGGAATCTAGCTACCCTGGGCTAGTTAACAAGACCATTTTGTGACAGAGAGAGGGCCTGTGGTGGGCATGGCAGCATTTAGTGCTCTGGCAATGATATGTTGAGAAGTCTACTGGTTCAGAGCCAGAGATTGCTGTCAGCTGGACCATTCAAGCTCACATGCTAATGTCTCTAGCAAGCCAAGGAGATACTCCAGTGCCCAGAACAAGGCAGAGATTAATACTGATATTGAGAAGGTATCCAAAAAGCAATGAGTTGAAAATGACTGCCTCATGCAGTTTCAAAGATAGCTTGGCTGATTTAAACTGACTTCTTTTCTCAGAATGTAACCCAAAGAACTCCAAGGTCAAAGTTGCTATGGGGATTTTCATGACTGTAGATACCTCTTCCATTAGGTAGAATCAATAATTCTATAATATTTAACTCACTATTTCCAATAAATAACTAATTCATTCTCAAACAGCTTTCTCTCCTAAAAGCAATCCTCCCCAGGGAACAAAGAAAGGTTGTTTAAAAAAAAAAACCTTAAATATAAGACACAAAATGATACAAGTATGAGAAATGTCTCCAGACACAGAACTAGACAGGACCTCAGAGGCCCTCAAATACAAATCCTTTTATATATGAGGATACTAAAGTTAAGCAAATTGTTCAAGGTCAAGCAACATTGCTGAAAGCAGAATCATGTCTTCTGTCTTAAGAGCTTCTTTCCAGTAGGAAAGGTAAGGGTTTGTAAGGGTGGCACAAGTCATCTTCTTTTTATCTTTTTATAGTATTTTTTTTCCAATTACAAGTAAAGACAATTTCTGACATTCATTTTTTTAATAAAATTTTGAGCTCCAAAATTTCTCCCTCCGGGCCCCCATCTCTAAGATGGTAAACAATTTGATATAGGTTATAGATGTGCAAGCAAATAAAACACATTTCAATATTAGTCATGGACTGAAAGAAGAAACAAAACAAAATTATGAAAAAAAAACCTATAGATAAAAAGTAAAGTGAAAATGGTATGCTTCAATCTGCATTCAGAATCCATTAGTTCTTTCTCAGGATGTGAATAGAATTTTCCATCATGAGTTTTTTGGAACTGTCTTGGCCCATTGTATTGCTGAAAAAAAGAGAAATCATATATAATTCATCTTTGTACATTGTTGCTGTAAATATCTATAAAGTTCTTTTGGCTCTGCTCACTTCACTTTGCATCAGTTGATGTAAGTCTTTTCCAAGTTTTTCTGAAATCTGCCAGTTCATCATTTCTTATATCACAATAGTATTCCATTACATTCATATCCCCCAATTTGTTCAGTCATTTCCCAATTGATGGGCATCCCCTTAATTTCCAATTCTTAGTCACCACAAAAAGAACTGTCAAAAATATTTTAGCACATGTAGGTCCTTTTCATTTTTAATGACCTTTTTGGGATATAGACCTGTTAGTAACATTGTTGGATCAAGTTTTAGCTCCGGGGTGGCCCCAACTAGCAGTTGCAGTGGACTTGGGAGAGTAGATCACCAGCAGCAGTGGCAGTTTCCAGAATTATCAACCCATAAATGCCAAAGAAAAAGTGAGAGTTCATTGCAGAACTCTGGTGGAACTGGGGTGAGCTGAAGGAGTGGGTCCAGCTCCTGCCCACAGAGCTAGAAATGATGGAGGTGTGGTGGCCCTGCAGCTGAATCCACATGGCTGCTTAGAGTTCCTGGCCTGCAGATCATAGGGGGGCCAAGCAACCATTCAAAGGGTAATCACTCTTCCTTTAACCTGCCTGGATCTGGATTGCAGTCTTGGGTGGTGGACCTGAGGTGACCAGTGAGCCAGAGTTTGTGAGGGCTGCAGAGAGAGCACCCAACTAACAGCTCTGGCAGCTGCAAAAACCCGAGTGATTTGAGACAAAGCTCTCCCCTCTGGAAATAGAATTCTACTGTAGCAAAGAGCTCAAAAGTCAAGTAACTGAGTGATAACATGAGCAAGCAAAGGAAGCAAAGTAAGCATAGCAATCCAACTTCAGATTCCTTTTTGGGGATAAAAGGATCAAAGCATGGAATGGGAGGAAGACAACAAAGTCAGAACTCCTGCACCAAAAGCTTCCAAGAAAAATATAAACTGGTTACAGGCTAGGGAGGATCTCAAGAAGGATTTTGAAAATCAAGTAAGAGACATGGAGGAAAAATTAGGAAGAGAAATGAGAATGATGCAAGAAAAGCATGTAAAGCAAGTCAACAACTGACTGAAGAAAATAACACCTTAAAAATAGATTAACTCAAATGTAACAAAGGCCCAAAAAGCCATTGAGGAGAAGAAAGCCTTTAAAAGCCAAATTTGCTAGATGGAAAAAGAATTTCAAAAGCTCACTGAAGAGAATAATTGCTTCAGAATTAGATTGGAGCAGATGGAAGCTAATGACTTTATGAGAAATTGAGATACTATTAAACAGATCCAAACAAATGAAAAAATAGAAGGCAATGTGAAATATCTCAATGGAGAAGTATTTGTAAGTATATACTATGTCTCAAGAATGGTGCTAAATTGGATAGCAGTGTAGGAGCAGCAACATATCACAGCTCTCACATAGCCACCTCAAAATACCCATAAAATATGACTCCAAACAAATTCTAGAACTCCAAAACGCACACAAATATACTTTCTGCTAAAGGCAGGTTGGCTAGGAGGAACCATCTCAGCTCTGCGAGCCGAAACCAGCCTAGCCTGAAACTGCAGCTTAGCCCCAGAGGTGGCTGGATGAGATGAGATGAGCCGCAGCTGGAGCTTTGGGAGAGCAGATCTGTGGCAGCTGTGGCAATTTCCAGAATTATCAAGCCATAAGGAAAAAAAAAAAGGACTAAGTGAAAGGTTAATGGAGCTCAGCTGAATCAGGGGAGAAAAGTGGGTCTGGCCAAACCACCTCCAGAGCAAGGAAGCTGCAGAAGCAGAGGTCTTGCACCTGCCTCCACACTGCTGCTTCAGAGCTCCCGGCCTGCAGACTGCAGGGGGACCAAGTGATCGTACAGAGGCCAAGTGCTCTCCCATCAAGTGGCCTGGATCCAGGTCACGGTCTTGGGTGGCAGTCGTGGAGTGTCTTTTCAGTGAGCCAGAGTTGGCGAGGGACCCAGCAACCTCCTAGAAGCTCCAGCAGCTGGAAAAACCCCAGTGATTTGGGACAGAGCTTTCCCCTCTGGAAGCAGATTTCCACAGAGCTAAAAAAAAAAAAATTTCACTGACCGGCCAGCCATGAATAAGCATAGGAAGCAAAGCAAGAACAATAACCAAACTCTGGATTCCTTCTTTGGGGAAAAGAAGGATCAAAGCAGAGAATGGGAAGAAGGCAATACAGTCAAAACTCCCACACCAAAAGCTTCCAAGAAACATGAAGATTGCCTAAAAACTAGAGATCAGC
>CM053580.1:405324076-405346227 GCA_028627135.1 Pseudochirops cupreus
GTGGGAAGTAGCTTTGTGTGTGTTTTGGAGTTCTAGGATTGGTTTAGACTCCTGTTTTACGGGTATTTTGGGGTGGCTATGTGAGAGCTGCGATATGTTGCTGCTGCTATGCCGCCATCTTGGCTCCGCCCCCTCAGATTGATTTTTAAAAAAAAAATAGGTAAAAGAGGCCACTCTTTGTCTCATTTCTTTTTTCTTTTAAATTTTTTTTTAAATCAAGACTTACAAAAATTTTATTGATGCCTTTTTTTTGCTTTTTGGAGGGGGGAGGGCAGGGCAAATGGGGCTTAAATGACTTGCCCAAGGTCATACAGCTAATAAATGTTAAGTGTTTGAGACCAGATTTGAACTCAGTTCCTCTTGACTCCAGGGCTAGTGCTCTATTGCCTGAGGCACCTAGCCATCTCAACTTATGCCTTTTTTTACATGAGTCAGTTCTGGATATGCATGCCATTAATCCACTCTCCAACTCTCTATTGAAACCTCTTTTATAACAAAATAGTGAATAAAAAGAGTTATACAGAGTCTTTATCTGATGAGCCATTAAAACATCCTGCCCCTGTGTAGCCCCTAAGTCTCTCTTTAAGGAAAGGAGTTGTGTTTTGTTATTTATTTGGGACCAACTGACTTTTCTTTTTTCAAAATCTTTTATTTGTTTATTTTTAGTTTTTAACATTCATTTCCACAAGATTTTGAGCTACAAATTTTCTCCTTGTCTTTCCTTTACTCTCAACTCAAGACAGTGAGCCTACTAAATGAATATCTCTTCCCCTAATCTGCTCTCTCTCATATCTTCCCCCATCTTCACCTAACTTTCTAATAGGGCAAGATGGATTTCTATATCACAATGCCTGTATATCTTCCCAGTTGCATGTAAAGAACAATTTTTTTTAACATTTGTTTTTAAAACTTTGATTTCCAGATTGTTTCTCACCTTCTCTCCTCATCCACCCCCACTGGGAAGATAAGCAATTCAATATAGGTTGTACATGTGTAGTTATGCAAAATGTTTCCATAGTGGTAATATTGTGAAAGACTAACTATATTTCCCTACATCCTATCATGGCCCCCCCACTTATTCTATTTTCTCCTTTGACTCTGTCCCTTTTCGAAAGTGTTTGCTTCTAACTACCCTCTCCTCCAATCTGCCCTTCTTTCTATCATCTTGCCTCATACCCTTCCCCCTGCTTTCCTGTAGGGTAAGATACCCAATTGAGTGTATATGTTATTCCTTCCTTAAGCCAAATTCAACGAGAGTAATGTTGGCCCATTCCCTTTCACCTTCCTGCTCTTCCCCTCCATTGTAACAGTTTTCTCTTGCCTCTTTTATATGAGATAATCTACTCTATTCTATCTTTCCATTTCTCCTTTTCTCATTGTATTCCTCTTTCACCTCTTAATTTTATTTTTTAGATATCATCCCTTCCTATTCAACTGATCCTGTGCCCTCTGTTTATGTATACATGTACACACATATACACACACTCACATATGTATTTATACACAAACACCCTCCTATACACACATATATATGTATATATACATATATAGTCCCTTCAACTTTCCTCATACTGAGAAAAGTCTCATGAGTCGCAAATATCATAATCCCATGTAAGAATATAAACAGCTTAACTTTAATAACTCCCTTATAATTTCTCTTTCCTGTTTACCTTTTTCATACTTCTCTTAAGTCTTGTGTTTGAAAGTCAAATTTTCTATTCAGCTCTGGTCTTTTCAACAGGAATGCTTGAAAGTCCTCTATTTCATTGAATTTCCTTTTTTTTTTTGACCTGGAGAATTATACTCAGGTTTGCTGGGTAGGTAATTCTTGGTTTTAATCCTAGCTCCTCTGACCTCCAAAATATCATGTTCTAAGCCCTTTAAACCCTTAATTTAGAAGCTGCTAGATTTTGTGTTATCCTAATTGTGTTTCCACAATACTCAAGTTATTTCTTCCTGAGTCCTTGTAATATTTTCTCTTTGACCTCTGAACTCTGGAATTTGGCTATGATTCCTAGTTTTCTTTTGGGGATCTTTTTCAAGAAGTGATTGGTGAATGTTTTCAATTTCTATTTTGCCCTCTGGTCCTAGAATATCAAGGCAATTTTCCTTGAGAATTTCTTGAACGATGATTTCTAGGCTCTTTTTTGATCATGGCTTTCAGGTAGTCCAGTAATTTTTAAATGATCTCTCCTAGATCTATTTTCCAGGTCAGTGGTTTTTCCAATGAGATATTTCACATTGCCTTCTATTTTTTCATTTGTTTGGATCTGTTTTATAGTATCTTGATTTATCATAGTCATTAGCTTCCATTTGCTTCAATCTAATTTTGAAGGAATTTTTCTCTTCAATGAGTTTTTGAAATTCCTTTTCCATCTGCACAATTTGGCTTTTCAAGGCATTCTTCTCCTCATTGGCTTTTTGGGCCTCATTTGTCATTTGAGTTGGTCTATTTTTTTAAGGTGTTCCCTTCTTCAGTATTTTTTGGAATCTCCTTTAGCAGGCTGTTGACTCACTTTTCATGGTTTTCTTGCATCATTCTTATTTCTCTTCCCAATTTTTCCTCCACTTCTCTTACTTGATTTTCAAAATCCTTCTTGAGCTCCTCCATATCCTGTAACCAGTTCATATCTTTCTTGGAAGCTTTGATGCAGGGGCTTTGATTTCATTGACTTCTTCTGGTTCCATGTTTTGATCCTTTTTTGTCCCCTAAAAAAAGATTCTATGGTCTGATTGTAGTCCCTCTGCTTGCTCATCTTGCCAGCCAATTACTTGACTTTTGAGTTCTTTGCCACAGTAGAAATCTGCTTCCAGAGTGGAGAGAGCTGTGTTCCAAATTGCTGGGCATTTTGCAATTGCCAGAGCAGTGAGGAGGACACCCTTTCTACAGCCACCAGAAGCTCTAGCACACTCGTGTTTCTTACCCCAGGACCACCATCCAAGACAGTGACCGAGATCCAAGTAGGTCAAAGCAAGAGTGATTAACCTCTGAATGATCACTTGGCCTCTCTATGATCTGCAGGCCAGGAACTCTGAAGGCAGCCACTCGACAGCAGCTGCAGCACCTCTGCCACCTCTTGCCCTAGGGGACAGGGCCAGACCATGTTCTTCTCCACCCAGTTCCAACAAAGTTCCCCACTGACCTTTTACTTTCTCTTGGTAGTTATGGGTTGAGAAGTCTGGAAACTGCCACAACTGCTGATGATTCACTCTCCTGAATCTGCTCTGGCCATTCTGTGCCACTTGTTGGAGTGCTCTGGGTCTGGGTGGGTGCAGCTCACATGGGACTGTGCTTGGCCCCCAGATTGATGTGACAGACTCTTCTTGTTGGCCTGCCAGGCTGCCATTGGTGGGAGATTTGTTTCTCTCTGTCACTTTGTAGCCTCTGTAGCTCTAAAATTTGTTTAGAGTCATATTTTACAGGTATTGGAGGTGGTTAGTGCTTAAGCAAGTTCCTTCTTTTACTCTGCCACCTTTGTTCCACCTGTCTCATTTCTTACCAAGCCTTAATCACTAACTGGGAGTTGACTCTATGAAACTGAGACCTGGGAAAGACCTGAGCTTAAAAAGGCCAAGGTCTCCCACTGCATCTGGAGCCATCTTCAGTCATGCTGATGTATATCTTGCCACTGGACCCAAATGCTCCAGAGGACAAAGTGGGTCTGGTGACTTTGCACAGCCCTCCCTCACTTAAATCCAGTTCACTTGCAAGTCATGGCATCACCTTCCTGAAGCCGTGATCCTATTCAAGAATGAAGGACAAAAACAACAACAAATGACGTTATGAATAGACTTTCATTAGTACTCATTTAACCATCCCTATTGAACAGGTGCTTTAACAAAAGTAAATATACTGTTCATTCCGGTTTTAGTAGATCTTAATCTGTCACTACATAGCACAGGAGGAAGAGAAGCATAAGCATTTATCCACTTTCTATAACCATAGTCATTAGTCACACTTGGTATGTCAGACCAAGCCGTTCATTTGGAGACCTCATCAGTTACAGCTATTAACTCTTCTCTTGCAAAAAGTGTTTAATAGATCTTTCTTGAATTGTTCGATGAATAGATCATATTGCTGTTTCCCTGAAGGAGCTTATTGTCAAAAGTAGACAATATCAATGTGACTAGAGATAATGAGGCTGTACAATAATTCTTTGAATATTTCTCCTCTGAATCTCTCTGTTTCTGTCTCTTTACTGTGTCTTTACTTCTCTATCTCAGTCTTTGTCTCTTTGTTTCTCTATGTATCTCTCTCTGTCTCTGCCCCCAGGATATGTATGTATAAACACAGATACACTCCACAAGTTGTTTCCATTTTATATGAAGAGAATCGTGCCTATTTAATATTATTTTTATAACTAACTATGGAACTCTTAGAAGAGAAATATTGTGTAGATGGCCTTTAGGCAGTCAAAGCTAACTGGAGCAAGTAGCATTTCAGACATTATTGAATGCTGAGAGGCAGCCTGAGAACTGGGGTAGGAAAGCATAGCAAAAGAAGCACAAATAAAATCGTGTCTTACCAGGGAAAGTATATGGCTCAGGAAAAGCCATAGCTTCAAATTTGGATGTATTAAGCAAAACCAAAAGCCCATTACTGTCTGTATCATCTGTTTTGACTGTTCTATCTATCAGAAATTGGTCACTTTCCTTAGAAAAAGAACACTCAAAGTCATCATTTAGAAGAACTAACACTTGGAGTTTAATAAAAGTGATTGAGACAAGTTCTGTTCTTTTAATCTCAAAATTGTTCACTTTAGTGATGCTTATCACTCTATTGATCCACACTAGATGATGGCTAACTTGATGTAACTTCTTATTACTGACTAATGTCCCCTGGTATCTTCTCCAGTTTAGGATCATCCTCTAAATCCCTCCAGTTTCATATACCATACTACCTCCCAAGGAAATTGTTGTCTCTTGGAGACAAAATATAAAATACATGCTAGTTTTGAAGCTAATCCCAGGACACATTCAGTCACAACACTGAAAGAGCTTAGTTCTTTGGGTAGACAATTCTGTTCAGAGCTTCCTTGAACCATAGGCATCCAGTTGCATAAAATTGAAGGAAAACTATGGCCAGAGACAATTAAAGCAGCAAGGTATGTAGTTTCATTGCTTGTGTGAACCACTCCTGGATGAATAGGTATGAAAATTCCCTCAAATGGTTCCATTGCCAAATTGGGATTCCAAATCTGAGGTCCAAAGCACTATTCACTAGACTGCAGTTCTTCTGAACCAATACATATAGAACCATAGACATACGATCGTGTCCCTGCCATAGAAAAGTCAGAAAAGACCTAGAGATATAATCAAGCCCCCTTTGTAAATTTAAGTGACTTGCCTAAGGTCACAAAAATTGTAAATGAAAGAGCTATTTGGGATTAAAACCCACATTATATGGCTACATAATCTCTTTCTACTACATCATATACCAAAAACATCACCATCATTAGATAAAAATTGGCAGGAGAGGAAATTTATTCACTGTTGGAAAAGAAAGAGAAAAGTGATAAAGGAGGGTGAGGAATAGAGAAAAAAGAGATAAAAGAAAGAGACCATTATACATCACTGAAGCTGTTTGCTGCCCAGGGATTGGGAAATGCAGTTTCATTATGAATTTTAAAAATATGTATCAGTCACTGATCTTTTGATTTTTAATGATGATGATGATGATGATGTTTAAGGACCTCAAGGGTCTTTATGCCCCTTCCTTTTGGCACATTTCTTCCCAGCAAGAAGTGTCTTGCTGTCAACAGCTTCCTGAAAGAAGGCCTGGGACAGATACTTTCTTAAGCAGAGAGAACACATGATTTTTCACATGAGGAGAGAGCTCAGCCCCTGAGGAAGCCAAGAATCCCAGAGCAATTAGTGCAGCTGTTGTCTGTAATTTCCTCAGCTCCCAACTAGAAGGGTTTTGAATCACCCAAGTTGCCTTAGGGATTGAAGACAAACAGAAACTAAAGTCGTGTCTTTCAGGCAAAGAGGGAAAAAGAACAACCAAAACGAAAAGTTCCCACCAAGTAAAAAGAAATCTGTAAAGTGAGAGTAAAGAACCAAAGGGCCTGGAAAGGATGTTGAGAATTCCTCTAGCCCCAGGGTGCCAAACACAGGGCAGGCAACACCCTAGGGCAGTGGTTCTCAACCTTCCTAATGCGCGACCCTTTAATCCCCATAGGTGGACATATCTGCATGTGGGAGGACCTGCTTAGAGACAGATAAAGGAGTGGTGTCTCGGTTCCTAAGACCATTGGAAATATATGTTTTCTGATGGTCTTAGGTGACCCTTGTGATCCCTGTGAAAGGTTTGTTCGACCCCCAAAGGGGTCACGACCCACAGGTTGAGAACTGCTGCCTAGGGCATGACCTGAACCAGATTAAAATGCAACTGGAAAATAATTGACAAAATAAACAAAAACACAATAAAACATGGATAACATTACATTTTAAAACTAAGTTATTATGCTGCCTTCAGGGATCCTTATGTATAGATTAGTGGCCCCCATTTCTATTTGAATTTGAAACCACTAATTATAACCCATTCCTTGACTCCATGTAGACTCACATGATGCAAATAAGGGACATACACTCCAACTCCTTCCAGCAAGTTAATATTCTAACAGTTTTGACTGCCCGGATTTGTTTGTTTGTTTGTTTGTTTTCCCTGTCAAGATATTAGGAGAACCCTATTTTCTAGAGCTAAGGCTCAGTAAGCAAGCTTTGCCTTGAGCTTCAAATAACAACAATCCTTTGGGCTCACCCTTTGAATGATCTTATCCTCTAGCAAAATTACATAATCATTGTATTCCTTTGACCAGTACCAGTTGTTCTCTGAATTCAGACAAGCATTGGACAAGCCCAGACAAGTTCCAGTCATGAAGCCCTACTATCAATCAAACTTGTCTCTTTGTTGCTGTTATCCCTCGTTGTCAGAGATACAGTGCACTGTTTAGCAACAGGTATAAGTATTAAGATCTGCCTGCACCAAAGCTGGTCACCCTACTAGGGGTGGGACCTGGCATATGTATCTAATCTCCTTCCTTGCTTGCAAACCATTTCTCTCAGTTTGGAATGAAACTTCTATTTTATTTCCCAGTATCCTATCTCTATCCTGCTCTGTTCAGCTCCTGCCATCCGTAGGTTAGAGGCTGGTTCAGTCTGGTTGACATCTCTCATATGTGGACATATTTAATGATGCCACCAAAAATGAAGCCATTGGGCTGTGAAGTTGGAATTTGATTTCACCAAGTAGTCTTTTCCCACCAAAAAGATGTATATTCCAGCTTTCAGACTGTGTACAAAGGTTAACTTAACCTGGCTTGTTATTTTCTGTGTCAAAATTTGACTCATTTACAGTGGCTGTTTGCTTCTATGAATTAAATCATAGTGGAGGAAGAAGAGGAGTACCAGCTTACTACTTTAAACTGAAGATCTCGTTAAGTGTTAAGTCTTGCGTATTTGGGGGAAGTCTGACTGAAAATGTGAGATGAAATTTGGAGAGTAAGACAAGGAAAAATTAGAGTTATGCTGGTTTTCATAAAAGGAAATAACCAAGAAGTATATCCCATTTCAATTAGGTGTCAGCAGTGTCCATGAGTGTCCCTAGACAATACTTTAGAGGAGATAAAGTTGGATTTTGATCCTTAAGGGGTAATGTTCCCACCTTCAGAAACCTTCATGCTGCCCCCTATGATGAAAAAGGGGCATCTATCTATAGGATATCTATAGCCTTTAAAAATGTGTCTTAACTTTGGGTTTATGAATTGTTTATCTTTGTAATGTAGCCTGGGTCATATGTTATTCTCTCATCTGGGGCAGAACCTGATGGTAACTTAGATAGACATTAGGTGGGAAATTTTGCTTACATCACCAAAATTCTGCCATTCATTAGGAGCCATGCTGATTGGCTGGAAGTTAGTTTGGGAATGTAATCCAGATGAATCAACTTCATCCAGAGTGCCTAGCTAGAAAAATTCCATATTGGGAGGAGGTAGGGGTGGAGGTTGGGGTTGTGAAAGGCAGTTTTGGGAGAAACAAGCAAATGCTCTGAAATAATCTTACTCTCTCCTTTCACTTATACCTATAAAAGCCTCTCTTTTCGCATCCTTGTCTCATCTATTAGAGAGGAAAGTGATCTAGGAAAACAACACAAATGCATAAAATAATTGTTATTTTGCTATGTTACCTTGAGAGGGCAATGCCTTGAAACAAATCAACAAGCCTATATTAAATGTTTACTGTTCCGCAGGAACTGAGCTCAGAGCTGGGGGTACAAAGAAAGGCAAAAGACAATCCTTGCTCTCAAGGAGTTCACAGTCTAATCAGTGAGACAACATGCAAACAACTCTGTACAAACAAAATATGTACAGGATAAACTGCGGACAGTCTCAGGAGGAAGGTACTAGCTAGCATTAAAGAAGACCACTAAAGACTTCTTGCACAATCTGAGATTTTAACTGAGACTTAAAGGATATCAGCAAAACAAAGAGCTGGAGAGGAGGGAGAGAATTTCAGTCATGAGAGACAGCCAGCAAAAAAGCAGATGAGGGAAGCAAAATATTGAGTGTGAGGAATATCAATGAGGTCAGTGTCACTGGACAGAGGTAGAAGGGAAGAAGATGTAAAAAGATTGGAAAATGTAAATAACTCCTTTTCTAATGGTGGAGTTTAAGGCATCATTACAAGTAGATATTTTACTATTAACAGGGACTTCTTCACGTGTTTCATAAACAACTAACAATTATTCCTGATGATCAAGCTGACCCTTATGGGTATCAGGCTAAGAGAAAGCATAGGATTGGTAAAATAAGGCATAATTTAAGAACAAGCCTGAAACCTAGGATAGGCTAACTTGGGAAATAGATCTATAAGAAATGGGTAAATCTTACATGTTAAGGAAGGTTAAGATCTTCTAAGACTGAGGAGATAACTATTTGATACTGATAATAATTTAACACCAATGCCTGGACCCAACAGTTTCTTTGTTCTCTGAGTAAACTCTGAGAATACCTCTTCCTATGTCAACAACCCCAGATGGGGCTCACTTAAGAGCGTTCTTTCTTCTGCCAAGGATGAGACCCTGAACCCAAGACACTATCTTGAATGATGTAACTTTTTCTTATCTACATATTTTGTGGGCATGTTTTATGTTATGGCATGTTAATGATAAAGAAAACACCGAGGTTCTGGGTCGTAAAATCAATGACACCTTGTCAACTCTCTAATCTTACTAGGAAAATTCCTTTCTTGTAATCACAAATTTGACCCTGAAATGGGATTGTTCTAAAGGTATTTAAGTTTTCTCATTCTTTTGTTCAGATGGTTAGAAATTTCTTCTGACCCCATGATCATGTTTCTGCTAGCTTTACCTAGTCAAGGCTGTTAGAATATTAGCTTGCTGGAAGAAGTTGGAGTATATGTCCTTTATGTTTTATATATATATAAAACTTAACCTGTTTGTGTCCTTTAACCAAACTTTAAAGGTTAACAATATCAAAGTAACTGGTCTATTCAGTAAAGGGGTTCATCAGTTCAATCAAAACTTAGTCAAGCACTAACTACCACTAATTAAGGTGAAGAGTTTGCCAATGCAATAAGGAATAGAAATAGAAGTAACCTTAAGGTGGGACAGTCTCTAGAAGCTGTGATGAAAAGGAAGCCAGAGGTCTGGAACTGGAGGAGACAAGATGACTAGGTGCTACAAGTTGTAGTAAGGTGGCAGATTAGAATCAGGGAGGCAGGCATACATGAGGAGTAAGGTTTAGGGTTGGTAATGGTTCAAAGGCTAGGTTGAGGAAAACTTGAAGTACAAAAATATTAAAATACAGTGCAAGGCCCAAGTTATAATCAAGAAGTCAAAGCCAAGAGTCTACAGGCCCAGGAAATAAAGAAGGGAGAAAAAGAAACACCAGGAATCAAGAAACCAGGAAAGACCTTGCAGACAACTCTGGTGACCTGTGTAGAAGCCAATTTTTTTAAATGATTTTTTAACAAGGCAAGGACCAGTCCCAGTATGGCTAGCTTAGATGTGGCACGTGAAAGCAGTTAATTGGGGACACAGGACTGAGGGGAAGAGTGTTGGGTAAAGAGAGAAAGCAGGTGCTTCTGGCAGGCAGACCTGACAATTTAAGTGAATTGACTAATAAGTTCAGTCAAAACATTGCATCCAGTAGTCATATGTAAACACAGCTTGAAATAGGCTATGTTTACATTTTGGAGGCATGAGACAGTTGTGAGGGGGGAGCTTCAACAATTTGGACATCAGCTGGAGCTCTTGCTTTGCTAAAAACAGAACAGGTAATAAATTCTTGATTTTCCTTAACAATAATTTCATTCTCTAAAACCTATAGGCAGTGATAAAAGGAACTTGTTATTGTGGGTTGGATGTTGAACAATAAGGAGGAATTTGTGATTGAAACAGAAATAATAGGCCTTGGGACTTAGTGGCCTATGCCTGAATTCCCTCTGCTATGGAGGCTGAGGCTGGTGGATTATTTGAAATCAGGAGTCATGAAGGATTTACAGTAGGGACAAAGCTACTTGATCTGTGATATAGAACAGGAGAGGAGAGCTGCCTACCTGTGAATTCAGGCAACATTCAGGTAAATCCAGGCAAGAGTTGGAAGCTTGGTAGAGGAGCCATGGAGTTTGGAAGTCAGCCTCGAGTTAAGAAGAAAGAAGACTTTACTTGGGTACTCAGTGCTGACTGATGATATTGTAACTTACTGTTGCCTGGGGGTGGATGGTCTTTGTACTTTCCACTACCTCTTAAGGATAATTGACTTAAGGATGATTGGAAGCCAGCCTGGAATCAAGAAGAAAGAAGACTTGATTTGGGTACTCTATATTGATTGATATTGTGACTTACTGAATGATATGTTTTGTTTAAGACATGTGGCCAGCTTAGTTTTTATGTTATGTTCTTGTGAATGTTCTGCTTTTGTTCCTTTGTTTTAGTTTATTGCTGAATAAATAGAGAGTTCACTAAACTATGCAATTAGGTCCTTAAAGTTATTCACAGCAGCAATCCTCAGGAGAGCTGCTCATGATTGGCTTTATACCCCTCCTGAACTATAGTTTAATAATGTGGAGGGTGTCACAGTGTACCTTGAACCTGGAATGGTCATTCCAGGTGGAGTCAATTTGCCTGGGAAGATCCACTCAGAAATCCCAGGGAGTTTGGATCCTCTGAGTCCCAGCAATGAAAATACTGAGAACAGGAACCCAGAACTTAAGATGAAGTATACTGGACCTTATAAGAGAAATTCAATTCAATATCCAGCTCTTCTGTGTCTCCTCCCCTCAAACTAGGTCCCTCTTTCAGAAACTCCATGGGGATCTGTAGTTTCTAAAAAATGAAACATAGCCTCTACTTATGCCTTACTCCCACCCCAAAGAGAGGGGTTCCAGTGTGTAGGATGGGGGGTGGAAGAGGCCAAAATAGTTAGAGACAAGAGGAAACATCATGAATTTGGAGCTGGCAGAAATAGGATCTGCCATGTCAATAACATATTAGCCAACTACAGAGCAGACAGACAGGTAGGTGAGCCCCCTTTCTCTACTGAAGTAAGACATGCCCCTTCCCCTAGACTCCCTCTGGCAAGCAGAGATGGCTGGTTTCTTTCTTCCCTCCTCAATCCAAGTTCCTCTCCTTTTTCCCTGAAACTTCGCAGATGAATTCACAAATGTTAGAGTGGGGAAGAAATTCTTCCACAAGCTTAAGACTGTCCCACCTCCCTCCCTAATGTCCCCTAAATCCAATACTGTCTCTCGATCAGTCAGTCAACAAGAATTTATTAAGTGCTTACTGGGTTACTGGGGATACAAAGAAAAGCAAAAACAAAGTGCTTGCCTTCAAAGAGCTCACATTCTAATGGAGGTAAGGAACAACATGCAAATAACAGTATACAAAAGAGCTACACAGTAAAAACAGAAAGGAAGGGTTTTGGATGGGGGAAAGGGGATTGGCAAAGGCATCTGAGGAAAGTGGGATTAAGCTAAGCCTTCAAAGACTTCTGGGAAGCCAGGAGACTGAGGTGTGGCGGGAAGAACATTCCTGGAAGTAAAAGTCACTGAAGTTTATCCTCAGAGGTGGGGTTGGAAGAGAGGAAGCTGAGTAACACGTTAGCCCCATGCTTCAGGAAGATGACTTTAGCAGTTGATGATAGACTCAGGATGGACTAGAGTAGAGAGAGAATTGAGACAGATCTCTCAAGACTGTCTAATCCTAAGAAGAGATAGGACTAGTGCACCCACAAACCGTGGAGCTGTAGGCTAGAGAGGTGGTGTGGGGAAAGCAGCACATTTGTAATAGGTGGCAACTAAATTAGCTAATATCAGCCAAGTTCAAGTCCTAGCGCTTCAATTTACTAGCTGGATGACCTTGAGCAAGTAGCTTTTTTCTCAGGGGTGCCACTAAATGCATATATAAAATGAGTGGGTTGGATTAGACGGTTTTTGAGGTCCCTTCCTGCTCTAATAGTCATCAGATTGGTAAAACCAAGATTGTCCAACTAGTCTAAAATGGCAGAGTGAGACTACCTTTATCCCAGACATTTTTGTCCCAGGCATCCCCAGCACATTTATAAATGCTGGTTTCCAGGAGTTCCTCCCTGGATTGAAGTATGGCCTTTACCTCTGGCAAGGTTGAGGGGAGGAGTTTGAGGGGTAAAAGGGAGGAAATTGAAAGGTAGGTTTGAAGCATTGAAGAATGTTAGCTGTCCTGCCTTTTACAGAGACCTAACCACTAGACTGGCCTTCCCTTCTCTGTTCTTTCCAACTTCCACCAAATATTATCCTATAAACTGAGTTCCATGAAAGCCTGGGAATGAGGAATGAGAAAGAGGAAGCAAAGGGTTGGGGGACGTGAATCAGGGTAAAGAGAAATGTAGCTGTTGGTAATTTGAGTTGAATTTGTCCTTGTGACTGCCACCCTCCCCCACAATTCCCCTTCCAAAAAGAAAAAAAAAAGCAAATTGCTGGTTTCCAAGAGCTCCTAGTTCCTTGTGTTAAAAGTCAAGGGTCAATTTGCCAGCATAAATGGTCAGAAAAAAGGGGCACTGCTTGGAAGAGCTGGGGATGCTGGCAAGGTGCAAAGAAAGGCCATCACCACCACCATCCCTTGCCCCATCCCACCATCCCCTTCTTCACCACCCTGGGGCATTATAGCTTCAGCAGCTACAGCTCAGCCAAAGAGTTCTCATTCTGCTGTTAAGCAGTCAGTCCCTTCAGGGAGTAGCTCTAACACAGTCTGTTAACCATGACAGGGATGCCAGTCTCCTTCTCCCTTCCATGCTGAGCCCATCCTTCTTTGCTACTCCCCATCCCCAAAGTCAATAAATTATCTGGGGCTAATATGTTTTAAAATGGGGGGGGGGGGGAAGGAGTTCTGAGAAACGAAGTTCTGATAACACAAGGAGAAAAAATTCCAAAAGGAAATAAAGGGCAAAGCTATTGAAACACACTGCTATATTTGCATAAATGAAATAATTGACAGTTAACTGGGATAGGAAATGGAAATAATGGCAGGTAACCAAGTATGTATACAAAGGAGTGACATGGTCTTGGAAGAACAATAACATGAATAGTGAAACTCAGAAGAAGTTAGACACAACAAAAAGAACTTTTTAAAAAATTGTTTTTAAGGGCAAGGACAAATGAAGAGCTAGAGGAGCTCACTGAGTCAGAGAAATGATAAAAACAGAATAATATGACTAACGCATAGAACTGACCATTTTACTCTGTGACTCAACGAACTTTCAATGGCTTTCTATTAACTCCAGAATCAAAAATAAATTCCTTTGTTTGAAATGTAAAACTTTTACAGGCTGTTTCCAACAGACCAGTTAGGCCTATTTATATAATACTCCCCTTCATATACTCTTCAATGTAGCCACACTGGTCTTTCTGCTAACGCTCACGCATGGCATGACATTTCCTATGTCTATCTCCAAATATATAAACTTAAAACTAATACAACAGAAACAGAACTCACTTGGGAGTCAATGAATTCAAAAACTGCCTCTGTATGACGTTGGGCAAGTCATTTAACTGTTCTTAGTTTCCTCATCTATAAAATGAGGGTAATACATTAAATAACCTCTCTGGTCCCATCCAAAATTTAATCTATTATTTTATCATCCTTGGAACACACTTCCTTCTCACCTCTATCTCTTAGAAGCTTGATTTTTCTTCAAAGCTCACTTCAAATGACATTTCCTACATGAAGTGTCTTTTTATCTCTTCTTCCTTCCCCCCAAATATCTCATATATATATTTTGTATGCTCATTATGTGTGGCTGGGTGTTGTCATGTTGTCTCCCCTACAGAAGATATGTTTCTCTGGATAGGGACCAAATCATTTTTGTAGTTGTGTCCTCAGTATTCAACACGATACTTGAACAGAGGAGGTACTTAATAAATTTTGTTGATTTATTGATTGATGAAAGGGGGAAAAAGAAAACAAATACTTGCTTTTAATTGTATTATTTTTATTTTACAAAAATAAAATGAAGACGTTAAAGTCAATGGCATCTATGCTTTCTTCTAGTTCTAAATATGTGATCTTATGATGCTATGAACTATGTCTTCTGAGTGGAAAGGAGACAAATAAATAGAAAACAGAACTGAAACAAAAAATAATTAACATGATGCTAAGAAAGTACATAACAACTTCTCTGGGCCTTAGTTTCCTCATCTAGAAAATGAAGGACATAGGCTTAAATGGCCTCTTAATGTTCCTTCCAATTGGAAATATATAATCCTGTGGTCAAAATATTAACTTCAGGTCTCCCTATCTGTATGACCACAGCAAATCGCTTCCCTGAGTTTCAATTTTTCAAGCTCTGTAAGATTAATATGTATGCATGCATATATGTACACATGGATGAGTATGTGTATTGGGTTGTATTGGGTGTCTAAATACACACAGAAAAATCTACCATGTCCCAAAATATTAGTGCAATTTTAAGCTATTAAATCTCAAAGTACTATATTAGTATGAGGGATTATGTTTAAAAAATAGATACATGACTATGTGATATTAGAGTGGGCTTTTTGAACTTTAAAGATATTGTTTGAAAAAGCTACAAATTGACCTATTCAAATGGTCCATCTTTGCTGAAAATTAGGGATATGAAAAAGACAAAGATATACATCCTGATTATTACTATTTCTTGCAAATGTTTAACTAATACAAAAAAACAGATAACACAGCAAGGTGATTTGATAGAGCCTAGAGACTATATAAGCCAGCAGTTCTCAACCTGTGGGTTATGTTCAATCTGTAACAATGAAAATACATCCTGCATATCAGATATTTACATTACAATTCATAACAGTAGCAAAATTACAGTTATGAAGTAGCAACAAAAATAATTTTATGGTTGGGGGTCACCACAACATGAGGAACTGTATTAAAGGGTCACAGCATTAGGAAGGTTGAGAACCACTAATATAAGCAAATACTAAATTTTTTTGCCAAGGGAAGAGATATGGAGACTGAGAACACATCAAATTAGAGTATGAATCAATCTATAAAACCATACAAGGGTATACCTATTCTTCAATGTATTATAAAAGAGGTAGAAATGGCACTTAGGAAGTCAAAGTCAAGGAAATCCATACTGAAGACAAAACGATCTTGCAGGCATTGAGGGATTACTTCACAAGGTATCTAATGAAGAGTAAAAGAGCAAAAGATGGGAAAATCCATGCCCTATACTAATATTAAAATGTAGTCAATATACCCAAAGGGCTATATATTGTTCATACCCTTTGACATAGTTATACTACTACTAGGTCTGTCTCCCAAAAAGATCAGAGAAAAAGGAAAATGACCTGTATGTACAAAAACATTTATAGCAGATCTTTTTGTGGTAGCAAAGAATTGAAAATTGAAGGGATGTTCATCATTTGGGAAACAGCTGAACAAATTATAGAATACGAGGGCAATAAAATACTGTTGTGCTATAAGAAATGATGAGCAGGATAATTTCAGGAAAACTCGCAAGGTCCTACATGAACTTATGTAAAGTGTAGCGAGCAAAACTAGGAGAACATTATACACAGTAACAGAAATATTGCATAATAATCAAATGAAAATGACTAGCTATTCTTAGCAATACAATAATCCAAAACTATTTCAAAGAACCTATGATGAAAAGTGCTATCCATTTCCAGAGAAAGAACTGGAATCTGAACACAGATTAAAACATACACTTTTGGGGCAGCTAGGTGGTACAGTGAATAGAGGTCCTGGAGTCAGGAGGACCTGAGTTCAACTCTGGCCTCAGACACTTAACACACAGACAAAAAAGTAGCTGTGTGACCTTGGGCAAGTCACTTAACCCCCAACTGCCCTCCAAAAAAAGCCCATACACTTTAAAAAATTTTTAATTTATGGAATAAAACAAACATTTAAAAATTTTTAATTTATGGAATAAAACAAACATTTCTGTAACATGGTATAATAAAAAAATGATTGTACATGAAATTACAAATCTATTATATACAACTTGGTATTCTTTTTAAATATATTACATATATATGTATACATATATATACATATATATATATAAAATATATATTAAGGTTACCATGTAACCTTTTCTCCTTTTTTCCCCTCCCCCTCAACCTAGAGGTGACTACCATTAGACAGAAATATGTGTTATACATACAACCATTCTTTATCTTCTACTTATCAGCTCTTTCTCTAGATGAAAATAATGTCTTCCTTCATATGTCCTTGTAGTGAATTTGGGTTATAATAGTCAAATTACTTATCCGTCCAAAGTTGTTCTTAAAACAATATTGCATTATTGTAAAAACATTCTCTTGGTTCTGTTCATTTTACTCTTCATTACTCTGTGCAAGTCTATCCGTGTTTTTTTCACTCTTTTTACTTAATGTTTTGGTCTGCATTCTCTTTCTCAACATGTCTAATATGGAAATGTTTTGCATGACTGCACATATATAATATATATCAAATTGTTTGCCTTCTCAAAGAGGAGGGAAAGAAGAGAGAAAGAAAGAATTTGGAATTCAAATTTTTTTAAATGAATGTTAAATTTTTTTTTATTATATGTAATTGAGAAAAATAAATAAAAATGAAAAAAAAAGTCAAAAGAACATCCAATATTATTCCCCCATATACCTTCTTCATTTTCTTTATAAAATCTTAATGAGAATGAATTACATGAATGTTAAAGACATCTTGCATTAATCTCACTATATTAAAATAGGAGAAATAGGCAGGATTTACTAATTATCTTCTGAGGAATATGACATCTTTACAGTCACAAATTTGACTGAAGCATACAGGAGAAAATATAAAACCCTTATATGGCTATTATTTGTTAATTGCCCTTCCAAACAAGAAGTCTCTCATGAATATATTACTATAATGCAAGATTCTAGGATAAATATAACTGCTAAAATCACTTTTTAATGACTTTATGGTTCCCAAAGTCAACCAAATATAAGCATATATATAAAACAAGGAAATAGACATTGGCTGAAACTGTTCACCATTCCATAGTAGATATCTTATGCCAGGTCCAAATGAAAGAAGGAACCCTCATAGATGGTGAGAACCTCTTCCAGATTCCCATGTTTATGAATATATGTTTAGTTATATTAATTTCTCAAACATTAGAGAACCTCATTAATGAAATTCATGACTGTTTAAAGGAGATATTTTTTAACTACTATGCAAAAAAGCCAAATGGATAGAAAATGTCTACGGTATAGAGTAGGGTATGCATTTGGACAGGTATTTCATTGACTTGTCACGTAAATAAATTTATTTCTGACAGCCATGGAAAATAAATGATGAACTGTGCCCAGAATTTAACACGAGGGAAAATGAATACAGGATTTTATTTAGGAAATTCTGCAGTGTCTCTGATGATCTTGAGTTGTTCCCTACTGTAAAGAGACCCTTCTTTGACTCATGTACATCTCATGGTGATATTGTGGTTTTTGAAATATTAGAATATCGTTGTGTCCAAAAAAACAAAGAGACCAGTTTACTTAAAAGACAATGGAGAAGTGGGTTTTGATGGGTTATGGCATATTTCCTGTAAAGCTTTATGTTCAAGTAGCATAAGGATACCATTGAAGAAATACATGGTCTGAAAAGAAGGTAGAAGACATAGGAAGAATGAGGGATAATGGATAGACTACTAGAGAACTCCGTATGTACCTATTAAATGTAAAAAGACCTAAAAAAAAATTTCTAGGTCTCTGTATACTCTATATGTAAGATCAACAGAAAACAGGACAATAATTGCACAGGATAAGAGGCACTGGTTCTACAATGGTGTAGGAATATCCACACTGATAAGATCGTAGATCTGTTGAAGAATGGAACTATAAAAAAGAAAAAGAATGGAAGTATGAAATATGTTAGAGGTTTTGACTATACTATTTTAAAGATATTGAGAAGTAACACCAGTTAAGATAACTTATACAAAGAATAATTGAATATTTTCTGGAGTATTTTCACAAATTTCTGTCATATTTCTCAGTAGACTTACATGCCTTGCATCTCTATTTGGAAAGGAATACTTTCACTGCTTTTTAATATGATTTACAATGGCACAAGCCTCACCTGGAGCAAACATGAAATGATCAGCCTAAATACATAAGCACGTTAGGTTTAACATTCATTCGTAATTCTCCTGAGGAAACATCGCAGTGTAAATAGACACCTGACTATGGGGGCAAGATACCTAGACTCCAGTGCTGATTCTTCCACTGACCTACTGTGCAATCTGAGGTAAATCACTTCAATACTCTGGACCTCATGTTTCTACACCTATAAAATTAGAGATGCAAAATCTGAACTATCTTCTATCTTTTTACAGCATTATGAGGCAGCTAGTTGACTCAGTGAATAGAGTGCTAGGCCTGGAGTTGGACAAACCTGAATTAAAATTGAGCCTCAGATACTTTCTGTATAACCCTGGGAAGTGATTTTGTCTCTCTTTCCTTAACTATAAAATGTAGTTAATGATATTACCTACCTCTCTGGGTTGTTGTGAGGATCAGATGAGACACTATTTGCAAAGCACTTAGCACCATGCCTCACATATAGTAAGAGCCTAATAAATACTTTCTTCCCTTCCTGTGTATGATTAGTGGAGTTCGTGAATACTGCATGCAACCCTTCCTTGATGATCTATTTTTATATCTCAACTCTCACAGGAAATATTCAGTAGCAAATGTTCTGGGTTTTTTGTTTTCATTTTGGTTTTTTTTGTCAGTGAAGATTACATACACATCTATTTATCATTTCTCCTTTTGCTAAACTGTAAATATACATATTCATATGCATTATATGTATTGTATAAGGAAATCTAGTTCTACAAAATGGGTTACAATTCAAGCACCATCACTAGTTATGTTACTCTGGGTCACTCAATCTATCTGACCCTCAGTCTCTTCACCTATAAAATAGGGCTGAAAATTCCTGTTACACCTACTTTTCAGGATTGGACTGATGATGAAATGAGTCAATTTACAATTTTTTAAGCATTTATTAAGCCCCTAAACTTACTATTTTTCAGGTACTGTGTAAAGCACTAGAGATACAAAGAAAAACATGAATCATCCTCTGCCTATATTCTACCAGGTATATTTGTGAATAAAGTTTGAAACTATACCATGCTATAAAAAAAAAAGTTGTTTGTTTGGTTTTTTCTTTTAAATAGTTGCAAAGTAATGACTGCCTTGTCTATAGTACTTTATTTCAAAGCATTTCACATTCATTATCTCATTTGACCTTAATAGTTACTTTGTGGTATTTTAGTCTCCATTACTGAAGCTCTGTTCACAGTATGACAGGGAAAGGATCAGAAAAGGAACAAGTTGACTCTTACAGAATTGAAGAATTTTAGAACAGGAAAAAATCTTTGAGGCCAACTGGTCTTACTATATCATTTTATATATGGTAAGTAGGAAGTACAGTGGATAGAGTACTGGACTTGGAATTTGGAAGGCTCTATTTCAAATCTTTCCTGAAATACTTATGAACATGACCCTGCTTAATCTCTCTCATCCTTGGTTTCTTCATCTGTAAAATGGAGATAATAATATCACCTATATCACAGAGTCTGTTGATGATAAAATGAGAAAACATATATAAAGCATTTTACAGTGGTTCTCAACCTGTGGGTTGCGACCCCTTTGGGGCTCGAACGGGGTCACCTACTTCCGATGGTCTTAGGAACCGAGACATCGCTTCTCTATCCATCTCCAGGCAGGTCGGCTCACATGCAGATATACCTACATAGGAGTATTAAAGGGTTGCAGCATTAGGAAGGTTGAGAACCACTGATTTAACAGATCTTGAAACACTACGTAAATTCTAGCTTTTAGTGTGCTAGCTATTATGAGAACAGTTTCAAAGATATACAAAGCACTAACCAGAATCCAAGTTTTATGATTTCCATTTCAGGGCTTTTCCTGTGACACTTCCTCTACCTTCTGTAAGCATGACTGTATTCTTCCCAGCTTTGCATCACATATATTCTGAAGTGTAATTGCTAAGGCAGTATCTTATCTATCTATATCCATATAATTTATAGATGTGTCTGTGTATCCATGGACACTGTGCTCTCTCTCTCTCTGTCTCTCTCTCTGTCTCTGTCTCTGTCTCTCTGTCTCTGTCTCTGTCTCTCTCTCTGTCTCTGTCTCTGTCTCTCTCTGTCTCTCTCTCTGTCTCTCTGTCTCTCTCTCTCTCTCTCTCTCTATATATATATATATACATATATATATATTTCTGCCCTTCTTCTATTCCAAATTCTTTGCCACAGCATTTCTTTTTAAATGTAGACTTACATATGATGATAAAGTGTCCTTTCCAGTCTTCTAAGGATTTAATATAAACCCCTCTCAATGCTATTTGTTTAGTACAGAAAAATAGGAAGGTGTTTTGTTTTTTTTTAGTTTTAAGTATTTTTAAGCATTGTGGCAGCCCTAATAAGCTTCAACCTTGTGATGGACCATCTATAGAATCCTCTTGCACTGTTTATCTAATAATGTATGCTAGGGATTCAGCATAATGAGAAGACACCAGGTGGCTATTAGTGTAATTTCTGGCACTTACCTCTACTGATATGCAGCCTTGTTTGGGAGAGAAAGGGAACCTCATGCCATCATAAGACTTGAAATTAGATTTTTATCATGAAAGTTTTAGAATTGGCCTGGCATTAACAGATGGCTCCAGACCTTAATGCTAGAGAAATAATAAAAGAAACTTCTGTGGGGCATGGGGAGAATGAAGAGTGCCCCTCCCTCCCCCCACTACAAGGAGTATGGATCTGGTTTAACAAAGAAAGCTGGAAGCTGGAGAAAAAAATGTACACCCAGCTGCAATCTGTGTGTTTGGTTTGTTTGCATAACAGTTTAGACTGAGCTGTCAACAGAAGTAACCAGGGACAGCAGATGATTTTAAGGAGTTTGAGCCACACTGCACATTTAATGAGCTCTAGAGAGATTAGAGGGCTCTTTTTCCAAATAAGCAAAGGCAATGTCATCCTGGAGTTAGAAAACGGAATGTCTCAGAGGGTTTGGAAGTTAAGGCTAACTTCTTCGCCTCCCAAAGCAGAGCTTCCTGAACATCATTCAATGTGAACTCTGTCCAAAGGCTTAGGGAGAAAGATTTTGATGCTGAACTAAAGCTATGTAAGCATGGGGAAGGGAACGAGGGTGTGATTTCTGCTGGTCTCCTACCACTTGTATTGTCTCGAGTCAATCCTTTTCCTTAGACAATGGAGTCAAAGAACAGCACATCTAGTTTTGACATGAATGAACTGACTACCTGCATACAGAATAAGTTATCAAATAAGGTAATGTTACTTGAGGATTTATATCTGGGATTACTGAGCAAGTACTTATTAAACAGCCAATGTGTGCTTGGCACAAAGACAAAAACAAATCAGTCCTCAACATCAAGAACTTAGGTTGCATTGGTAGAGAAGTAAAAGAGAAGGGGTACAACATGGGCATGTGTTATGGGAATCTGAAGATCTTCCCTGCCCCTAGGCCCTTTGCTAAAGTGGCTATGTGACTCTGAGGACCCTTGGATATTTGAAAGTATACTCTGTTCCCTAATAGGCTGAATGTGGTCACGTGGAGCCTGTGGC
>CM053580.1:405346727-405369137 GCA_028627135.1 Pseudochirops cupreus
GTGCCGACTTTTCCCCCTGAACTAGGTAAATGATATTTGATCGATTAAAGTAAGATTGTAAACCCATTTTGAGTTGCTTTCCTTTAGAAAAGCAGATCTAAGAACCTGTGCTAGCAGCCACCCTGGGTGTGCTGGGGTGCTTGCTGATACAGCATGCTATATATGACTGGATGTAAAATATACACAAAGCATAACATATTGTAATAGATGAGGAGGTGATGGGGTACGTGCTCAGGGAAATTGCTTGAACTCTGATTGAATCTTCCCACTTGATGAAGCATTTGCTGAGGTCATATTCCTTCATTATCCCTAGACCCAAATCTCTGTTACTCTTAACCTAGCCTAGCCTTCCATTGTCCAGTTACTTCCCACCCTTGATCCTATCAAAATATCTATATCCAAATCTGTTACTCTAGCTAAACTGTTACCCTGTTAAACTAGCTTAGCTCTCTACTGTCTGTCATTTCCAGGTAGCTTTCAGGTATTTCTCACCCTTAATCCCATTCCTGGAGTCTGACCTCAGTTCCTCAAGATCTTCCTTAGACTCCTCCTCAAGACCCTCTGCAAAGCCCTCCTCTAGACCACTTCTACATCCCTCCCACAGTTTTTCTTTATATAAGATCCATTTTGCCTCTATGAAGGTACTGAGACTCAATCTAGCTCAGACTCATTCTGTGTCAGATTGTTCTGACCCACTTGTCAATACAAGCTTACAAATACTTAAGAGTCCACCCATTATATTAAATCTTTAATAAACTTTGCTTTACTTTGGCTGAGAGAAGACTTGACAGGACAGATGTTCTAAAGGTAGAAGTGGCAAGACTTGGAAACTGCTTGAGGATTGGGGCAGAAATAAAGAAGTTTGGGATGAGGAACTTTTAGTTCAAAGATGATTGGTGATTTATCCTGGATCACAGAAGTAGAAAATATTGAAGTCAGGAATTGAACTCGAGTTTTCTGACTACAAATCTCGCATATTTTCTGCAATTCTATGCTGTTACCTTTTGCTGAGGAGTATGTGATGTCAATTTAACATTCTTCATGGGAATATTAAGCTCTAAAACTCAATGTAGAGTATTGAATGGAGAAGATCAGTTTCCCAAAGATAATCCTATTGAGGTCTAGGGGTGTTGGGACCCCAAAATTCAAGGGCAAATGATGCTGGTCCTGCTTCCAATGAATTCAATCCAAACCTTCTTTCAGCCAAAGATAAGGTTTATTAGAACACAGATTTGGATAGGTGAGATTTTAAGAATCTACCCTTTGGTAGACAAGACTAACTTCATTTATAGAAAAAAGATTTATGGGAAGATCTAGATGGGAGTGGCTAGTAGGCTGGGGTGACTGGGAGTAGGGTTCTAGAAGGAATTACATGTAGGCAGTGACCTGGCGCCATCCAGACAAAGAAGGGCTGAGCTAGGTTAGAGGTAACAGAGAATTAGAGGTTTGGGCATGAGCCACAATGGAAGGCAAGTTGAAAGGATTACTGAGATGGGTTGATGACTCAGGCAAATATCAGAGACTTGACCATGTGGGAAAGTTCAGGGAAAGTTGAGGTGGGGAGTTTCCCAGGGTCCATAACAAATTAACACTAATATGCCTATGATTGAGGTTATTAGTCCAGTGCCTGCCTCTGACACTGAGCAGATGAATAACCATGAATTTCCCCTCAAATCTAGTAAACAAGAGGATTGGAGAAGAGATATAGAGGAGTGTCTTCTTAGAGTTTACTTTATTCAAGGGTAGATTAATTAGCCCCTTTATATCTTAGATTGGGAAGGAAATTTACAGGTCAAGTCAAGCTGATTTCTTTTTACTAAGGAGTACCAAGGGCAGGGCTAGTTCCAAGTACTCCAGACCCCACAGTTATTTAAGTTACTTTATACATTTTTCATTTATCTATACATTACTTTCAATAGCTTTCAGACTATTGTGTTGGGGGAGGGGAGAAAAAGGGGGAGGGAGAAAGACAGAGAAGGATAGACAGAAAGATTTTTTTAGCTAAATGTCATCTTAATTTTTTTTTTCCAAAATCTCTCTTACATTCATATTGTACTGGGTACATAGTATGAGTGACTAACTCAAATTTCCTTCTTTCTGCAAAGCCCTCCTACAACTCAGATCAAATCAAGAAGACATATTTGGTTTCCCTACAAGTCATGTCTGCATCAAACTTGAATCATTCTCCATTCTTTTGCTTCATCAAAATCCAACAATTTTATGATGCCAAAGGCTACTAGTCTTCTGATCCCTATCCCCTCTGTACAACTGCTGCCTAGCATACTTAATAGCTAGAATCACAATAATGTAGGAATCAAAATTAAAATACCTTTTTAAACAGCTTAATAATTGGTAAGAAAATGTTTAGAGTGCAGAGTTGTCAATAAGTCAAAGAATAGAAACCATCATTCAGAATTTTAAAGTCTCTGAACTGAGAAATAAGTAATTGATCTGAGCTACTACGTGTGAATGGGAAATTATTCATTGCTTAAGGTAGAGAGTGAATTATTGTAACACGGTGAATGATAGTCATTTGTCATTAGAGAATGATTAGTAGGGAAATTGCTATTAAATAACCTATTCAGTTGTACAAACTGGATTACTACACTGGGATTAATTTATCTAGGCAAGACACTCAGGCGCTCCAACTCAGTGGGAATTCCTCCATTGAGTTATAAATTATGAAAATGAGTGAATTCTTTCAGTGAGATAGTGTGGGAATTTAGTTAATCATTGCCCTCCCAGCCACTAATTAATTGAATATCAAGTTATATGGTACAAGACCTTCTACTGTGTAACCTTGGGCAAGCCATTTATCTTCTCTGTGCCTTAGTTTCCTCATCAACACTGTGTTATGAATACTTCCTCTTGATTAGGTACAGGCCCTGGGAACCCCCCTGAACTCTGATTGAATCTTCCCACTTGATGAGGTATTTGTCTGAGGCCATAAGGCTTTCATAATAGCCAGGCCCAAATCTCTTATTCTTACTGTCCTGGCCCTTCATTGTCCATCTACCTCCCACCCTTGAGCCTATCAAAATATCTATAGCCAAATCAACTTTTGCACCATTGAACTGGCCTAGCCCACCATTGCCTGTGTCTCCAGGTAGCCTCCAGCAACTTCGCTCATTTACTGGAGTCTAACCTCACTAACTCCTCCTGAAGACCCTCCCCAAACTCTTCCTCTAGACCACCCCTAGATTCCTCCCACAACCTTTCTGTATATAAGACCCCATCTTGTCTTCATGTGGTAAGAGCACCATAAAATTTTCTAGCACAGACTTGCTCTGTGTCCAATACAAGCAAACTTTTAATAAACTTCACTTTTCTTTGGCTGAGAGAAGACTTGAGTCAAATTCATTTGACAGTACCTGGTGTGTTGGTATTTTGGGGTCTTGCACACCCTTCAACCCCTAACCTCTTCATTTTATGATGATCTTCTTTTTCCTGATAGTCAAAAAAGAATCTGTGAAACTACAAAAGTGGGCATAAAGGGGTAGAGATGGGCATGAAAAGACTTTGAGAAACTACTGGCAATGGCAGAGTCAGTGTGTTGAGGTTTGGGATTTAGGGTGCTCAGGACCCCAAAATACTGACACATTGGGTTCTGCTTAATGAATTCGACTCAAGCATTCTCTCAGTCAAAGTAAAACAAAGTTTATTAAAGATTCGCCATGATGGGTAGACTCTTAAGGAGCCTCAGTATTTGTGATGCTTGTATTGATAAGCAGACCAGAACAATCTGATATAGAATGAGTCTGAGCTAAGACTTGAGGCATGGAGGCAAGATGGATCTGTGGGAGGGATATAGGGGTGGTCTGGAGGAGGGTTTTAGAGAGAGTCTTGAGGCGAAGTCTAAGGAAGATCTTAATGGGACTGAGGTCAGACTGTAGGAATGGAATTAAGGGTGGGAAATAGCTGAAGGCTACCTGGAGATGACAGACAATGGAGGGCTATGCTAATTTAAGGGTAACAGATGAATATAGATATTTTGATAGGATCAAGGGTGGGAAATAGCTGGACAATGAAGGACTAGGCTAGGTTAAGAGTAGCAGAGATTCACTCATATTGATAATGGAAGGCTTTTGGCCTCTGGGCAACACCAGATACACTGGGAACATTCAAGGGGGTTCCCAGAGCCTAAACCCCATCAAGTGTTGCTGTACTATTCTAAAGTCCCTCCAGATGACCAGAAATCCAAGGAAATTACTAGTTCTCTAGCATTTCAGTGATGCACTAAATGGTAAATGTGTTCTCATAAGTCACAGAAAAGATAAGAATTTTGTTTGAGGTGAGTTGCAATTTCTTTCATCACCATGCCTAGTCAAGAGAGTGGGAGCAGGCAAAAGACGATATACTTGATTTTGAAGCAAACCCTGTTATTCACCTGAAAGCTGGGGTGAGAGTCACAGGGGATGGTTTTGAATGGAAGAAAGAGACAGCAATACTCAGAGCTAGGTGGATGGCAGGAAGCAGCTGTGTAACTTAGTAAGAATCAAGTAGAAGGCAAGAGACTATTGGGCTAGGCAGTATGACTTGGCATAATATTAATAGCTGATGTTTCTATATTGCTTTATAATTAGTTACAAAATACATCATATCCATTACCTTATTTTGTCCTCACAAATAATGCTTGGAGTTAAGGTACAGCGGTTATTATCCTCATTTTACATATGAGGAAACTGAGGCTTAGAGAGGTAAAGTAGCTTATCAGACCATGCATCTAAGCTAAGTGGCAGAGCCAATACTCAAATGCAGATCTTCAGAGTCTGGGTCCAAGGTCATTTCCTTTATATTGATGGGGTATAGGGTCTGGGAACCTCCTTGAACTCTCTTTGAACTTCCCAGTGGATCTGGCATTCTGCCTGAAGCCATAAGCCTTCCATTATCACTATGACTAAATTTCTGTTACTCTGAATCTAATCTAGCCCTCCATTGTTATCTCCAGGTAGCCTTCAGTTACCTACCATCCTTGATCCTGTCAAAATATCTATGATCAAATCTGTTACCCTTAAACTAGCCTCACCCTCCATTGTCTGTTACCTCCAGCTGTTGCCCACCTTTGATATCATCAAAATCCCATTCTCTTGGTTTCTGGATTTTGACCTCAGTCCCACAAAGATCCTCCCTAGATTCCTCTCCAGATCCTCCATGGACCCCACCTCCCATCACCCCAGACTACTAGACCACCTCTAGATCCCTCCCACAGTTTTTCTGTGTCTAAGATCCATCTTGCCTCCATGAAGGTGCTCAGATTCTCTCTAGCCTGACAAAGATTCAAGGTTCAATCCAGACAGCTTGCACTAGCAATACAAATGCTCAGGCCCCTTAAGAGTCTACCCAATACGGCAGATCTTTAATAAACTCTGCTTTTCTCTGGCTGAGAGAAAGTTTGAGTCAAATTCATTGTGACAGGACTTGGCATTTCTGTATTTAGAGGTCCTGAGCACCCCTGAACCTAAACCTCAACAAAATCACTGCCTCTCCTACAAGTACAACCACACATACCCCTGCCATATGTTGTTACAGAGGACTGCTAAGTATATTTCTGCTTGAAGAACTTTTATATCATCACAAATCTGCCTATTTATAACCATAGAACTAGGGTGATACCTCATGGATATCATACTTGTGAGGGATAATTTATAGTGAAGTTTCCCCATTCTGAAAAATCAAATCTAGAATGGCTTCAGTACTCGGTAGGCCTAAGGTCAGTTCACCTGACCTTCATGCATTAGAGCAATGGAGACCATCACCCAGATCCAACGCAGCAGAAAATATGCCAAATAAGGTTAAGACTGCTTTCATTGGACATCCACATGTTTCTGGGTCCTTTGTCTCAGAGAGATGCCTGCACTTAGGTTGTGGGACAGCCCCCCTACCAATAAGGGTTAAGGCCAGTTGGGGGGGTGGGGTTTCTGTGTTGGAAGATTATATAACCATACACTGGCTTCTACCTGTCACTCTCTCCCTGCAGACGCCATGCTGGGCGACAGGGTGTAGAGTCCTTTCTCATGAGAAAGAACAAAGACCTTTTCTGACCTTAGATTCAGACTTGGAACTCTTTCATCTCACACATACTGAAGCAAATTTGGAAAATGTGTAATTGCTACCAATGCAACAATCCTTATCTTTGTTCAATTATCAAGAAGATAGGGGAATTCATGAAAGGTGAGCAAAATCAATCTTGTGATGTTTTCAAATTGGGCAGCCATCAGATTTCTCAGCAGAGGGCAAGAATAAAACAGAATGATAGCATTTGAAGAGCTAGTGAAATGCTAAGTTTTCTGTGTGTTTTTCTATAAATCACCTCATATGAAACTCCTAACTCAAGGCTATAGGCATATGAACTGCAGATTCGTTTAATGGAGTAAATACTGGAATTAGAATCAGTGGGCTTGGGTTCAGATCACATTTTTACCACTTGCCAACTGCATAACCATCTTTCTGGGTCTCACAGTTTTATGTAAAAATAATATTCGTATTGTCCTTCTGACAGAGAAATTTGAAGGAAAAATAAGTCAATATATGTGAAGTGCCACAGCAATCATCACCACCATTACCACCACTACCACCACCACTACAATCATTATTAGTGGGTTTTGTAACTTTTTTTTTTCCTGGCTCTTCCTGTATTGTTCAGGCTGGAAGTACAGTGGTAAACCACGGACCAAATCCTAATCAGCTTTGACATTTTTTTTTTTTACTTCCATATGCAGTCTGGTAGTCTCCACTACCAGTACTTCACCGTATTAGTGCCAGGCTTAGTGCAGACACTCAATTGGCTTAGTTTGCTATCATTCAGAATTCACTAGTTCAAATGATCCACCAGCCTCAGCCTTCCCAGTGCAGGGATTACAAGTGTGTACTAATGCATTTGGTTATTCCCATTACTTCTTGGAAAAAGTATACCTACAGTGGACTTCTCCCCCACCCACTTATTCTGCACTGGGGCCAAATTTTGCAATACTTGCAATATCTCATGCCTAATAAAGTGTTCTAAAGTTCTATCACATGATGGGTTTTACTAGCGGTTTACTAGGGAGAGAGAACTAAAAGAGTGATTTCTTAGTTCTCTTTTAACAGTAAACTCAGAGGACAGAGATTAATTAACCTATTACCAGAACTTTTTCCTTCCCAGACATTTCAGAGAAACAATTAGCCACATCCAAGAATCACTGGGCTATTATATTGTATTACAAATTTAAGATTCTTGAGAATTGAAGTCAAAATTCAGTAAAGGAGGCTGTGGGAGAAGCTACTTAGATATGAACCATATGATAGGGACACTTTGTGAATTAGCACTAACTGGGGCTTCCAGTAAATATTAATAATCCTTTCAAAAGTGCATAAGGTTGAGAAAGTAATACACGTGGGTTATCTTCTGAAACATTTTTATTTGGGGTAATGGTTTGCTTTTTTCCCAAAGCACATTTCTCAATTCAAAGTAAAATCCCTGGTTCTGTCTCCATCTGATGTGCAGTGTTTCATTTTCATAGATTTGATTAAAGGGCGCATTTTGGGGTACCTAGTAGATACTGAATATCATGAATTTGTGCCTCTGAAGATAGTGCTACTGGGGAATTAAGAGCTATCTCAAGGACCTAAAAAAAGAAAAAAAAATCAAATCTTCAATTGGGATCACTCATTTTAGTAACTAAGCAAACTGCCCTCTCTACTGTCATCATAGGACTGTAAATTCCAAGTTGGAAGGCTCCTCAGAAACCATCCAACCCAACTTCCTCATTTTGTAGATGAGGAAAATCCTATCTCACCCACATAGGAAAAGTGACTTGCCCAAAACCACAAAGGTAGTATTTTGGCATTCTATCCCAAGTCCCCTGACTCTATACCAAGTGCCATTCCCACTGTACCACAAAGTCTCTCCAGTAAGATTCAGGGTGATAAAAATTGGTATTCCTTTTTGTCCTTTTTAAAGGTTTTCCTGTGTATTGTTAGGTATGTGAAATAAAGCTGTCTCTGTAAAAAAAAATGCAGAGATGAATCCTCCCAGTAAGAATATTTTTACTGTGACATAACAACAATGTTTACTTCTTTCAAGTGCTTATATCCAACACTTAATACCAGGTTGGGGGGCAGGGGTGGGGAGAGAGGGAAAGGGAATTGTTAAGTAATGTCACATACTAGATAAGTCATCTCTTGTACCTCTCCTAATTGTAAGGCTATTACTCTCATCTCTTGTGGAATAATTAAATCTCCAAAAGTAATTATGGAAAAGAAATTGATGGTGGAAAGGAAAAGACATTGTATCAGGAGTCAGGAGACTGGGGTTCTAGGCTCTCCTCAACCACAAATAAGCTATATGATAGAGCATATATCACTTAGCCTTTTTGTGCCCAAGTCTTCTTATTTGTAAAATATTAGATTTAAGCAAAATAACCCAAGTGTTTCCCACTTCTGAACTGCTATGATTGATATGTGCTTTCTGGTTCTTTTCTAGTCTAATTCTTGTGCCACCCTTCACTATTTCCTCACATTCTCTATCCTTTATTCTATTTCTATTACCAGCTCCTTTGTATAAAACATCTTCTACTTGAAATTCCAATCAATGAAAGTATGATTTACAGAATTTCAGCATTGCAAAGAATCCCGGCCATCATTTAATCTAACCTACACTTGAGAACTATTTCACTATGCAACATTCTCAGCAAGTAGTCATATGACCTTTCCTTGAACATTTCTAATGAGGAGGAATCAATCTCTCCCCATGTGGTACATTACACTTGCAGCAGAAAAACCCTTATCAGGAGTTCAAGAAAGCTTATGTTCAAAGGGGCAATAAAGTCAAGAATTTGTTGAACTTCAAAGGCTGAAGGTACTTTTGGAAACATCTAATTCAGCCCCCTTATTTTACAATTAAAGAAACAAAGACTCAGAAAGGTAGATTAGTTAATTTGATCATGTTCACACCATAGGATTGAAGAGTCAGGACTAGAATGTAGGTCTCCTGACTACCAGTACCAATCTTTTTCTTTTTTCCTTTTTTTTGCTTTTTGGAGGGGGAAGGCAGGGCAATTGGGGTCAAGTGACTTGCCTAAGGTCACACAGCTAGTAAATGTTAAGTGTCTGAGGCCACATTTGAATTCAGGTCCTCCTAACTCCAGGGCCAGTGCTCTATTCACTGTGCCACCTAGCCACCCCAATCTTTTTCAATTGCACTGAAAAGCTATATAGGTAAAACATTCCATATATTATTTCAAAGAAAGCACATGCCTTTGCAATGATTCCAAGAAAATGTCTAAGAGAGATAATAGGGTTAGAGCTGGATTAAAACCTAGAGGTCATTTAGTTTAACCTCTATATTACATAAATGAGGAAACTGAGGTCCATGTTCCCCTGATAATAAATGAGGGAGTCAATTACTGCTAATTACTCTAGAATATGCAGTCAGTAGCCCCTTTTGTGCCATGCTGGGTCTAGCACAATGCGGCTTGGGATTACATAATGTTGGAAGTAGCACTATTAGATATGATTAGCATCATCTCATAGACCAGTCTTCTATGAACATTTCCAGACTACCCCATTCCATATTTCTCTATGTGGTGTTCAAGGAAGACTAGCACTGCAAGAGCTTGCTGAGTCCTTTCAGAGCTATTCATCTATCTTTCGTGTCTCCCTGACACTCAACTTTCACCTGTGGCTCCAAGAAGTTGTAACACAAGCAACAGCCACACCCTGGTGAACTATCTCAGTAGATGGGCTAAACGAGGTTGAGGGTGACCAATGGACCTCAAATGGACCTTTGGTGAGTTATTGAGGTGTATCTTCCAAGCATGTGAATATTTCCCCCAGCAGAATGGGCAGATGAGAACAGTTTGTTCCAATGGGCCATAAAGGTGGCAAAGCAGACGCCGTGGAGGGCTAAGAGTTTAGTTAGGCATCAAAGATGCCAAGATCATTCACTGCATCCTGGGCCGTGGCCAGTGGTCTTGACTTCTGTCTTGCCATTGGACCCGGATGACTCTGGGAGAGAGAATAAAGCTGACAACTTTGTGCAACTCTGCCTCTTAAATCCAATGCACACAGGAGTCAAGACATCATCTGTGATGGCATTGGTCTTCTTCAAAAACAAAGGACAAACAACTCCTCTAAAATCCTACTGTACAAATTGAGTGTGATGAATATTTGGCTTTTGGTTATATGAAGCCTTCTTTTGTTCTTTAATTGTTTCATATAAAGCCTTTATTCTCCAAAATAATTATAAACTAGAAGTTAGGGAACTATATCTATTATAATTTGTACTTGATTGGGAGAGATACAGACTAGGGGAAAGTCAGGGTCTAGAGATCAGTTAGACACAAAAGGGCAGGACAAAGTGATCCAAGGGATTGATGGAAGTCTAGGCAAGCAAACAGCCATTTGGCATCAAGTAAATTTTCCATCATGTAGTGAGGACCTAGATACACAGTTATATTCAAATGAATAAAAATGTATTAAATGCTAACTAGCTGCAAAGAATTGTGTTTGGTATCAGAAACATAAAGTTGAAAAAGGAAATATGACCTCTGTCTTCTATGGCACTCCTTTACTGGTGCATATTAAAGAGGACAGGGACTGTTTCCTTTTTGGCTCTATATTTCTAGCACCTACCAGAATACCTTGCTTCTTAGTAGGTGTTTAATAAATACTTCTTGGGCTAAATTCAGATGAAGGAATTTTCAATTTAGTTCAATTCTCCTTAAGTCCTTCTCTTCAGGTAATGACTCTTCAAAGCTTTTCCTCTTCAGATAAGCCCTTTTTGACCTTCTAGTTTTTCTTTTTCAATTTTCCTCAAATTCTCCCTAATTTAGCACCCCCAATTTCAATTCCTGTCCTTTATCACAAGTCCAAAACTTTCTACATCACTTTCATTATTTCTTTCTCCTTATTTAAATGCCACCTCTATTCTCCTTCTACAGAACAATCTCTTTTGGGAGCCTTGAGATAGAAAACCACGGGGTGGAAGTTGCAAAGAAGAAAATTTAAGCTTTCTATAAAGGAATGACCATTCAAATAACAAGAGCTGTTGAAAAATGGAATAGGTTACATGTACAGACATAAGGATTTGTCCTCATGGAAATCATCAAGCATGGTTCCTTAGGACCACTTGTCAAATATATTGTAGAAAGAGTCCAGGGTCAATTCTAGACTTAAGTAGATGTGTCCTGAAGTCCCTTCCAATTCAGAAATTCACTGAATTCCTGATTTCATTTTATTAAAAAAAGAATTATGACTATTATATATACATAATTGTCATTATCTGCTTAAGCTAGAGATTATATATATATATTATGCATAATTTCTTTATTTTAATATTTTGTACTTTATAAATTATAATATATTCTAAGAGAATAGTGGGCTTGATTTCTAGCCTTAGCTGATAATAATAACAACAATAATCTACATTTTTTAATAAGCTTTATGGTCTACAAGGTACTGTAAAACTCTATGCAAAATTTGACCTGCCATTTAATCAGTGTACACTGCTACTATTTTTTAAAATTAACTTTTATGTTTGTTTTTAGTTTACATCATTTCCACAAGATTTTGAGTTACAAATTTTTTCCCTATCTTTCCCCTACCTACCACGCCAAAAAAGCAATCCCACTGTATACCCCCTCCTCCAATCTGCTCTCTCTTATATCTTATATATTATATTACATATTATAATTCAGTAGGGGTATGGGGATCCATCTTGCCCTACTGGAAAGTCAGAGAGGGAATGGGCAAGATGGATCCCCATACCCCAATGCCTGTATATCTTATTTCCCATTTGCATGTAAGTAATAATGATAATAATAATAATAATTTTTCTTAAACATTTGATTTTATAACCTTGAAATCCAGATTATTTCCCTTCTTTCCTCATCACTCACCCTTATTGGGAATGTAAGCAATTCAATTTAGGTTGTATATGTGTAGTTACACAAAACGTTTCCATGTGGATATATTGTAAAAGACTGCCTATATTTCCCTCCATCCTATCTCACCCAGCCACTTGTTCTACTCTCTACTTTGTCCCTGTCCCTTTACAAAAGTGTGTGCTTCTAACTACCCTCCCACCAAATCTGCCCTCCCCTTCATCATCCCCTCTCTCATCGCTTTTCCCCCTACTCTCCTATAGGACAAGATACCCAATTTAGAGTGTATGTCATTCCCTCCCTAAGCCAAATTCAATGATAGTAAGGTTGACCCATTCCCTTTTGCCTTCTTGTTCTTCCCCTCCATTTTAACACTCATCCCTTGCCTCTTCTATATGAGATAATTTACCACATTCTTTCTCTTCCCATCTCCTCTCATTATCTTCCTCTCTCACCCCTCAATTTCACCTTTTAAATATCATCCTTTCCTATTCAACTGATCCTGTGCCTTCTGTCTATGTATACTTGTACACATATATACACACACTCACATATGTTTTCATATGCACATATACCCTCCTATATAGACATATATGTATGTATACATATATTGTATGTGTGTACAAAATATATAAATGTATACAATATATGCATTTATATTCCCTTCAACTCTCCTCATACTGAGAAAAGTTTCATAAGTTACAATTATTGTTTTTCCATGTAGGCATGCAAATAGTTCAACTTTGATAAGTTCCTTATGATTTCTTTTCCCCCATTTACTTTCTTGTTCTTCTCTCACTTCTTGTATTTGAATGTCAAATTTTCTATTCAGTTCTGGACTTTTCATCAAGAATTCTTGAAAGTCTTCTACCTCATTGAATGACCATATTTTTCCCTGAAACATTATATTCAGTTTTGCTGGGTAGGTGATTCTTGGCTTTAATCCTAGCTCCCTTGATCTCTGGAATATCATATTCCAGGCCCTACGATCCCTTAATGTAGAAGCTGCTAGATCCTGGGTTATCCTAATTGTGTTTCCACAGTATTCAAATTATTTCTTCTTGGCAGATATTTTGTAACATTGTAATATTTTGTAATATTTTCTCCTTGATCTGGGGTCTCCAGAACCTGGCTGTAACATTCCTAGAAGTTTTCTTTTTGGAATCTTTTTCAAGAGGTGATCAGTGAATTCTTTCAAGTTCTATTTTGCCCTCTGGTTCTAAAATATCGGACAATTTTCCTTGAGAATTTCTTGAAGGATGCTTTCTAGGTTCTTTTTTTTGATCATGGCTTTCAGGTAGTCCAGTAATTTTTAAATTGTTTCTCCTGGCTCTATTTTCCAGGTCAGTGTTTTTTTCAAGGAGATATTTCACATTGCCTTCTATTTTTTCATTTGTTTGGATCTGTTTAATAGTATCTTGATTTCTCATAATGTCATTCACTTCCATTTGCTCCAATATAATTCTGATTAAATCTCATCTTTAATGAGCTTTTGAAATTCTTTTTCCCTCAGGCAAATTTGGCTTTTTAAGGCACTCTTCCCCTCATTGGCCTTTTGGACCTCTTTGCTGTTTGAGTTAATCTATTTTTTAAGGTGTTATTTTCTTCAGTCAGGTTGTTGACTCTCTTTTCATGATTTTCTTGCATCATTCTCCTTTCTCTTCCCAATTTTTCCTTCACTTCTCTTACTTGATTTTCAAAATCCTTCTTGAACTCCCCCATGGCCTGTAACCAATTCATATTTTTCTTGGAAGCTTTTGGTGAAGGAGTTCTGACTCTGTTATCTTCCTTCCATTCCATGCTTTGATTCTTTTTGTTCCCCAAAAAGGAATCAAAAGTTGGACTGCTGTGTTTGCTTTGCTTCCTTTGCTTGCTCATGTTGTCACTCAATTACTTGACTTTTGAGCTCTGCCACAGTAGAACTCTGCTTCCAGAGGGGAGAGCTTTGTCCCAAATCACTGAGGTTTTTGCAGCTGCTGGAGCTATTAAGAAGGCACCATCTCTACAGCCTCCACCAATTTTGGCTCAGGGGGCACACACCTCAGGACCAACACCCAAGACCACAATCCAGATTCAGGCAAGTTAAGGCAAAAGCACTTAGCCTCCTAATGGGTGCTTGGCCCCTCTATGATCTGCAGCCCATCTGAAGCAGCCATGTGGAGTACCAGCTGTGTGGCTGCCACTTCCTCTGCTTCACACTTCAGGGGTAGAGGCTGGATTGCATTCTTTCCCCCCCAAATCCAGCATAGTTCCACTGACCTTTCACTTTGTATTTGGCACTTATGGATTGATAATTCTGGAAACTGCCACAGCTGCTGGTTATTCACTCTCCTGAATGCTTAAGCTAAGGCTGCTCAAAGCTGCCCTGGGGCCAAAACCATGGGCCTATGTGGGGCTGTGCTGTTCTCCCAGTGCATTGTGATGAACCCCTCCTGATGGCCTGCCAGGCTGCCTTCAGTAGGAGATTTGTTTCTCTCTGTCACTTTGTGGGTTCTGTAGCTCTAAAATTTGTTTAGAGACATATTTCATATGTATTTGATGTGGTTATGGAGGAAGCCCACAGAGATTTCCTGCTTCTATGCCACCATCTTGACTTTGCCCCCCACCCTGCTACTATTATGGGGTATCCTCAACTCCTCATTTTCCTCTGTAACATAATAGTCGACAATTGACACCTTCAAGCTGTTTGAAAATGAATGAATGAGTTAGAAGAGCCTGCCCTTTACTCCCCCAACTCTTCTCAGCCTAGCTGTTTGAATTGAAAAGGATAGCTGAACAATCTCCCCCTGTCCCACTTAGCCCCTGCCAATACAAGAATGATCTGCAGTCTGAATTCAGTCAGATGCTAACTGTATTAAAGAGGTATCTTCTTTTCATAGAAGTAGGGAAAGACATACCTGATTTAATACTATGGACTTTGCAAAGGAAGATGCATGTCTGTTCACTAAATGGGGTCAGTCTCCCCTCCTTTCAGCAAAGGACAAACTTTCAGTGTGGATAGGCATTACGTTTACTTAGAGAGGCTGAGGAAGATAGATGCAGAATGTAGTAAGCAAGGCTACTTACTAGGGGTGGCTATGTGGTACAGTGGATAGAACACTGGGCCTATAGTCAGGAAGACTTGAATTCAAATCCAGCCTCAGGTGCTTTCTAGTTGTGTGATGCTGGGCAAGTTACTTAACCTCTGTTTGTCTCAATTTCCTCATCTATACATGGAGATAACAAAAGCCCCTCCCACCCAAAGATGTTGTATCAAATGAGATCATCATTGTAAATGTGTTTAACATAGCGCCTGACATACAGTAAGCGCTAGATAAATGCTACCTATTTTTATTTTTGTTAAAGTTTTGCTATTGACCTTCTTTCCTGGCTTTATTTTTTTTGCCTGCCTTCTTGCAAGGAAGGAGTTCTGTTTATTTTCTTTTGTGGACAAGAATGGCAGGTTTTGGCTTGGTCTCAGGCTCTTTTCCATACCTGCAGCCATGAGGGAGTTAAAAATCCAGACTTTGTACCTTGCTTTCCCCCTTCCCCTTCTCCTCCTTTTCTCTCTTTCTCTTGTCCTTTCTCTCCTTCCTTCCTTTTTCCTGTTTCTTCTCCTTTGTTAGTAGCTAAGAAGTACACATGCTTTATTATCCAGTCACACTCTTATGGCTTTACATAGATTATCTGTTATAATCCACTGTCATTCTTTTTGTAGGAATAATTTTGTGATTTATGTGTTATGGGTTGTTGTTAAGGCCGTTATTTTTATTATATGCCATGACTGACAGCTACTGGTGTTGAGCTAATGATTTCTTTGTGGGTCCATACTTTTGGCAATTTAATTTGCATTGGATTGGTATGTTCATCAACCCGAGACAATTCCAAAGGAACCTCGATGAAAAACGCTATCTACCTCGAGAGACAACTGATGGAGTATTAATGCAGATTGAAACAACTTTTTTTCTCCACTTTATTCTTCTTGCTTTGTTTTTTTTTTCCAACATAGCTAATATGAAATGTTTTGCATGACTTCATGCACATGTTTGTCTTCTCAGTGGGTGGGAGAAATATGTGAAAAAGGGACCCAATTTGGAACTCAAAATTTTAAAAATGAATAGTATAAAATTTTTAAAGATTGCTATGTTCATCATGGATATAAAAATTTCCTCCAGTTTGTGTTTTGATGATCACACACACACACACACACACACACACACACACACACATCCATACATATAACCTATCTAGTTTTGCTCTGGTGAGATATCTACATCAATATAATTATATAGATCCAATCTACACACATTTTAGAGTGATGGAAAGACAGACACAAAGATCTGATAGATAGATCTATAAATCTCTCCAGAGCAAAACTGTACTGCTATTTTATGGGATCGGTTTTTAAGGTAGGCTAAGACCACCATGAAAAAATACTAGGAGTCCTGATAACTCAATATATTTAAGAATATAGAAGATTCAACAGCTGGTGAATGTTGGAGGGATTTGCTGCTTCTATTTAGCCCTTTAACAATGTTTAGCACCATGCCTTTCCTTCTCTTTACCCTATAGAGCCTTGGCAGAGTAAATAATAAAGATAATAGCTGATAAACGGATATTGATTGGGCCTACTCTGGCTTGTTCATTTCTATCTTGTAGGGAACTCATTCTTTCACTATCCATCTATGAATATTTATTGTCTACTGAATGCAAAATCCTAATGGCAATATAGAAACACATGGTGGCCATGAGTCTGCAACACATTATAGACCAAGAATTATTGAAGGGGAATAACAAAAAGAATCTGAACCAAAAGGTGTGTGACTGTAAAAGAGAGTGTGCTACTTATGTGGCAAGACTGAGATAGCCAATACACAACACATATATTTAATTTGTATCAATAAAATAACAAGACAATGAAACAAAAGTCCCAAGTGTGTTGGGTGAAGCCCCACTGGAGGATTTTAAGGGAGACATAAATAAGCCACAGAGATAATAAGGTATGAATTGGTCACCAACGTGGGAGCATCTATGTTATTGAGATCACATATCTACTGAAGTACTGAAATGTGAGGTTTTAAAACATGATACTAGGCTTTCTTGAGCTTGCCATCTATTAGGAGATATGAAACAATACCACATGATAGATGCATTAGAGAGTTGAAAACAAAATTTTTTTGAAGTACAGCAGGAAAGATAATTCCTAACAGGGGACATAAGATAGACCTCATGGGTGGAGGGGGCATGTAGATAGGGCTTTAAAGATCTAGAAGAAATTCCACAAGTGAACAGGTAAGAGGGCATTATAGATAGAAGGAAAATGTGAGAGAAGACATGGAGTTGTGAAAAAGAAGAGTGTATCTGAAGGGAAAAGAATATTCAGTTTGAACCAAATGTAGCTTGTACAGAAAGAAATAATATAAGGAAAAGAAAATCTGGAAAGGTAGAATAGCATCAAATTATGGAGGCCCTGGAATGCCTGGTAAAGAAGTATGAATGTTACTCAGTAGGCAATAGGGATAAAGGCAATTACAATATCTTTCTGCTTCCAAAAAAAGTCTCTTTAGAATATTTGTTACATTTCTTTTTGTAGTCCACATAGAATCTAGCACAAGACTAGCAAATAAATCATTTTCATAGTTATTTACAGGATTCTCTCAGCAAAGAATGAGCTCTCTCATTTTTCCCTGATCTCATATTTCTTCTGAATAGATTCTCTGCATGATATCCCTGAATCACCAACTGCTTGTTGGCCAACTCCTAGACGTCCCACAGACTTCTCAAAATTGGCATGTCCAAAATGAAACTCAAGCTGTCCTGTAAAATTATTAATGGTTCCTCAAACTTAACACTATATCTCTTACTTCTATGAATTTGCATGAGCTGCTCCCCATGCCAGAAATTCACTACTTTGTCATTTCCACCTCTAAGAATTCTTGACCTATTGTGAGCCTCAGTTAAGGTTCTACCATCTTTGTGAAATCTTCTTTGATTCCACCCCCAACCCATGCTCCAGAAGTTAGTGTTCTTAACCTTCTTAGCCTTCCTTGTACTAACTATATTATATTGAAAATGTAGAGAATTTTAAATTCCATTTTGCTTATTGTTAATTATGAGAAAAGGCATTTGACTTGGTAAAACAAGATGCTACTTTACATGTTCTTTTATAATAAGGTCACCCCCATCTATATATCAAGATCATTTGAGGTTCTTTGGAATATTAAATAATGGAAATAACCTTGCTCAATGACTCTCTTTGAAGAATATAAGGTGATACATAAAACATAGAGAAGTATACTCAACAAAAGTATTCAGCATTGTGATGGATGAAATCTAGCCCAGAGACCCAGAAAGCATTCCCTGTGGATGGTAAGGTCCTTTAGATGCTCTAATATGTGGATGAAATTATGTTAATTGACTCAAGCCCTAAGACATCATAGAACCTCCTGGAAGAAATTTTTAATCACTTAAAGGACTGTGGTCTAAGTGGGAAAGAGCAAATGGATGAAGATTATAAGTTTCAACTTACATTAATGGACACCTCGTAACTGTCATCCAGTGACACGCGTGTGTGTGTGTGATATAGACAATACAGGTGGATAATGAGCTTGACCCTGAGTTGATAAAGTAGGCAAGTGGGGTGTATTGCTTTCAGAAAATTCCAAAGCTCTTTTACTGATCCCACAATTTCCAGAACACCAAATACCCATCTTTTCAATAGAAACATTTTGCTGGTGTTGCTGAATGACAGTGAGACCTAGTGTGACATTACCTCTGAAGAATTAATGATGAACATCACACAGAGAGCATTAGAAAGGATGATGTTGAGTGTGAGTAGGCTGCAACAAATAATCGGTAACAAACTATGAAGAACAGGAGTAAAAGATGTCATCAAAGAATTGTATGAAAGAAAAAGAAGATAGGTCTATCATGTGGCAAGAGTAATAGATGACAAAAGTGATCCACTGTTACCCATGAAATGTCAGGAGAAAAAGAGGAAAGTCTCCCCTCTTTTGAATAGAGCCCCAGGAATGAACTTTGTGTTAGAAGTATATAAGGATTACACAGGATGGGCCAGCATAGATGGGATGTGATTTATATCTATACATAGAATTCATGAATCAATGATATCACAGAACCACTTGCATATCTGAATATTTGAACATACTATACTTATTTATATCCATATTGTATCTATATTATAGAATATAAGTGTCTTGAGGTCAGAAATCTTTTCCTTTGTATACCAGAATGTAGTGTAATGTCTAGTACATCATAGTGACTTAATAAATGTTTGTTGAATTTAATTACAAAATTTCAGAGTGATATAAAGATAATAAATATCTTGCCCCTGTCCTTTAGGAGCTAAGTATCTAGTAAGAGAAGAAATAAAATATGTACACAAAAAGTCATAATTCAAAACAGAAAATCATGAGAGAATTGTAGACAAATTGTTCTGAGAGTATGAAGAAGTTAAGGAAAGCTTTATGAAGTAGATAACAGTGGAGCTGGGTCTTGGGAGACGAGTAGGATTACAGAAGACAGAGAAAGGATAACATGGGGGAAACAGAAACATAGGCTCAAGCAGTTAAAAAAAAACTCTGTCACATTAACATTCTCTGAAAAAATAATTTAAAAATAGTTACTATATCATAAGACTTCTAGGTAGTGAGTCCAAATAATATCAACAATTTTTTCCCCCCGTTTCATCCCTTGAGTACTTTAGGCTGTAGATCATTATCAACATTTTTGTCAGGGTCATTTTTTAATCAACATAAGGTTTAGTAATTTCACTAGTAATTACTTCGCTTTTTCAGACCTCTAATCATTATTTAAGGAACTAAAATTTAAGGAAATCACCACTTAACAACATGTACATTTTTTCATTAATTGAAATTTATATTCTATCATCTGTATTAAGAGACTAATGGTTAATAAATAAGTCATAGATAGCATCACATATGATCCATTATATAAAACAGGTAGATATCATTTTACAACTGGAATCATGATGTCTTTCAATATTATTGCCATTGTTTTATAAAAATGGCCACCAAATGATTATAAAATATAACGTAAAGTCAATCCCTTGATAGAGATGCACCTATGTAAGGACAAAATTTAAAAATTGATATAATAATTGCACACTTTTTTAAAATTTCAGATTAATTCTGGGACTTTGTCACTTACATTTTGGGATCATTTCAGAAACTGGTGATTTGATTTTTTACTGATCTACATGTAGCTTAGATCTTACCTCTAGTCTCATAGGCTTACAGGATTAAAGCATCATCAATCCAGGTTTGTAAGAAACTTCAGAAGTCATCAATTCTACAGTGCTTAAGTAAGATATTTTACCTTCACTAGGACCATTTCAATGGACATTAGTCAATGAAAATTATGTTTGCATCTCAACACACAATGCAATATTGCTCAAATAATATTTTCATACAATAATGCCTCTGATTAAGATATGTATTTTTAAACCAAATAGCTTTGAGAATAGAAGCACCAACAGCACCATAATTAATGAATTTGTTAATTATCCTTTCCTGCTACATTCAACCGTACTTGCTTTTTTGATATCCTGTGAATGAAAAAAAACAAACATATTCCTCTTAAAAATGGAAAAATTTTATAGAATCCATTAAAGGACTTTAATGAACCATGAAGCAAGTATTCTCATAGTCCTCAGATTTTCCTTTGTGTTTAGGTATAGTCATAATGACTTCTAACAGAAACAAAACAAAAACCAGAGCTATGTCTACAGACTAAGATAAAATTGAAAATTAAGGTAATTATTAAGCTAATTTAATCTCCCAAAGCAAGACATTATCAATTACATATAGCCCTACTCCGTATCTGTGGTTTTATCAATATGGAGAACTACCTAAAAATACAGACACTCCCTCTAACAATGTCATCATTAAATCATTTGTACAGTTCTCTTAAAGAGTTACCTGGGGGAACTGAAAATTTTAAAAACTCACTTAAAGCCAGATAGTTATCATGTGTCAGAGACAGTATTGAACCCGAGTCTTCCCGATTCCAAAGTCATCCCTTTATCCACTTCATCATGCTACCTCTGTATCTGGATGCATCAAGTAAAATTTTATTTTGTGTTCAAATTAATCATTCCCTGAAATCACAGATTCATGAAATTTTAAACCTAAACAGGGAGAGTTTAAAGGTAAATTTTTTCTTTGTCCCATTGCTCAGTATTTAAATTCAGAAAATACAGCATAGCTAAATCATGCCTAAAGGTGATGTATGATACCATGAACACTTATATAAATAACTTGAACAAGGAAAAAAGGTGAAAGAAAAAATGAGACAGAATGTAGCTGCAGGTGGCTGAAATAAAGTAAAAAACTGGACCATACAGAACAATGTTTTCATGCATCCACAAAATTTAATAGGCTTATAAGCCACATGCAGCCTCTATTTTCTCTGTCTCAATTCACTTGATAAACCTGATGTCAGGTTTATCAGGTTTATCAAAAGCTTCTTGACTCACTTACCCAAGCCAATTTACAAAGTCAAGATATGCAAATAGTAAATTATTCTGTTTATTATTCATGATGAATAGTAAATCAGTATGTTAACATTTCTTCAAATATTTCACTAGCATTTGAGGATGATTAGAACATAAGAGTTGTTAAGAAGCTTACCTGGTTGCAAAAAAACCCCCACATCCATTCAATCTTCTTTCTTTTTACTCCATTCTCTACATCTTTCTCTCTGTTTATTGTGATGATTTTATTCTTATCTGTATTCAAAAACATGCCAAAACAACCACCATCACCATTACTACCCTACCATGCCTCAATTTTATGAAAATTGGGAAACAAGATTGAAAACAAATGGGGAAAATATGGCATAAAGAAAGCTTCTACTAAAAATATCTGTCTCCAGGTATCTGTCCAAGAGTGACATTTTTCCTTCTTCCATATTGTTCATCAGTCCTTGCCATACAAAACTCTCCTTTCTTTCTCTCTAACAGGCTCCTTGAACAAAGAGAGATGCTCTGATTAACACCATGGGCAGAAGCACAACCACAAAATTTGGTGCAGAAAGGTCAGTCGTACTTTTTTCATCATATTTTGTTATATCAGAAGCGCAAAGGAAAGGACTCTGACTAGTGCTTCCCACTACTTTCACCCCCCAGTCACCAATCTAAAGGCATTTCATGCTTGTAGAATGCACTTAATTTCAAAGTCTTATTTCAGTTTAAATGATATCATCAGTATGTATGTGTCAATGATAATAGAAAATTAAGAAGTTACTAAGAAGTATTAGCACTGATCAGAATTATGAAAAAAATAAACTCATCTAGAAGGTAGCTAGCCATTAATCCACTAATATATATATATTGGGTCTTCAGCTCTTCATTTTATTTTATTTTATTTTTTTTAAAAGCAGTTAATTTTATTTTAGTTTACATCATTCATTTCTATGAAATTTTGAGTTACAAATTTTCTCCCCATCTTTCCCCTACCCACCACCCCAAAACAGCCATCCCAGTGTATCCCCCCTCCCCCAATCTATTCTCTCCTATGTCTTCCACCCT
>CM053580.1:405369637-405387917 GCA_028627135.1 Pseudochirops cupreus
TTTGGGCTTCTTTTGTCATTTGAGTTAATCTATTTTTTTAGGGGGTTAATTTCTTCAGTCAGATTGCTGACTCTCTTTTCATGATTTTCTAGCAACATTCTTATTTCTCTTCCCAATTTTTCTTCCACTTCTCTCATTTGGTTTTCAAAATCCTTCTTCAGCTGATCTCTAGCTTAAAGGCAATCTTCATGTTTATTGGAAGCTTTTGGTGGGGGAGCTCTGGCTGTGCTGTCCTCCTGCAGCTCTCTGCCTTGGTCCTTCTTTTCCCCAAAGAAGGAATCTAGAGTTTGGTTGCTGTTCTTACCCTGCTTCTTATGCTTATTCTTATTCGTGGTTGGTCAGTCTGTGATTTTTTTTTTTAATCTCTGTGGAGCTCTGCTTCCAGAGGGGAAAGCTCTGTCCAAAATCGCTGGGGTCCTCCCAGCTGCCAGAGCTCTTAGGAAGTTTCTGGGTCCCTCTGCCACTTCTGGCTCACTGAAAAAAAAGAACCACAGGACCAAAGCCCAAGACCATGATCCGGATCCAGACTGCGCAACGCGAGAGCACTTGGCCTCTGAACGATTGCTTGGTCCCCCTGCAGTCTGCAGGCTGAAAGCTCTGAAGCGGCATTGTTGAGGCAGGTGCAGGACCTCTGCTCTCCACTTCTCAGCCCTTGAGGCAGTTTGGCCAGACTGCTTTTCTCCCACAACCTCGCAAGTCCCACTGACCTAATTCTGGATACTGCTGCAGCTGCCACCAATCCGCTCACCTGAAGCTCCAGCTGTGGCTCGGCTCCTCTCATCCAGCCACCTCCTGGCTCCTCTCGTCCAACTGCCTCCAGAACACAGCCGCAGTTTCAGGCCAGGCTGGTTTAAGTTCGCAGGGCTGATATGGTTCCTTGTAGCCGAGCTGACTTTAGTGGAAAGTATGTTTGTGTTAGTTTTGGAGTTCTAGAATTAGTTTAGAGTCATATTTTATGGGTATTTTGGGGTAGCTATGTGAGAGCGGCAATATGTTGCTGCTGCTACACCGCCATCTTGGCTCCGCCCCCAATCCACTCATATTTTAAGTATATTTATTTAATTTTTTCCCCAACTACATGTAAAAACAGTTTTCAACAATTCGGTATTTAAAATTCTGAATTCTAAATTCTCGCCCTCCCTCCTATCCCCTCTCCACATTGCTATATATATATATATATGTATATATATATATATACATACACACACATATATATATACATATATATATGTATGTATGTATGTATTTGCTATATATGCTCTCTATATAAATGTGTGTATATGTATGCCATTGCTATAGGTTATATATGTGCAGTCATGAAAAACATATTGCCACATTAGTAATATTGTAAAACACAGACAAAAAAACTCACGAAAGACAAGAAAATAAAGAAAAATTCTAAAATTAGGCTTCAATATGCGCTCCAACTCCATCAGTTCTTCTCAGGAGATTGATAGCATTTTTCATTAAAAGTCCTTCAGAATTGTTCTGATTGTTCAGATCAGAAAATGATCATTGAATTGCTGAGAATAGCTATCATTCATAGTTGGTCATAGTAAAATATTGCTGTCAATGTCAATTGCTCATTTCATTTCACATCATTTCATATAAGTATTTCCAGATTTTTCTGAGAGCACCATCAAAATGATAACCACAGCTTGGTCAGCCATTTCCCAATTTATTGGGCATCTCCAAAAGTTCCAATTCTTTGCCATCACTAAAAGAACTACCATAAATAGTTGAGTACCTATAGGTTCTTTTCCTTTTTAAAAAATGTCCTTGAGATACAGATCTAGTAATGGTACTGCTGGACCAAAGGGTATTTGTGGTTTTATAGAGCTTTGGGCCTAGCTTCAAATTGTTCACTACAGAATGGTTGAATTAGTATACCATTTGTCTACGCTGCATTAGTGTTTCAGTTTTCCACATTCCCTCCAACATTTGTAATTTTCCATTTCTGTCATATTAGCCAATCTGACAGGTATGAGATGGTACTTTAAAGTTATTTTAACTTGAATGTCTCTAATCAATTGTGATTTAGGCACTTTTTCATATGAGCATAGATAACTTTGATTACTTCATCTGAAAAGTCCCTGTTTATGTCTTTTGACCATTTTTCAATTGGAGAATGCCTCTTATTTTTATAAATTTGGCTCAATCATCTATATATTTGAGAAATGAGGCATTTTTCAGAGAAACCTGCTGTAAATTTTCTTCATACTTATGATGACTATGTGTTTCCTTCCATCCTATTTTTACCCCACTGAGCCAGCTCTCTCTTCTTTTACCCTGTCCATCCTTAATAATGTTTTACTTCTCATTGTCACTTCCCCCGATTCACCCTGCCTTCTATCAGCACCCCCTTCTTTTATTTCCTTTCCCTCCTACTTTCCTGTAGAGTGATATAGATTTCTATACCTAAGTGAGTGTGTATATGATTCTCTCTGAGCCAATTTCAGTAAGAGGAAGGTTTAAGTGATTCCCCTCCACTGTAAAAGCTCTTTTGCAACTCTTTTATGTGAGATATTTACCTTATTCAACTTCTTCCTTTCCTTTTCTCCTAATGCATTCCTCTTTTTCACAGCTTAATTTTATTTTTTAAAGTATCTTCCCCTCACATTCAACTCATATCCATGCCTTCTGTCTATGTATACTCCTAACTGCCCTAATAATTATAAAGTTCTTAGGAGTTATGAGTGCATCTTCCCATATAAGAATGTAAATAGTTTGTACTTCTTGATTACTTTAAGATTTCTCTTTACTGTTTACCTTTTTATGCTTCTCTTATGATTCCTGTATTTGAAAGTCACATTTTCTATTCAGCTTTGGTCTTTTCATCAGGAATGCTCAAAAGTTCTATATGCTATTAAATATCCACTTTTTCCCCCAAAGAATTATATCAGTTTTGCTGCATAGGTGATTCTTGGTTGTAATTTCAGCTCCTTTGCCCTCAAAATATCATATTCTAAGCCCCTCAGTTCTTTAATGCAGGAATTGATAATTTTGTGTTATCCTGACTGTTTCTCCATAGTATTTGAATTTTTCCTTCTGGATGCTTACAATATTTTTTCCTTGTACTGGGAACTCTGAATTTTGGCTGTTGTATTCCTTTGAGTTTTTATTTTGGCTTGTCTTCCAGGAAGTGATCAGTAGATTCTTTCAATTTTGACTTTACCCTCTAGATCTAGAATATCAGGGTAGTTTTCCTTGAAAATTTCTTGAAATGTGATGTCTAGACTCTTTTTTTTTATTATGGCTTTCAGGTTGCCCAATAATTCTTAAATTATCTCTGCTGGATCTATTTTCCAGGTCAATTGTCTTTTCAATAAGATATTTTACATTTTCTTCTAATTTTTCTTTCTTTTGAATTTGTTTTATTGTTTCTTAATGTATTATAAAGGCATTTGCTTCTACTTGTCACATTTTCATTTTTAAGGAATTATTTTCTTTAGTGAAATTTTGTACCTCCTTTTCCATGTGGCCAATTCTGCTATTTAAAGAGTTCTCTTTTTTTTTTTCTGTATTCCCTTTTTATCATTTGGTCTATTCTGTTTCTTCAAGTATTATTTTCTTCAGTATTTTATGCATGCCTCCCTTGTCAAGCTGTTGGCTCTTTTTTTAATTACCTGATTTTATTTTACACCAGATGGTGAGTGCAAAGCATTCCCTTTTAATAAAGCATAGACAATTAGCTTCATTCAGAATACATTTTTAATGCACACATACAAAAAAAGGATTCATATTATAAATTGTTTTGCAATGTAATTGTGCAATAGCTTGGAATACAAATGGTTTAGAAAACAAAAGCCAATGTAAAAAGACTCATTAAAACAACTAAAACAGTACAGGTTTCATATGGCTCTGATTTTTACAGTACTCTATAGTACATCATCAATATCAGAAATCTGTTCCTTCAGCTGTCTCTATTGTTATGGATTTAAAGAAATACCTTTTCTACCAGGTTTTATTTCACCTTCCTGATCCATCCAGTATTCTTTAATATCAGTCAGGACTTTTCCTTTAAAGTCCCAAATACTGATATATCTCATATTTCCAATCTGGAACATATGATCATTTTGGCTGCTGCTTTGCTTGGATGAAGCTGGTGCTTTAGAACTTTCTCCTGTCTTTTGCTTCTTTTTTTTTCCTCCTGCTGTCTTTTTTTTTTTAATTTTCATTCTTTATTTATTTATTTTGCTTTTTTTTAGAGGGGAATGCATGGCAATTTGGGTTGAGTGATTTCACCAAGGTCACACGGCTAGTGTTAAGTGTCTGAGGTCAGATTTGAACTCAGGTCCTCCTGACTACTGGGCCAGTGCTCTATTCACTGCTTCACCTAGCTGCTCCCTGTCTTTTACTTCTTTAGGTTTTTTTCTGGAAGAGCTTACTTTTTACTCTTTGCCTTTTTGTCAATTTCACTGTCAGAATCCTTCCCAGATGAGCTTGAAGAAACAAGTTCCTTTGATTTGGGCATCACTCCATTCCTGCGACCACACATTCTGCTGTTAGCTCAGGAGTCCTGTTGATTCTTTTTACAATATTTTTTTTTGGCACTCTCATTTTTCCAAAGTTTTTCTTTACCTCCATTATTTCATTTTTAACATCCTTTTTGAGCTCTCCCAGAAATCCTTTTGGAGCCTGAAATTTCTTTGAGGGTTTGTCTGCAGAGGTTTTTAACATTTGTTGTTTTCTAAGTTTGTTTTTTGATCTCATCACCATAATAACTTCTTATGATCAGGTTCTTTTGTTGTTGTTGTTGCTGTTTGCTCATTTTTGATCCTGTTTCTTGACTTCTAACTTAATGTTAAAATGGGGCTCTGCTCCAGGGTTGGAAGGGATACTGTCCCAAGCTTCAGGTCTTTCTTGCTGCTGTGATCAGAGCTAATTATGGGATTTATTAAGTTTTCAGTTCTTCCACGGTGGTATGTTCTAAGCAGAGTTGTGGTTGCTACTATTCTGGCCTGTGCTCTATGAGTGATCACAAACACTCCATTCCATACTGGAACTATGACCAGGTCCCTGATCTGCTGTGGCCACAAGTTCTGGTGTGCTAGTGCTCCTTTTCACTCTGAGACTGCAATCCAGTACTACAACTGGGATCCATGTATGTGCAATGCAACAGAGTTCTGGACCCAGAGCCAGCAAAGGGACCCCTGTAATCTTTTTCTGACCAGTTATCTCAGCTCTTTACTATCTATGGGCTGAAAACTCCCAAAACTACTGCCACTGCTGATTCAGTTGTCCACAAAGCATGTTGCTGATTTTCTGGGCTCTAGCCTGTGCTCTGCTCTCACTTGGTTACAATAGACCTTTTCTGATGACCTTCTAAGTTGTTTTGGGCTAGAAAATTGTGTCACCCTGTTCTTTAGTGGGTTATGCCACTCCAGAATTCATTTTGAGGTAGTATTTAATATTATTTGTTGGAGAATTGAGGAGGGCTCAAGTGAGTCTCCGGATTTCCCCTGTTGTCTTGGATCCATCTTGAATTCCCTAATATTTTGTAGTGACAATTTTGTAAGAGCTTGTGGTATAAAGAAACTAAACTATCTAGGTCTTTCCAAAAGCAGTCATAATTATAAAATCCTAAAGTTCTATTTAGAGCTAACGCTCCTAAACTTATTTGGCCTACTATCCCCTTTTTTAAAAAAAATTACTCAGTGCCCCCCTGGAAATCTACTTTCTTTAACAATTTTTTTAAAGTGGTATCATTTCAAAAAATATACACTTTTTAAAAATGATGCACCTTAAATTTGATAATTTATTGTAAATTTGTATTTTTTCTGTATTAAAATTTTGATGTCACAATATTGAGGCATGTAACTGTATAGCATCATATTGTAAACAAGTCATCACTCATACATATTACTGATGATGCATGCTGGATTCCTGACAATGCATGATATGCTTGCCTGCCAACACTTTCTTGTTAAGACCTGTTGATGGACTTAACCACTGATCAGTTATAACTTGTATTGTGTGTGTATACTTGGAAAATAATGTAATCAATATGACTTTAACTTTGTTACACAAAAGATGAAACATGTATGAATGGTTTTTCAAAATTTTCTTCTCTTCTCTTCTTTCCATATGCTTCCACTGTTCCCTTTTTTTTATTCAATGACTTCCAGTTGCCCATGAGGCTACTACTGTCCCCCTGGATAGTTCCAGTGCCTCCTTATGGGGCAGTATCAACCATTTTGGGAACCAACAGTGCTAAAAGGTGTAGTAGACGTAGTAGTAGTAGTAGTAGTACTAGTAGTAGCAGCAGCAGTAGTAGTGGTAGTGGTAGTGATAGTGGTAGTAGTAGGTGGTGTCTGTGGTAGTGGTGGTGGTGTTATAATAAGAAATTTTGCGAAGATACTGGTGAGATGAGTTTGTATTTGATTGTTTTGAGTTCAGAACCCTTAGAGGACAGTCATAATTCAAATTTCTGTAATATTTCTGATTATCTAGTCCACATCCCATCATTTTATGGATGAGGTCCACAAAGGTTAAGCATGTCACAGAAGGTAACATAAATAGCCTGTTGTGATGACAGGATTTGAACCTAGGTCCTCAGAAATCCAATGTGTTTTTTTAACTACAGTGTGCTACCACCCAGAATGATTTGCCCAGATTTATTAATTGTCAGATTTGTATAGTAAGTCATACAGACACATCCCCATAGAGGAGAAAAGAAGTATGATTCCCTACAACCACCATATTTTTTAAAATATCATCAAGAAAATTGAACCCTTGACCTTTTCTGTAGTCATTCCATTTTTCAAATACTTTGATGAATCTAAGTTCATCTGCTTCACCTGCTCTGTTACTGAAATTCCTGTCAGTTATCACAGCCTTCTCCCTTCATTCACATAACTGCTAAAACCTACATGTTACAAAACAATTGAGGAGAAAAATGAAATATTTTCAGTTTAGCTAAAATCAAAGATCTTTAACTTCCCCTAATTGTTAAATTGTGCCTCCTGGGAAGGACTTAGGATTTAAAATTTTTTCAATCTATTTGTGGATTTTTTTTTTGTAACTGACCAATTTGTGTCTTGGGTGAAATACCTGCATTTCTTGTCTATGCTTTACTGATAATTCTGAAAAGACTGAGATTTTTGTATAGGCATCAATAAGCTAGAGTGATGCCTCACTCCTTTGAGAAGTGAGCTGTAACTTTTTTCTTCAACTCTCATCAGAAAGAACAATAGTCCCAAGATACCATTTGCCTTCTGGTCATTACAGAGAAGTGAAACCTGGAGAACTAGATAGTGAAATATCATAACAATCAAGGGGCTCATCAAAGAGGTTTCCTTTTTTGAAATATTACTGTAGCTGTGGTTGTGTAAGATAAAGCTATGAATTCTGGGCTACATGCCTTTTATCATACAATCAGCTAGCTATGCATAAAAGAAAGCACAGCTCATCTCACATACTATGTAGACAGACCAAAGGAACTGGCAATAAATTTGGATTTTCTGTGAAGTTTGTGTTGCCTTTAAAAAAAAAAAACAACTAATTCCAAAGTGCCTGAATATTCATATTTTAATTCTTAAGAGTTTTCCTTGGTATTTATAATATTTATGTCAAAATTCACACACACTGATCCACAATTAGCAAGGCATGTGCTTTGAGTTGTTTTTCACTCTGATTGGTGATGTCAAACATCTCATCATTTGCCTCAAAACCTGTGCACATGAAATTATCTCATTCCATTCATTTTATTTCTAGAAGTTCCATTAATTTTGCTTCAAGCATCATGATACCAAATTTTAGCACATTGTGGGTCCTTAAGGAATTGAATGCAAGTAATGTGTGTGCACTGGTCAACCCATACTTTCAAGTCCCTTTGTGATTCAGCATTTTGGAGACAACTAGTCATAAATGGGGAAGCTAACTGGCTTTGTCTGTGAATTGAACCCATGATCTTGGCATTATTAGCAATAGACTCTGTCCTGCTGAGCTAGTCAGCTACAGATCTTGATGAACATTGTATCCATAATGCACAATTTCTTTGAATGATAACAAAGAGAATCAAAAATATTGTTATTGACAAGAATCACCAATTTATAGGGGTTTTGTCTGGGAGTTAAGAACTCCAAGCCAATGAGGTACCGGCTATCCTAGAAGATGAAAGAAGTACTTGTTGAGGGATCCACAAACATGGAGATGCATAAAAATATGGAGTGTTAGGTCTCTAAATTTATCTTTATTCTCACTATACCATTTCTCCTGCTGATTTTATCAGTTCCTGTGGACTCAATTATCATGCCTATTCAGATGTTTACAAAATATATCCAGCCCTAATCCTTCTCTTGAGATCAAGTCTCACATCACCAATTGTTTGTTGGGCATATTTACATGGATTTTCTTTAGGCATTTCAAAGTGAACATGTTCAAAACAGAGGTTATTATCTTCCCCTGGAATGCTGCTTCCTCACAAAAATAAATAAAATCTGTCCCTCCTCCAAACTTTTCTATTTCTATTGAAAGAACCATCATCCCTCCAGGAACCCAAGTCCACAAACATGGAGTCACAGATTTTGCTATGAATTTACCCCACATAATGTCAGGTGTTGAATCTTGTCTTGTCTTGTTGAATCTTCATGAAACACCTCTCACATTCATGCCCAACTCTAATTCAGGCTCTCCTTAACTCTTGCCATACCTGTGCAGTAGTCTCCCAAACCTTCTCTTTACTTTTAGGCTCTTTTCTCTTTAATCTATTCTCTTCAAAGAAGGTAAAATAATTTTATATTCTAATCTAATAATTCTTAACCTGTGATTGCTGTGGATAGATTGCAGAATGTCTATGTTCTTGGTTGGGAAAATGTATATATCTCTATTTTCATAAACCTCTAACTGCAATTTATTGTTTTTCTCAATTATAATTTTTAAAAATACTATTCTGAGAAGTTCATAGACTTCACCATACTGCTAAAGGAGCCCATGACAAAAAAAGAGTCAGAACCCCTATGCTATCCTTTTCACAGCTGCTTCCTTAAGCAATGGAAGATGAAAATTGTGTTAAGTTCCACTTCTAGACTGTTGTAAGCTCCTTGAGGGCAGGGACTACTTTGCTTTTTTATTTTTATTCCTAGCATTTAGCACAGTGCTTGGCACATAGCGAGTACTTAATAAATAAATATTTTTTAATTCATTCAATTATTCAAACATGGGACTTTTCATTCCACTGTCCTGTTCAAGAATGTTCCATGGTTGAGGCAGCTAGGAATAGAGCACTAGTCCTGGAGTCTGGAGGACCTGACCTCAGACACTTAACACTTACTAGCCATGTGACCTTGGGCAAGTCACTTAACTCCAACTGCCCTGCCTTTCCCCCTCCAAAAAAAGAAAAGAATCTTCCATGGCTTCCTATTATCTTCAACAGTTCCTCAAACTTGGCATTCTAGCTCTTACCTCTTTACCTTTGCATAGGCTGCCCCCTATGCCTGGAATTATACTCTTTCCCTCCTCACAGCTGTCTCTTAGAACTTCAGTTTGCTTTAAGGTTCAGCTCAGGTGCTACTTTCTCTGAAGTAAAGTATTTCACAAGCATTCTAGTCGTGAGTCTTATCCTCCTTAAATATTTTTGTATTTATTTGTTTCTTTCTGTATAATATGATTTAGTAAAGCATAAGCACAAGGGCATAAATGGCTTTTCATATTCTGTATCTGTGTATCCAAGAAAGAGGTCCTTCACATAGTAGTTACTTTATGTATTTTGATGAATTGAATTTAATAGAGCAATCTTCTTTCAAGTGAACTTAAAGAAATTCTAACTGGAGAGTTACTAAGAACATTTTATACTCACATACACTTTCTTGTGGCAATTTCTACTCCCATACATACACTAATTTATATTTTATTTATCTCTACAGATGCCTTATCTCTTACTAAAGCATATACTCCTTGAAGACAGAGACATTTTCTTTTCTTTGGATCTTTTTTAGCATCCTCCCTTCTATATTTAAAGAATGTTTGTTTTTTTTTTCCCTAGACTCATAATCTCATTCATATGAAAACTCCTTTCATCAATGTAGGCCAGGCCCTCAGAAAGCCAATATTTAGTGATTCTACAAACCTATCTTTTTTGTACTTACTCACCAAACAGAAGTGCCCCATTCAATTCACACCAAACAGGAGTGCCCCATCCTATTAAGGGAGAGAGAGTAGCAGGAAGGGGAATAGTCAAAAAGGATTCCAAGATTATAACTCTGTGTGACTGAGGTAGCATGGGGGCAACATACAAAGAAGTAAGGAAGTTCAGAAGAGGATATTTATTATAATAAATAATAAATTCTGTATCGAACATGCTGAATTTGAAATGCCAATGAGACATCCATGTGAGATATCAGAAGAGAGATTAAGACTAAATATATAAATTCTGAAGGGCATATATGGAGAAATGATATTAGAATTAATCAGAGTTGGTGTATTCAAAAAAAAAGGAGAGAGAAGGCATAAGATAGCACATTGAAGTCATCCTATATAGTGGAAATAATATAGATTGTGATCGAATAAAGAAGCACGAGAAGTGACCAGATAAGTACGAGAAACAGAAAAAGAGCAGTGATTGTAAAGTTAAAGGAAAAGAGAAACTTTTAGGAAGGAGGTGCCATTAACAGTGTCAAAAGGTTTTGAGATGTCTAGTAAAAGGGGGATTAAACAAAGACCATTGGATTTAGAAGCTAATGGATGGCAACCTTGGACAGAGCAGCTTTGGTAAGAGTTCAAAGCCCGATTGTAAGGGTACAGAAGCAAATGAGAGGTGAGGAAATGGAGTCAATGGGTACAATTTGAGAAGCTGTTAATATCAAGTGAAAGGAAATTTAATGTGGGGGAGATTTGCTTCAAAAAAAAAGAATAAAAGATAAGGAAGTGTATTTGTAAACAAGGGGAAATGTGCCAATGGATGAAACAGCATGGTACAGTGGAAAGAGCATTGGCTTTGGAATCAGAGGATCTGAGTTCAAATCATGTCTCTGTCATTTTCTATCTGTATTACCTTAAGAAAATCAAAACCCCTCTAGATCTCAGGCTCTCATCTATAAGAATTAGGTGGCTGTACTAAACAGTTTCAGAGTTTCTATCCAGCTTTAAATCTAGAACCCTAAATTCCTCTGGTCAATTAGAAAAGCTTCTAGAAGAAATAGAAGAGAATGTAAAAGGAGAAGTAAAAGGAGAAAGGGTTGGTAAGAAGAAAGGACATTTTGGTAAGAAGAAAGAACATCTGATCATTAGAGATTGAAAATGAACTGGATTCACTTTTCTTAATAGAGCATGAAATGAGGTTTCTTTTGAGAGGTAATGGAGAAAAGGTGGTATCAAGGTTTTGATGTAAAGTGAGGAATTGAAAGAATGGAGAGGGTGATAGAGTATAAGTCAGAAAGAATAAATATTTTTGCGCAACCATGACCTCCAATTGAAATCAGATATAATACAAATTTGTAGTGAATTCAGTTGGCATGGTTACATAACTCCTATCAGTAGCATTAGGCAGTACAGAAGGGAAGAGAAGGTAGATTGCTGAGAGCAATCCAGAATTGACATCTCATGGTATGAGTGGCTGTAGGATAATGGAACAACTTATTTATTCACTGGGGAGAGAGGAATGTATAATTAAAGTGGCTAAACAGAGGGTCAAGACTAGGAAGAAAAAATATGAGGCCAGAGCAAGAATGTTAGAATGTTAATCTATACTCAGGTGAAAGGAAGAAAAATTATGGGGAGGCAAAGAACATATTTAGGAATAAAGCAGATCCCTCTCTGTCTCTCTCTCTTCCCCCTCTTTCTGCCTCTCTCTCCAGGCTCCATGGAACAAGAATCCCCTCCCAAGATAAGCTCATCAGTTTTAATCTTGTCACCATGCTACTAATTCAAACCTTGATTAACACTACCTTCATCAGCTTCCTCTACTGATCTTGTGACTGGAGGACTAGAGGGTGGAGTATAAAACTCCTCCCAATGCCTTCCTTTATAGAAGATAGAAACTGGGCTTTGAGATCATTCTACTTTGTATCTATTGTTCTGTCTGCTTTCCACTCCCTGGAACAAGAACAAGATGACTCTACTTTGGGTATTACCTTATGCCCCCCCCCCCCCACCTTTTTGCCTTCTTTTGTGTGTTGTCAAGCTTCATTCAATTTTGATCTTGAGAGTGAGGACTTCTTCTTATTAATTGTAGCCCCAGCTCTAAGCACAGTGCCTGGCACATTATAGGCACTTAGAAATGTTCATTGTGTTATTAGATTGGATTGTCTCTGTTGTCTAATGAGTAGACAGATCACAAACACTAAACAAACAAGCTAAATATAAGATAACAGTTTTTTGGGAGGAATGGGGGGGATAGATGGGAGTACAACATTGCTCTCAAAGACAAATCAGAAATGGAGGAATTGAGGCCAATGGATTGAGAAACTATAGTAATGAAAACATGGATCTTTGAATAATGATGGTCATCAACATTATTATCATTATTATTAAACACTCCCACTTTAGGCCATGAGAGACTCTCCAGCACAAGTTAAAGCATGGTCTCAGCAATCCAATTGTTAGTGAAGATAATATATGCTTGAGAAGATATCACTCATGAAATGTAAGCAAATAGAAAAATCACTTTCTCACATAGAGACTGACAGTAACAACAGCAAGACAGAAATCTGCAAATGATCACTGGTTACTTTTGCTTTTCCGTTATAAAAGGAAATCTGCATTTTAAATGAGATTAATTTCAACAGACGTTCCATCAGACCAGCTGAAAGAGTTAAATTATTCAATCACTCTTCACCACATCTTAAAGAGAAGAAAAACAGGTATATGAATCTATGCAACATTTGGAAAAGCGGTGCTATTGGCTAGCAGCAGTGAAAAAGGGTGGAAAGTCTCTAAATAGCATGACAGGACCATTTCTATATTTTTCATCAAGAGACAATGTTCATAGTCATAGCAACCAGCACTACACGCTTACTGCATTGTCATAAGTAGTGTTTGGCAGACTTACTGATTTCATTCACTCAGGTAAAAATGTTGGTCTTCTTAGGACTTAGAGATCTGAATACAACCCTCTACATAGATATACAAGTGTTTTAAAGAATTAAGGATTTTTACAGCACATAAGAAATATGTTTTCCTAAAGATTCTAAGGGTGTGAATTCTCTCTTTTCTGTTAGAAAATTCACAGTAAACACAAACATTCATCTTCTCCAGTTTGGTGGTGTTTAGGTCTGTATATTGGAGACAACTTTCTTAAAATATTAATGGGAAACATTTCCCAAACACTGACACCAAACTTTAAATTAAACCAGTCTCTCAGTCACTTTATTGTTGGCTTTCTTGTGAAAGCATGCCACCACTGGGAGGGAAAAAAAATAGATAAAGGGCTAATGGGAATTTGTTTCATTGCTTCATTGCTCATTTTCAGAGGATAGATTAGAACTTTTTTCCCTTCTTAAAATAGTCCTTTTTTGAGTACCATTTCTCTCAAATGATTATACTTTAATTACTGAATATTATGACAATGCACTATCTCTCTGCTAATAACATGCTGACTTCTCCCATTAGCCATTAGGCTTGCGACCCCCTCGGTGTCAAAGAAGAACACTTAAGGACACCCTGGTGTGAGAAAATGCTACTTTCCTCCCTCTCATAGTTACAGGAAAAATTTCGTCAATGGTTTTCCTCTGCAGAAGCCTAATGTGTTCAGAGATCCACGCTTAACACCTCCAGAAAGTTATATATCAGGCTTGTGGTTGTTCTCATTTGCCACTAACCATGACTTTCCCCTCACCCCCCAAATGCATTTAGAGTAAAATAATTTAACTGTCAGTTTCTAATGTCACAAGGACAAGGGGCAAGGCAGGATTTGTATAGTTTGACTAAAAGTCATGGCTGATACAGCTTTGTCAAAACTGGGTCCTTTTCATTCATTTCAACTCTTTGGAGGAGTGTAAACTGGTAGAGTGATACTTTTTTTTTTTGCTGATATCGTTGTTCATAAACTTTTTTAGGATTCTCATGGCTGGTGTTGAAAGGTAAAAAAGGAAAAGAATAGAGACAATACTGGTTTCTCCAAGTCAATTCACTATGGATCTATTAATCACCCACAATATTTAAAACTCAGTTGTAGGAGTCAAGCAAGATCAAATAGACAGAGGCTAAACTTCAAGTCAGAGAAAAGTGGGTTTAAATACTGCCTCTAGAACTTGCTAGCTGTCCAGCCATGGGCAGCTAGAAGTTGCAGTGGATAGAATGCTGGCCCTGGAGTCAAGAAGACTCATCTTCCTCAGTTCAAATTTGGCCTCAGATACTTACTAGATGTGTAACTCTAGAAGTCACTTAATCCTGTTTGCCTCAGTTTCTTGATCAGTAACTTGAGGTTCTATAACTCCAGATTAACTTTTTTAGATTTCCTTCAAATAGGCCAGTCTTTGGTGTTTCCATTTTCAATAATATAAAAACATAATGTTCTGAATTCATAAATTTAAGTTAATTGCATTTACTGAGTTGCTGAGAGAAGAATTAGAAACACAAAGAAAAGGTTAATACTAAAAGGTTTAAATAATAGTTCAATTACATAACAGAAATGATGATGCAACTAACACAGGATAAATTACTTTAAAAAGCAATTATTCATATAATAGTCACTTTGGGAGTTGAGGAGAGAGGAATCACTTTGAAATAGTATGAAAGGGAATATTTCATAAAGAAGAGATCTGAAAAAGCAATTGAAGGGTAGGTAGGATGTGGATAGGCACAAAGCAGGAGGAAGGACATTTCCTTGGAATCCCCTTTTCTCACTAACAGAATCAAGACACAAGAAAATCTCCATATACCAGTAACTAAAAATACAAGAAGTGTAAGCATCAAGTCTTGCCCTTATGGCTCAAAAATTACATACAAACAAGAGGTATAATACACTCTGCCTAAAAACAATATATGTGGAAAAGATCTAGGGTTTTCAAGTAGACTTTAAGTTGAATATAAATCAACAATGCAACAGATGCCAAAAAAAAAATGCTAAGGTACCTCACAAGTTATTAGAAGTGTGACCAGAACAAGCAAAATCACTGGTCCACTGCCTTCTGAACTTTCAGTCCATAAATTAAGAATTGCATTTGAATCTCTATGTCAATCAAATGAGAACATTTTTAAGACCAGATGGGTTATGATAATGATGAGGGACATGGAAACTATTACGTAATAGAAATGAATGAAGAAAATGGGAATATGAAAGGTGTTTACAAATATTTGAAAAATAATGTGACAGAACATCAAAAAAATATGATCTGGGTAGGCCAAGCTAATATAATAAAAATGACAATTCTAACTAAATTAATTTACTTTTTTGGTGCCAGACCAACCATACAAACAAAAAATTATTTTATAGAGCTAGAAAAAATAACAAAATTCACCTGGAAGAACAAAAGGTTCAGAATCTCAAAGGAATTAATGAAAAGATATGCTAGGGAAGGTGGCCTAGACATACCAGATCTTAAATTGTATTACAGGGTGTTCCTAAAGTATGGAAACATAGGAAATCTCATTAACTTTGCTTATTTTCAAGAAATGAAATGAATGAAATTTTCAACAACATTTTATTTAATCAGCACAAACTTTAGCCATGACAATTTCATATGGAATAAAAGCTTTTGTTAACTATTGGGGACTATTTTCCATATTAACGAGATTAATAAAATTAATTAATTAAATTTCCTATGTGTCTCCCATGGCTTCCTGTGAAATCTCATTTATGCTAATTAAATAAAATGTTTTTGAAAATTTCATTATTTCATTTCTTGAAAATATGCATAATGAGATTTCCTATATGTCCAGACTTTAAGGATACTACATATAAAGCAGCAATCATCAAAACTACTTGGTACTGGCTGAGAAAAAAAAGTCATGGATCAGTACACAAGACATAGTATTCAATGACTATAGTAATCTACTGTTTGAACAACCCAAAGATCCCAGCTTCTGGGATAAGAACTCACTATTTGACAAAAAGGGCTGGGAAAACTGGAAAATACTATGGCAGGAACTGAGTATAGACCAATATCCTACACCATACACCAAAATAAAGCAAAATGGGAACATAATTTAGATATAAAGGCTGACAGTATAAGCAAACGGGGAGACCAAGGAATAATTTACCTGTCAGATTTATCGAGAATGGAAGAATTTATGACCAAACAAGAGATAGAGAGATAGAGAACATTATGAAATGCCAAATGGAAAATTTTGATTACATTGAATTGAAAAGTTTTTCATAAACTAAGCCAACGCAACCAAGATTTGGAGGGAAGCAGAAAACCGGGAGAGAATTTTTACCATGAGTATCTCTGATAAAGGCCTCATTTCTAAAATAAATGGAGAACTAAGTCAAATTTATAGGAATACAAGTCATTTCCCAACTGATAAGTGGTCAAAGGACACGAACTGGCAGTTTTCAGATAAAAAAATTAAAGCTATGTATAGTTATATAAAAATTCTCCAAATCACTATTGATTAGAGAAATGCAAATCAAAACAAATCTGAGGTACCGCATCATACCCATCAGATTGGCTAATGTGACAAAACAGAAAAATTATAAATGCTGGAGAGGATGTGGGAAAATTGGAACACCAATGCATTGATGGTGGAGTTGTGAACTGATCCAACCATTCTGGAGAGCAATTTTGAACTATGCCTGAAGGGCTATAAAAATGTGCATACCCATTGATCCAGCAATACCACTTCTAGGACTGTCTCCCAAAGAGATGATAAAAATGGGGGAAAGACCCACATATACAAAAAGATTTATAACAGCTCTTTTTGTGGTGGCAAAGAATTGGAAATTGAGGGCATGTCCATCAATTGGGGAATGGATATTGTATGATTGTAATGGAATACTATTGTACTATAAGAAATGAGTAGGTGGACTTCAGAAAAACTTGGAAAGACTTATATGAACTGATGCTGAGTGAAATTAGCAGAACCAGAAGAACACTGTACACAGTAACAGTCACACTGTGTGCTGACTGACCTTGATAGACTTAGTTTTTCTCAGCAATGCAAGGCTTTCAGACAACTCCAGAAGAATTATAAGTTCCTTAAAGGAAGTGCCTGTCTTTTGCCTCTTTTTGTATCCCCTGTGCTTAGCGCAGTGTCTAGTATATAGTAGGAGCTTAAATGTTTGTGGAGTAATGAAAGAACAGGCAACAGACAAAACCTAAAAAAAATGACCAGAAAACTGTATGAAAATCCAAGAATTCCTATAGCAGTCAGAGCCTTGTCTTGGCTACTAGATCCAGAACCAAGCAGAGCCAGTTCACACCACTGAAAAATATGGGTGAGGGGTGGAGCCAAGATGGCGGTGTAGGAGCAGCAACATATCGCAGCTCTCACATAGCCATCCCAAAATACCCATAAAATATGACTCTAAACTAATCCTAGCACTCCAAAACACACATAAATATACTTTCCACTTAAGTCAGCTCTGCTATGAGGAACCACATCAGCACTGCGAACCAAAACCAGCCTGATCTGAAGCCCTGGATGATCCCTGGGGGTGGCTGAATGGGAGGAGCCAAGGTGAGTGGATTAGCGGCAGCTGCAGCAGCTTTCAGAACTAGGTCAGTGGAGCTTGCAAAATCAGGGGAGAAAAGTGGTTCAGCAGAAAGGCCTCCAGGGCTGGAAAGTGAAAGGCAGAGGTTTTTCACCGGCCTCCACATTGCAGCTTCCGAGCCCTCGGCCTACAGACAGCAGGGGGACTAAGCAATTGTTCAGAGGTCAAGTGCTCTCACGTTGAGCAGCTTGGATCAAGATCGTGGTCTTGGGCCTTGGTCCTGTGAGTCTTCATTATCCAGTGAGCCGGAAGTAAGTAGGAAAGGGACCCAGCACCTTCCTGAGAGCTACGGCAGCCGGAAGGACCCCAGCGATTTGGGACAGAGCTTTCCCTTCTGGAAGCAGAGCCCCACAGAGATTAAAAAAAAAAAATCATGAACTGACCAACCATGAGTAAGAATAAGCATAAGAAGCAAAGTAAGAACAACAACCAAACCCTAGATTCCTGCTTGGGAGAAAAGAAAGATCATGGCAGAGAGAGGGAGGAGGAGAATGCAGCCAGAGCGCCCCCACCAGGGGCCTCCAATAAACATGAAGAATGCCTTAAAGCTAGAGATGAGCTGAAGAAGGATTTTGAAAACCAAATAAGAGAAGTGGAAGAAAAATTGGGAAGAGAAATAAGAATGTTGCAAGAAAATCATGAAAAGAGAGTCAGCAATTTGACTGAAGAAATTAACACCCTAAAAAA
>CM053580.1:405388417-405408189 GCA_028627135.1 Pseudochirops cupreus
ACAGAATTTTACAACACTATAACAAAGAGAGCACACAATAAACACAGAAAACAATATTTTAGGGTGGGGCTTGATCACAAGCTCCCCATCATTCCCCTCCCCCCAAACAAATGGGGTCCCAAAATCTTGGGGTAAGGGGCGAAGGTCTCTTCTTCCATGGCTACTTACTGCTGGAATTGGACTTAGAGCTGTCCCTGTCCCAAGGGGACCCATTTGAGAGGTCAGTTCTTTAGCCAGCATTTGGAATGTGCTTGATGCCAGGTCCAGGGGTGACACGTCACAGTTGTGGACAGGGGGTGACACCCAGCTTGAGCTATCGGGCATCTACAGGTGGAGGGTACCAAGCCTGTGGAAACAAATCTAGCAAATAAAGTAAACAGACAAAAAACCAAGAAGAAGCAAGTAGACAATAACCAGAAACAAGATGGATATAGGATCAGCCACGCTACTGGAGTCCATGAGCCCACTATTGTAGCCTCACTCAAGGTAGAAAATATGAGTCAAGGCTACAATTTTATAATCATCTTCTCTGGAATAAAAAATAGTTACAGTGTTATCCGTCCCATGTGCTACAATCTCTGCAGCCTTTGGAACATCTGGCTTCCATTTTACCCATATCTCAGCTCCCAATTTTATTCTATCAGTAGAACCAAATCCTTCAGTTCCTCTGATAGTTATTTTGCAAGGAGGGTCAGTTTTTACACGTGGTATTGTTTTACAAGGAACGATAATCACTTGAACTATCCTATCATTTTTATGAATCTGTATGGGCCCTTCACCTAAATTATGGAATGTCACAAAAATTTCTCTTTGATAATTAGAATCTATTACTCCAGCCAATACATGTATTCCTTGAGCTGCTAATCCTGATTTGGGCAAAATCTGTCCAAAGTGATTTTTAGCGATTCTTATGCATATTCCAGTGGAAATTTTTCTTATTTCTTTTCATTCCAACCAAATGTAAATCATACCCCACTGAACCAGGTGTTCCTGGGCATGGTGCTGGGACTTCTGGCCTCAAAGTCCAATACTCAATATTTTGGATCTTATGTGTTTGCTATTTTCTAATTTGCAGATTTGGGGTCATCATTCTGGCTAGAGGTGTACTTCCTCCCAATGGTCTATTATTCAAATTACATAAACTCAAGAACAAATTATCCTCCAATGTTGATAACTTCCTTAACTGTTCTTTCAATAATCCATTTATTCTTTCAATTAACCCAGATGCTTGTGGATAATATGGAATATGATGTATCCATTCTATATTGTTTAGCACACAATACCTCTTCATTTCATTACCTTTGAAATGTGACCCATCGTCACTTTGAATCTGCATTGGGGTTCCATAATATGGACTTATGAGATCCAGAGTTTTACAGGTGTTTTTCTGGGTTGCATTCTTATAAGGACAAGCCACCAGTACATCTGAATAGGTGTCAACACAAGTACATGTAAATCTGCGCCCTTTGTCTTGTGGTAGTGGACCAATATAATCTATTTGCCAGATTTGGGCTGAGACCTTTCCTCTTGCTGTTTCTCCAGTCACTACCTGAGGAACAGTTCAGTCCTTTTCCAATTGACATATATGACATTCTTCTGCTATCTGTTTTAACAGTGAATGAGAGATACTAATACCTCAATCTTGTGCCCACTGGTGTGTGGCCTGGACCCCTAAATGGCTGGCTGTTTGGTGGACCCATCTTGCTAATACCGGATCATCAGTTGTTGCCAAAGTAGGTATGATATATTCAGTATCAATCTTGGCCAGTCAATCAGCATAAGCATTGTACTCACGTTCTGGCGTGGTGAGGGCCACATGAGCATCTACATGAAAAACTGACATGTCAGTGACCAAAGACATGTTCCAGATAACTTCCCATAATTCTTTGCCCCAGATTTGTTTGCCATGAATTTCCCAATTTTGATTTTTCCACATGGGCATCCATGTAGCTAACTCATTAGCTACCACCCATGAATCGGTGAATATATGACACTGTCCTCCTTGTTCTGTTTTGATGGCTTGATGTACTGCCATAAGTTCAGCATATTGACTACTTCCACCTATCCCAGTACTTTCCAAAGTCCTTCTAGTACATGGGTCATAGGCAATTGCTTTCCAATGTCTTTTTTGGCCCAAATATTTCACTGTCCCATCAGTAAACCATGCATGTCTCTTTTGTTCTTCAGTTAATCCATCATATCCCTCATTCCATTTAACAGAGGACTGTACCCACCATTGCCTTGGCTCAGGAGGTGAGTCATTCCCTTCAGTTTCTATGTTTGCCACCAATTCAAGTAGAGCAGAGACTCTGCTTTTGCCTGCTTTCACTCTATTTTGAATATACCACTTCCATTTGATTATACTAGCCTCTTGAGCATGTCCAATTATGTGAGAAGCCAGGGTACTCATTACCCAGGTCATAATCAGGATTCCAGGTCTTAATATCAATTCATGGCCCAGAGTCAGTTGTTCAGTCTCCAGTAAAGCCCAATATGCAGCTAACAACTGCTTTTCAAAAGGTGTATCCTGGACTCCAGATGAAGGGACTTTCCTACACTAAAATCCCAAGGGTACATTTCAGCTCTGTTGTTTTTGCCATAAACTTCAGTTTGCATAATCATCCTGTACAGTTACTTGCAATTGCACTGGACCACTAGCCATAAATATAGGGCCAATTGTATGGCAGCCTTGGCTTCTTAAAAAGCTTTACGCTGCTCAAGTTCCCAATCGAATTCATATTTTTTCTGAGTGACTTTATATAAAGGTTTCAAAATCTGTCCCAAATGTAGAATGTGGTGCCTCCAGTATCCAAACAGTCTTATGAATTTTGGGGCCTCCTTCTTATTAGTAGGGGTGGGGAAAATCCTGAATCTTTTGTTGGGCTTGTGAAAGAATCTCTCTTGGTCCCTTGTTCCATTATACACCCCAAAATTTTACATTTTGAGCTGATCTTTGAACCTTTGCATGGTTAATTTCCCACCCTTCCTACTTTTTATATGCTCAATTAGAAGGGTCAAACTCCTCTCCACTTCTTTTGCATCTTTTCCCTGTATCTTGATATCATTAATATAGTGGGTAAGTTTTACACCAGGTAGCTTCAATTCATCCAACTGTTCAGCCACAATCCTGTGACAAATAGTGGGGCTGTGCAGGTATCCTTGTGGCAAGTGGGTAAAAGTATATTGTCTACCCTGCCAAGTGAAAATGAACTGGTCCCATTGTTTAGGGTCTATTGGGATGGTGAAGAAGGCATTTGCCAAGTCAATAACTGCATACCAAGTCCCATCTTATTTCTGGATCCTTTTTATTAAGATGACAATATCTGGAACAGCAGCATGCAAAGGAGGAGTCACCTTATTCAATTGTCTATAATCTGCAGTCATTCTCCATGTCCCATATGATTTTCATACTGGCCGGACAGGATTATTCCAATGTGTGGTTGAAGGGACTAACACTCCTGCTTCAACATATTCCTTTATAGTAGTGGTAATTTCATCTTGCCCACCTGGCACACGATGCTGCTTTAAAGTAATTACTTCAGAAGGTTCAGGTAAAGTGATTGGGTCCATTTTTATTTTCCCACAAAAACTGTACTAATTCCTGTCTTCCTTACAGCAAATTGGTATCTTCCTTCAGGTAAATTCAGAGTCATGCCTCTCAATATATCTGTTCCAATGATGTATTCAGGAATGGGTACAGCAACCACAGTATATTCTTTCTTAGGTAACTGCCCAATTTTCATTGTTATTTTAACTTGTCTGGCTGATGTTTCAGCCCCTCCAAGCCCTGTGATGGTAATAGGAGTTCCATGTTTAAACTTATCAGAATTTCCACAAGTAAGTGTGGCCTCAGCCCCCATATCCAGCAACACCCTAGTTACAGTAGTTGATCCATTCTTCCCATATGGGGTCTGCAATCTCCCCAGTATATTTCTTTAGTCTGGGCTGGGGCTTGGCCTATTTCTTATTCTCTTTGAAGGTGAGGCAAATTTGGATACAATGATTCAGATTCTTCCTGAAGGTGGGGCAAACTTGGATATTCAGGAGTACCTGCAGGGGTGGTTCTTGCTTCCCTACTCATTCTAATGTTAAGTACTTTTTCTTGGTACATCTTATGCAGCTCTTCAGCTGGCATACCATATATTCTTCTAAAATCCACCCCTGCTCTCAATAGAGCAGTAAATAGTTCCCTTCTTGTCAATCCATTTTGTCTTTGAATCCTCTGGCTATTTACTCTTCTCTCTCAAGGAAATTTATCTCTTTCCCATTCCCCTAAATCACTTAATTGTGAAGTCTTATCCAGCACCTCTGAAAGAGGGTGCCCTACTTCCCCAATTAATAGAGTCAGAATTAGGTGCTTGTAAGCAGGAGGAGCTATTTTCACTATAATATTTCTATGAGGAACTCCTAGGGGGGTATCATGATATGTATTTGCACTTCCAAGCATGATAGCAGTTTTCATTACCTCCTCCTTTAGCTTCGTCATACAGTCTGTAAGTGAGTACCAGGGTCTGTCTCCACCAGGCCACATAGAATCAGTAGGATATTGCTTTTTGCATCCCTTTGCAGCTAAAGCTAACAGATTAGTTCTGTGGATGCCTCCTCATGTATGGTGATCCCTAAAAGCTTGGTGTACAAAAGGATTCTGACACGCTTATGAATTTTAAGGAGTCCACGGTGTCCACTGTTACTCCTCCGGCCCCTTCCTCCATGATTCTTACTATTGAAGACACTAAAGACTCTCCCATTCTTTGGGGGAATCTACTCAATATATCAGAAATTTCCTGTTGAGTGAAATCCTCAATTATCTCCCTGGACTCTATTTGGCCCTGGCAGCTCTCCTGTCTTCTTCGTACGGGGAGAGCTTCTACATTAGAAGACTCCTCAGCTAACCCTGTTCCATTCTCCTCACACACATTCTCCTGGCAGCTGTCTGGGCAACTCTACCCAGCCTGTGCAAATGCTGCATGTACATTCCTTCTGCTAGTTTTTTGCTTCCTTTTAGCTACATGAACAGTAGCTTGCTCTTCCACTTGAGACTCTACAGTTTGCTCTTCTAAATACTGTGGCAAAGAAGAATTGTCAGGCAAACCAGCCGACTCCGTAGCCATCTGAGCTTTTTCCTTCATCAGCTTATCTCTACTTTTACACATAAGGTGATAACTTGTTATCAGGACCCAGCCTCTCCTGCACACTCCTGCCAGTTCTTTGCCTGGTTCTATGGATATTCCTTGCAAACATCTTTCTAAATCTCCAGGTTCTCCCCCTTTCAGCCTTGATTCCCAGTTTTCACGATGCCCTGTGCTTTTGGCCCATTCTCTGGCTAGGGAGGAATAAGGCAAATCCTCCCATCCTGGGATAGCTATTTCTCCCTCTACAGCCCTCCTGCTTCCAAATAGAGGCCTGACATTTTATGATCCCACCCTCGTCACCAAATGTATCAACAATGCTGTATTCACAATGCCTACAATAACTATAAATATGCTGATATGGGTATTAATCACAAAATGTAACAGGCTCTCTACATGAGAAATATAGCTAGAACATTTATTTAAATACCAGAAAACAGAGTCCCAAAACCAGAAAGTCAAAGCCAACACGGTAGTTATGAAATTGGCACATGTAGTTAAAGTACTAAACACCCACATTCTCAAGCCTTCAAAACAGGACAGGCTACCTCAGGAAAAGATCCTCCTCTCCTCACTCACGACAACTGCTCAGAGTCCAGGCAGCTTGCTCCCAGCAGCTCCAGCCCCGCCACAGTTCCCATCCCTGGCAATCCTCAGCAGGAGTCCTTAGCAGAGATTCTGGCTGGCTCAAAGAAAAAGGAGTTTGTGGCACAACCACAGCCGCTGCTGCTGCCACTGCTTCCAGTCACCACTGCAGGGACACTAGCTTGGTTCTGGCTTTTTCTTGCTCCACCCCTTCCTGCTATGTCAGCAAGTTCAAGGGACATAGAAGATCTTAAAAACCCAGTATCATTACATCCACTTGACATTGTCTTTCAATTAATTTCCATATTTAGAAATGGAGAAAGCAAAGCTAATCTTAATCAATGCTTCTATAGGGAATAATAAAAATTGGTAGTGTTAACATATATAATAGTATATTCAGAATGATCCTAAATTTTGACTCTTCCAATTTGTTTCCATGAATCTGTTCAGCTCTACAGGCACTCAGGAGCATTTATATTTGCATCTTGGATAGTAGTCTGAGGAACCTAAGAAGTAATGTTGCTACATTTCTAGAGATTATAGAAATTCACAGCAGCAGATTGAAATAATTTGTCTTTTCAGCGGTTCTTTTTCTGTTACCACAAGTGGGACTATATTTAAAATAAACATCACTTATTAATGTTTATTATTCACCACGCTTGAACCTTGATTTGGTCAAATGGAAAGTAGGAGATTGGATGAAAATATGATGAATTTATAGAAATCTCCTCTATACAGTTCTCAAGAAAACTACCAACTCTAAACTTCATTTCAGAGAAATGCACGACCATAGACAATATATATTCATGAAGGGTGTAATTAGAGCAAGTTCAATACAATTCCATTTTATTACATTATATTCAATAACCATTTATAAGGCATCTACAGTTATCCCTTCCACATGGGAGGGATGGCTAGGGGTGTGGCACCCTGGTGATCTAGAAAATTAATGTAAAATTTTGGCCCTCCCTTCATACCAGAGAAGAATGATTTTTTTTTCTGTTTTTCTTTTATGTGATATTTGTACAACTTTATTATAATATTTGGGTCAGGTATTTTGTCATAGGCTCTCTGTCATATGCTGGCCTTTGTGTGTTCTCTGTAGCTTCCATAAAACTCCCTCCAAATTCCCATTTAATTTCTTATGCCAATTTGTGATAAGTCAAAACCACAATGGGGAAGTCAAAACCACAATGGGGAAAGTTACAAATGTGGAAAGCATAAGTATACTACGTACTACAATGTGAAAAGCACTGGTGATATACAGAAAAAAAGTTAAGTAGTCCCTTGAAGTGTTTACATTCTACTACAAGGAAATGTGTACCTTTAGATAAATAGAAAATATATACGAAATAATTTCTTTCTAAATTTTTTTTGTTAATTAATTTTTAGTTTTCAACATTCATTTCCACAAGATTTTGAGTTCCAAATTTTCTCCCCATTTCTCCCCCCCCACTCTGAGATGGCATGTATTCTGATTACACCTTCCCCCCATCTGCCCTCCCTTCTATCATCCCCCCTTTCTCTTGCTTGTATGTTATTCCCTCCTTAACCCAAATTCAATATGAATAAGGTTCACTCATTCCTTCTTATCTCCCCCATTTTCTCCTCCAATGTAAAACCTTTTTCTTGCCTCTTTTATGTGAATTTACCCCCACTGTATCTTTCCTTTTCTCCTTCTCCTAATATATTCCTTTCTTACCCCCTTAATATTATTTTTTAGATATCATCCCTTCATATTCAACTCACTGTGCCATCTATCCATCCATCCACCTGTCTATCTGTCTATCTATTTATATTTCCTCCAACTATCCTAATATTGAGAAAGATCTCATGAGTTACAAATATCATCTTCCCATGTAGGAATGTAAACAGCCCAACTTTGGTAAGTCCCTTATGATTGCTCTTTCCTGTTTATCTTTTCATGTTTCTCTTGAATCTTGTATTTGAAAGTCAAATTTTCTATTCAGCTCTGGTTTTTTTCATGAAGAATGTTTGAAAGTTTTCTATTTCATTGAATTTCCATTTTTTCCCCTTGAAGTGTTATACTCAGTTTTGCTGGGTAGGTGATTCTTGGTTTTATCCTAGGTCCTCTGACCTCTGCAATATCATAATCCAAATCCTTTGATCCCTTAATGTAGAAGCTCCTAGATCTTATATTATCCTGATTGTATTTCCACAATACTTAAATTGTTTCTTTCTGGCTGTATGCAATATTTTCTCCTTGATCTGGGAACTCTGGAATTTGGCTAAAATATTCCTAGGAGTTTTCCTTTTGGCATCTCTTTCAAAAGGCAATCAGTGGATTCTTTCCATTTCTATTTTGCCCTCTGGTTCTAGAAAATCAGGGAAGTTTTCCTTGATAATTTCTTGAAAGATGATGTCTAGGCTCTTCTTTTGATCGTGGTTTTCAGGTAGTGCAATAATTTTTAAATTATCTCTCCTGGATCCATTTTCCAGGTGAGTGTTTTTTTTCTAATGAGGTATTTCACACTGTCTTCCATTTTTTCATTCTATTGGTTCTGTTTTATAATTTCTTGATTTCTCATAAAGTCATTAACTTCTATTTACTCCATTCTAATTTTGGAGGAACTATTTTCTTCAGTGAGTTTTTGGACATCCTTTTCCATTTGGTCAATTATACTTTTTAAGGCATTCTTCTCTTCATGGGCTTTTTGAACCCCTTTTGCCATTTGGGTTAGTCTATCTTTAAGATGATATTTTCCTCAGTATTTTAGGGGGATCTCCTTCAGCAAGCTGTTGACTCTTTTGTTCATGATTTTCTAGCATCACTCTCATTTCTCTTCTCAGTTTTTCCTCTACTTCCCTTACTTGATTTTCATAATCATTTTTGACCTCTTCCAGGGCTGCAATGAATTCATATTTTTCTTAGAGGCTTTTCATGCAGGAGTTTTGACTTTGTTGTCTTCTTCTGGTTCTATTTTGATCTTCTTTGTCACCAAAGAAAGATTATATAGTCTGATTTCTTTTCCTCTATTTACTCATCTTCCCAGCCAAATACTTGACTTTCTTACTCTTTCTCAAGGTAGGACTCTGCTTCCAGTTGGTGTGGGTGTGGGTGGGTGTGTACTGTCCCAGGTTTTGTGGGTTTTGTATCAGCCACTAGATCCCCCACCATCTGTGGGTCCCTAGCTCTGGAAATAGCAGCTGCTACCCCAGAAGCAGCCTCACTGTGCTCCGCTCCTAACCTGTTGCAATAGATGCTTCCTGCTAACATTCCAGGCTGTCTTGGGCTATAGATGTGTTTCAATCTGTCATTTTGTGGGTTCCACAGGTCTAGAATTAGTTTAGAGTCTTTTTTTATAAGTATTTGGAGGGGTTTTAGGGAAAGCTCAAAGTAAATCTCTGCTTTTACTCAGCCATCTTCGCTCCACCCCCTAAAAGTAATTTCTCAAGGAAGATAACACTAACAACTTGAGGAAGAAGGAAAGGTTTCTCATAAAAGGAAACTGTATTTGAGTTGAATCTTTAAGGGGGCTCAAAGATCCATCTATGCTACTTGAACAGTTGGTGGTATAGATCTAATGACAGGAAAGGATTGACTGTCCAACTGGCCCATAATACAAATCACGGGTCTCAGAAATGAGTCTTCACCAGAACTCTGCACTGTGGTCTTCATGCTCCATTTATGACATTTCAGCTTTCAAGTTTGAGACTTGTAAGAAGTCATATGTGACTGCCATGGAGGTAGATTGGATTTGTTTTCCTTGGTCCCAGAAGGTAGAGCAAAGAACTGATGGGCAAAAGTTAAAAAGTGATCAAGGTTGCATAAGAATAGTGATTCCTTATCAAGTAAGCCTTGTGTCAGATGTTCTCTGAGCTTCATTCCAAATTTAAAATTGTATGCTTTGTTTTCTATGTTTCAGGAGACTGTTACAGGTGACCTTCAGCAAAGAAACTCAAAACCCAAATCCTAAGTTATATGTCATTAGAAGAGACAAATGCTTAAGTTCGGAATGAAGTAGGTTGTTTTTGTTGTTTTCCTACGTTTTCCTTTTTTTTCATTTACATATGTTGTGATAAAATTCAGTGAAAAATGGGACAGGACAAATGAATTGTCATGGCTGATAAAAAATTAAAATACGTAGGATTACAAAAAAATTATATTGAATGTAACTGTAATTTTGTTCCCAACCAAGTCCATGAACCACCTAAAAACCATCACAAATTCTATGTAAAGAATGCTGTGCTATGCTACTCTGCCACACAGTGTCCACTGTAGGAAGATGTAGCAATTATTACGGATAAAAAATAAGGATGAAGGATTGTGAAAAGTAAAGGATCATTGATTTAGAGTTGGAAGGGACTTTAGAGGTCAACAAGTTTAATATCCCATTTTACAGATGAGGAAACTGAGTTTCCCAGACATTCAGTGATTTGTTCCAGAATCAATAGTAAATGTCTGAAGTGAGATTTGAATGCAGATCCCCCTAACTTCAAGTTCATTACAGTACTCCCTATGTCATGCTGCCTCATAGTGTGGGATCTAAAATTTAAGTTGATTTTGTACCATAATCATAACTTTAAAGTACAGAAAACAAGGTGTGGGGTTGGCAGAGTACTTAGAAAATCTTAAGTGTCCTAGAAATGCTTAAGGATGGCCCAAAAAGGTAAAAATAAAGTAGTCAAACAGGAAGGGTCAAACTTAGCAGCAAAAACTTTCAGAAAAGTAGATTTGCAAATGTGACATGCTTTATAAATTAATCAGATCTATTGCTGTTGAATATTAATATTTCTGAAAAAATAAACAGAGAGAGTACAATGGTGAGTCATTTAACTTCCCATTCCCAGGAAAATCTCACTGACTGGTAACTTGTTCATCCATACGACTGGATAGAGTTTTCATACCTGGATTTCTCTACGCTAAATAGGTTACTAAATCACAAGTCTATCCCAGAGATAGACAGATACAGAGGGAAGGAAGTAGGCAGGGAGGGAGGAAGGGAGAAAAAGAGAGAGAGAGACAGAGAGAGAGAGAGAGACAGAGAGAGAGAGAGAGAGAGAGAGAGAGGGAGAGAGAGAGATCTTAATCCTTATCTATGTATGTGGTTTCTAATAATTCTTACTGATACTGGTTCCTTGAAATTTTAACCAAGGTCCTTTGATTATGATTTACCAAAAAGCAAGCATTACCTAGTAAAAGAGAAGACCAAACTCTAGTAGAACATTAGACATGTGGAAACCTGGATTGGAGTTCTCACCCCATGATTTATTAAACATAAACATGAGAAAGTTACTGGGCTTCTCTGGGTCTTGGTCTCCTTACCTGTAAAAAGGAAATAATGAAATTTCCACTACCTAGATCTCAGGGTTGCCAGAACAAAAGGCTCTTTGAAAATGGGAAAGTATTATATAAAATGTAAATTCTGATCATGGTGATGGACAGCATGGTGGATAGCAGGAGCATAGAACTTGGAATCTAAAAACTTGGGTTCAAGTTCTGGCCTTAGTTATCTTGTTATATGACTCTCAGTAAATTGTCGAATTCAGTGTAAATATATGTTCATTACCTATAGAGAAGAGCGTAGTGCCTGGCTCATGGCAGGCACATAACATGAATTGCCATTGCTGTGCTAGAAAAAAATAAGATAAATAAGACATAGTTCTCCTTGTCCCCCTGAAGTTTAGCAGCTTTTCAAGCATCAGTTTTCTCATTTTTAAAATGGGAATTATAACATTTGCCATGCCTTCCTCAGAGATTCTCTCTGACGATCAAATGAAATAATGCCTATGAAAGCACTTTGCAAACTGTATAAGGCTATACAAATGTCATATCTGATGGTCCTAAAGCTCTGTAGTTCAGAATAATCAATCCAAAGTCCAAATACTTTGTGCTTTGATTTTTTTTTTGCAGTTCCTTTGCTCTCTCAATTCTCCTATGTTTCAGTTCAACTATTTATAAAATAATGACTAAAGAAGGTATATAGCACCTAACATGGTAGGTATCATTCAGCCTGCTGGTGTTCAAAAATATTGATTGATGGTGATAGAGACAGTGTCACTTTCCTTAAGTATGTTGTCTCTCTGCCTGCAGGAAATCATTGGAAGTCCATGTTTTTCAGGACAGTTTCCATGGCAGCAGAAATTAGGTTCTAGCAACCTGGCAGTTTCACGCATGTCATAGGACAGCACAACTACTATCTTTACACCAGGCTCTTTTTCTACTCATCTCATAACAAAGAAGCAGGTAATTCTCAACACAGTTCTGCCATCACCCTTCGCATAAGCTGTATGGATTGTCTCTCCTGCAATAATAGCCAAGAATTATAATTAATCCAAAACGTATGAGATAAGGTGCCATGGAAACCCTCCCCTTACAAAATAGAGAATGTGTGGGTGGGGGCTAGGAGTAAAGGAAGGTAAGGACTGTTAGCGTGTGATCTTTTGTGCATGCTGGTAACCTAAGGAAAAAGAGAGGGAGAGGCAGCAGAAAAATTAAAAGGTGCTGACACCCTCAAGGTAATTCAAATCTGCTGACAGTGAAGATGAATGAGAATATGTAGCTAGAGTGAAATAACTCCATACCTAAATGGCACTGTGATTAAATATGGGAACAAATGTGGATGGCAGCTAGAAGTTCTGTGAGAGCAGTGGAGGTCAGGACTCAGTTTCAAGCAGCTCTCCAAAGTTGCTGTCACTTGGCATCTAAATACAACTGTATTTAAGTGAATGGTGTGGATCACGAAGGGTTGGTTATAAGGGGCCCTCACATGTCACAGGGCAAAGTCAAATTGAGAAGCATTTCCTTTTGTAAAATTCTGAAACAGAAAATCTAGAAGAGAAATTTGTCTAATATTTCTGCTGTTTGCTAGGAATTTCTAGAGGGACCGCATGGTATAGGAGAAAGAGAGGTGTATGTGAAGTCAGAAAACTTTGATTGTAATTCTGCCTCAGGTATAAACTGTGCGACATCTGCTAAGTCACTGAACTTGTGTCAGCATCAGTTTCTTCATTTGGAGGGCATACTATGCTGGGTTTGTGTAAAGAAAACTATTTACAAATCCTAGATCAATATGCATTTGTGAGTTGCTATTATTAAAAGGGGAGGGGGATGCTATATTTTAAAAAAATAACCTGCAATTGTAGTGTAGAATGTATTTCATGTTAACTAGTCAAGATTCAGAGCTTATTAGTAATAGTTTAAAAAAATAACAGATTGATGTGGACTAATTGTACTCTAGATGGAATGCTAGGAAACAAGGCAAGGATAAGAGACTTTAAACAATAAATGTTTAGGATTATCATTCCATTTTAAATATTCTCAAATGTCTGGCAATGCCACGGTCTTCAAGTGCAAAAGGGATTGACTTGTCTTTTGTTCTTGTTCTTGTTTGGTTGAGTGGGGGGAGTAGGGTGGAGAAGGTCAGGAAAAAGTGGAAAGGATCAGGTAGCTTAGGAACAAGAGTTCTTTCCCTGGTTGCACATACATATTTAGATGTCTATGTACATATGCATGTGAAAATTGTTTGTGTGTGTCTGCACACAAGTATGGAGTGAAGGTAGAGTTCTGTGGACAGGGGGAAAAGTGTGCTATATGTATATACAGGAGAAGAGAATAGGTTATGGGCAGAAAAATTGCATATGTCTGTATATTTTATGTATGTGTAGTGCTGGGGGTAGGTAGAAAGGCATGAACAGAAAAAGTATGTGTTTACACGTGAAAGAGAGACAAACAGAGAGATGGAGATAAAGAGAGAGACAGAGAGAGACAGACCGAGAGAGACAGAGCAGGGGCAGGAAAGAGAAACAGAGAAAGGGAGGGAAAGATGAAAAGACAAAGAAAGAAGAAGAGGGAGTTATGGAGACAGAGACAGTGAGACAGGCAAGACAGAGAAAGATAGAGAGTAAAAAGGGACACTGACATAGGGGTAATTATTTTTATCTATCATTCTATATTTTCACCCCAGGCAAGTTAGCCTGGTAACTTATATTTGACCTAGTTAGCAGTTTCCTTCCCTCAACAGGGATATCTCAGTTCCTCTTCTCACACTATGCATTGAAAAATTACTTGGATTACTAAGAGTTAATGGGTGAAAATGGAATCTTTCCCTCACTTATTAGTGATGCTAATGTTCCCCCTTTGAAATAATTATCTTCCAGGAGAGGATGGAGAGCTCCTTAATTTATCTCTTATAAAGAGGCAAAGTAAAATGTTTCCATTATTTTGACTTATACAGAAACTTTGAAACCTGTGGTCACTAGGCTCACAGAGCCTTTAATTTTCTGAGGTTGGCAAAAAATCAAGTTATATTAGTTGTATTCATCCTCTCTCCAGAGCCCACTTTCTTATTATCATCTTGTTCAGCTTCTCAGGACTCCCTTAATAACAGAGTTCTACTTCCCAATCATCAGCATTGACAGTCAGCAAATCTGCCTTTTATATAGTCCCTTATGCCAAGTGATACCAGGGTCACCTTTATCTTGACTCCCTGATAATACACACACTCACCCAAAAGAAGAATCAATTGTCCCTACAGGCATCTGGAAGGCCCAGAGGCTGGATATGCTTTGGCATCATGTAAAATTGGCCAAAAGTTTAGGGATTATGGGATGTTAAGAAAACAATTCCCAGCTTCCAACAAGTGTCACCATCTGCCTATTGTCACTCTTAAGGACTATGCCAGAAAATCTAGGGCTGGCTATGGCTACACATCAACCAAAGAAAAGGTCAGAAGCAAAGACCAGAAGATGCTTTAGTGATCAAATCTCCCTTTTCACACACCTGATCTTACTTTTCTTGTACTTTCTAATTCCATGGCACGTGAATTAATCTTTTTTCAGCTTTGAAAACTGGACTAACAATGGCAGTGGACCAGTACATATAGTCTCTAACTCTATCTTCTAACCGACCCAGAGAGAAGAGGTATATAAGTGGAGAGGGTTATGCCCTGTGGCAAATTTGAGCCTTGGTTACAGATACTATTCCCATTCCCACTTTCTCTTGAAAAATCCAGATTGTCTGAAGTTTTGTATCTTCTTACTAAACACACAAAGCCATTCAAAATGTTAATACCAAAACAGCCAGATCCTTAAGGAATTTGGATCTCACAGTCTGACTAGATATACCTTTGTTAATTTTAGAGAATGGATTTTGCTTCCATTCACTCAGGGAAGAACCAAAGAACAGCCCACCCAGAAACCAGAAAGGAGTTGTCGTGGTCATCATTACTGTTATTGATGCTGCATTCATATGTCTTCAACAGAAGGTCAGATAAGTAGTAATGAGAAGATTACAGGAGAAGCACACATATAATTTCCTCTCTCTTAAAACTGGGCAGCAGGTGCAGTTCCTTAAGAATGAATGGGACTAGATTTGCCAGGCTGCTTTTTCTCTCACTACTAGGTGATTGGCCTTAGTTATCCTAGGCCTTCTCGCCTTTCCTTTTCCCTTACCAACTCAAGCAAGGAAGCAGGGACCTTTTGCTTTCCTCTCTTCCTGGACAGCAGTAGCTTTCAATGTTATTTATTCTCTTTCTCCACCTATATTAGAAGCATGATTCTAACAAAAAGACTATTTTTAATTTAGATTTAATTTGGGGATGAAATGAGACACACAGAATTCATTGAACATTTACAAAAGGAAATGTACTTTACCCTAATACAGCAAAAACATGCAACAAGAATACAGTGGTATTTATCTTCTCTGGATGTCCTCCCATGTTTCCATGAAAGCTACTGCTAGTCAGGATTGGCCAGGGTCAATCAGTGACTAATGGGCAGCTGTTTCTGCTCTGGCCAGAAACCCTGATGATATTCCCTTCCAAGTTTGATTTTTTTTAAGTAGACAAACTAGGCCTTCTTTTGCCTCATTTCTTATTTAGCCTTAAATCACTGAATGGGTGTTGCCTCAGACAAACCAAGACCTGGGAAAAACTTTAGTTTAAAAAGGCAAAAGTCTCCCACTGCAGTTGTGGTTATCTCTATACATTCTGACCTATGTCTTGCCACTGAACTCAGATGACCTTGGAGGAGAGGGTAAGACAGATGACTGCATGGTCCTGCCTCAGTTAAATCCAATTCACTTGAAGGTCAAGACATTACCCTCCCAATGTTATTGGTCCTCTTTGAATATGAAGAACAAACAAAAACAATATCTATCTATATAGAGGTTGCTTTCATTTTCATTGTGATTTAATCACAGAAATAAAAGAGCAGATTTCAGAGGTATTGATGTGTTGATGTGTTAATAAAGTAGTAACACCAAGTAATTCCTTTACCAAAACAAAGAAACTAACAAACCATCTTTTCAAGACTATTTTGAGTTTAGCTTTTTCTCTCTCTCAGATGTATGTTTCTGAAAGAGGCTAACATGGGTACTTGAATAATTAACAAACCTACAAAAGAATACCATATACTCTGTTACCAAACTATATACACTAAAATGAATATGTATGCTTTTTTCTAAATAGTTATTTCAATAGTCTGGGTAAGAGGTTATCAAGACTTGAAATAATCATCATGGTAGAGTCAAAGGAGCACTTAATTTGGTATCAGAATTTGGATTTGAATCCTACTGCTATCATTTACTATCTCCACAATCTTGAACAAATCATTTATACTCTCTAAATTCAGTTTATCTATAAAACAATGATATTGGACTAGATGACTCTTAAAATTCCTTTTTGCTTTAAATTTATTATCTTAATATAGTAGCGATGAGAGTAGACAGTGGTATATGGAAGAGATGCTACTGCAACAATCCCTCTGGGTTCATTCACTGAACTCACACAGGCATTGGTAGGTTGCATAACAGAGAGTCAACCTTGACTTCTAGGAGTAATACTGCAAATGATAATTCCTAACAATGATGTGCTTCCTATAATCAATCAGTTCATAGGCATTTAGGAACAAAGGATCATAGATTTAGCAATTTAAGGGACATGCTACAAAATGAACTATGACTATAAAATATACAGGGGTGGGGGAGAGCAGGAAACTTTGTGGGTCACTCCCTTATGCATATATACAGAATACATTGTGGAGCTAGAAGAAAGAGTGGACACACTTAATTTACAGTGGCTGTGAGACACATGCTCAGGGAACACAGGTAGCCAAGGCAATTCATACAACTCAAGAGTAGCAAGGCCTCAGTGTCATTTCTTTCTCTAGAGAACACTTACCAAATTCATCAGAGAAGAAGCATTACTTTTGGTTATGGACAAATCAATCTGCTGCCAGGCTGAACTGACTCCCTACAGAACATATCTGGTTGGTTGGTAGTTGTCCTTTGCTGAAGGATCAAAATGACATCACTATGCTAGAGTCAAGTTTCAATGTGTCCAATTGTGGCTGATCAGACCAATAGAAGCTTGAAATGCTCTACCACAGGTCTGGCACAAATAGTCCATGTAAACATTTGGGGTGGATTCTCTAAATTTGCTCATCTCACTTTTCTTCTGAGCTACTTCAATTCTGCTTTGCTCATAGAGCACAGCACCTTCTCTGATGAGGGCACACCATGCTGAGTGGACCTGTGTCAGTGTCTCCCATGTCATACAATCAATTCCTTCTTAAGAGAGACCTTGAGAGTGTCCTCATATTGCTTTTCCTGAATGTTTGTCTTGTGTGAGTTCTCCATACAACAGCTCAGAGAAAAATGAAGAAATCAGAATTAATTTTAGAGATTTGTGAGTTATCTTGATGACTGTGATAATTATTCATGGGAGTGGGAAAGATGAATTCTTCTTATATAGAGGGGGAGTATAAATTGTCTCTGAAAATTAGTATCATAGGAGAATTTAAGAAACTTAGAAATACAAATATTACCTGAAGAATTAGAAAGAAAATAGACATAAAGTAACCATCTGATGAAAAGATGTGCAATTTTAGCTTTATTTACAAAAATGTCTAGAACTATCTGAAGACCAGAATGGGAGAGATTTCAGACTCCAATATATTTCTGAACAGGAAGCCCCTCTATGAAAACTGTGACAAATTACCAACTAGCCATTTGATTGAATATTTCCAACAACGGAGAAGCCACTTGCTCTGGAGGTACCTCATTGTACCTTTGAGACATTATATGAATTAAGCAGATGTGAAGAATTGGAAAGATTTAGCCATATACAGACAAAGTTGGGAGGTACCCTAATGGGATACAAATGCATTTTAGGTATAGAGAATGGTATAAGTGAATTTGTAGGAGAAAGAACCTGCGAAATATGGTTGGTTAATGGTAAATAGTTCAATTTATTGAGAGTCCAAGGTTTCCAGATGCATGGTCAAGATTACTTGTCAGTGACCAGTAAGTCAATGCCCTCCACACTTGCCCTACAAACTATTTTTAATAGTTCTAAGCATTTAAAATATTTTCATTAAATAGAGAAGAAATCGATCTTCCTCTAATTTTTGCCCTACTTCCAGGTGAAAGCAGAGAAAATTTAATCCTTCTTCCACATTGGGTTCCTTGGTACAATGGAAAGAGGGCTGAATTTGGGGCCATGGAACCTAGGTCCTAATCTTTACTCAGGCATTTGCAATCTGTGTGGCTCTGAGGAAATCACATAACACCTCTGGAGATTAATTTTTTCAAATGTAAAAATGAAGGGATAAGATGAATTAGTTGACTTCTCACCTCCCCCAAAGCTATAAATCTATGCTCTTTGTTCACTAAAGAAAAGGCAGAAGGATTATTATTTGGCAATTTAAGGTAGAATCACTGAGTGGAGAGAAAATAAAGAGCATAGAAATTTGGAACTATTAATGAAGGATTCAACTTGTACTCAATAATTTTATATCAATTTCCCCCCTCCTATTTATATGGGTCCATAAAAAGATCCTATATAAACCTGAAGTCAAAAATGACAAAATATCCCAAAAGGCTACTTATAATTTTGGTCTGATGCAAAAAAAAAAAAAGAATGTTCCACAATCGCATTGGCATTTAAACTCATTTTCCAACTTGTAAAGTTTGCAACTATTTTAGTCTCAATACTTTTGTTTAAACCAAACTACAATGTGAGAAATTGGCTTTCCATGATGTTAGCATGACAAAGCAGAGTGATTTTCAGCACCACAGTCAGCTACACTGTCTTCCCCTCATCTGCCTTCAACATAATATTTTTTTTTGTTCCTCTGAAGAATTAGTTCAGTCTTCAAATGGTTTTTCTACTTGCAGGGCTCCAGCTCATCTATTCCTTTCTTTCTTTATTTTTATACTCTAAAAACAAAACCATAAATAGAAAACTTAAAGGGCTTAGCTAGGAAAACACAAAGGTATATGGAGAAATAACTCAGTATGAGCCAGCTTCACAATCAGTTGTTCTTTTTGCTTTGGAGGTTTGAGTTTATAAGCTTTCTCCCACTATAAGTCCTTTATACCATACCAGGAGGCTTTCAAAAACATCTTCGTTATCTGAAAAAGCAGAAGCTCATCCATGGTGATCCTGATGTAAAACATATGCTACTCATCTGGAACTATGCCCAAAGGGCTATAAATAATTGCATACCCAGTAATACCACTTCTGGGGTTGTATCCCAAAGAGATCATAGAAGTGGGAGGAAGACCCATATATACAAAAATATTTATTGCAGCTCTCTTTGTGGTGGGAAAAAACTGGAAATTAAGGGTATGCCCATCAAGTGGAGAATGGCTAAACAAGTTCTGGTATATGAATGTAATGAATACTACTGTGTTATAAGAACTGGGGAGGAGACAGTCTTCATATTCACTTGGAGAGCTTATACAAACTGATGCTAAGTGAGAAGAACAGAACCAAGAAAAATTTGTACATAATCACAGACACATCATATGTGTGATGACCAACTTTGAAAAACTGGACTCTTCTCAGCAACACACAGTTTTAGACAACTCTACAAGTCTCAGGATAGAAGGAGATATCTACATTCAGAGAAAGATCCAGAAAGAACAGAGTGTAAATGGAGACTGAAGCAATCTACATGCTAGCATTCTTTTCCATGTTTGGTTTTGTTTCCTTTTTCCCATTGTTCACTCCATTGGTTACAACCCTTCTATACAACCAGACTAATGTCCAATGTGGAAGTATTTGCAGATCCTATACTTGATTGTATGTCGCC
>CM053580.1:405408689-405429191 GCA_028627135.1 Pseudochirops cupreus
ATACAACCAGACTAATGTCCAATGTGGAAGTATTTGCAGATCCTATACTTGATTGTATGTCGCCATATTGGGAGGGGGGGAAGTGGGAGGGGAGAAAATTTGAAACTCAAGGGACTGTGGAACTGAATCTTGTAAACTAAAAGTAAATAAATAAATAAACAAATAAATAAAAAACATATGTTGCTCAATGGTTGTCAAAACAATTATACCTAGGCAACTTCTGAATCTGAGAATGACAAGGTAGAAAGACTATTCAACCACCTGAGCAAAACTAGTTCTTATTCACTGAAAGGGGGTGAAGTAACGGTTGAAAAAATATTCAAGGGTATAAGGCATCAACAAAAAAAACCTAACTGTCTGGTATGAGTCTCAGTATTGTCATACTCTGATATGAGTTAGTCACCTGATGATTCTATCATTGACTGTAGGAAGGTTTGAGAATATTTTTTTTTCTAGCTTGAGGGGTTTGTCTGTCCATAAACAGCATTTATTACATGCCTTTTATGCTTATTCCTGTCCCAGGCATCATTTGGTTTTGGTTTCTGGCTGAGATATATCCTGTACCAAACTGTGGAAGTTCAAAATCCTATAGATATATTTATGGTAGGCAACATAGGGTATTAAAATAGATTCAAGATAGCTATTTGCTCTTTAAAATGTTAAATGGAGAACTCCAGCAGAAAGTCACTGTCTTCATTCAACTCTCTAGCCAGACTGAGAAGATATCAAAGAATTCAGAGTCTTTGGTCAAAGAAAGTCACCTTGCAGATGAGTAAATCCTATTCCAAGGAGATAGCCCAGAATAAGAGATAATGATCCTTGGTACCCAGACCCCCTCATCCAAGAGGTTGGTGACATTTAAAGATATGGTCATGGACTTCAGTGAGGAGGATTGGTGCCTCTTAGACCATTCTCAGCAGGAGTTACAAAAGGAGATCATGATAGAGAATGTCCAGAATCTTCTCTCCCTCAGTGTAGAGACCAGGTTTGAAGTAAATGAGATGACTAGAAAGCTGGGGAACTTTTTGGGAGAATGTGACCTGTAAAGATTCATGAATGATAATCTCTGTGACTTTAATTTGAGAGAAATCCATGACTAATATTAAGGTAGATAAAAATCCAAAGAGTGACTGTGAATTTGATGAAACTGGAAAGAGATTCAGTCTTCCATCCTAAATCACTGTAAGAAAATGACCTAGGAGAATGACTGTTCTCAGGACAGTGAATATAGTAAATGCTTTATTAAACAGGTAGAGCTTTTTCAGCCCCATAATAAGCCTCTGAAAATGCAAACGTATCCAGGTAATCAATGGGAAATTGCCTTCAGTTGGAGTTCAGTTCTCATTAGATATCAGAGAAGTAATACTAGAAAAATTCTTTGTGTAAATAATAAATGTGGGGAAGTCTTGAGTCAGAATTCTAAGCTCATTACTCATCAGGAAATTAACATTAGGAAGGGTTCTGATGGAGATAAAGAATGTCAAGCAATCTCCTCTCATTACTTATCTCTTCCTTACTAACCTAGATTTTACCCCGGAATGAAAAGATATGCATGGCATCTGTGTGTGAAGACCTTTGGTTGGAACTCAGATATTGATAGGCTTCAGAGGATTCATACTGGAGAAAAATTTTTAAAATGTAATGAATATGGGAAGGATGTTTGCTACAGATCACTCCTTATTGGCCATCAGAGAATCCACACTAGAGAGAAACCTTTTGAATGCAATCAATGTGGAAAGGCTTTAACACAGGACAATCTTGCTGTACATCAGAAAATTTACACTAGAGAGAGACCTTTTAAATGTAATCAATGTGGAAAGACTTTCAGATTCAGAATCTATCTGGCTAGACATCAGAGATTCCACACTGTGGAGAAACCTTTTGAATGTAATCAGTGGGCAATCTTACTGCACATCAGATAATCCACACTGGAGAGAGACCTTTTGAATGTAATCAATGTGGAAAGACTTTCAGATTCATCATCTATCTTGCTAGATATCAAAGACTCTTATGGATTTAATCAATGTGGAAGGGCTTTCACAGAGACCTCCCTTCTTGTTGCTCATCAGAGAATCCACCCTGGAGAGAAGGCTTACAGATGTAATCAATGTGGAAAATGGAGAATTCACACTGGGGAAAACTCTAGGAATGTAACCAATGTGGAAAGGGTTTTGGACATCAGAGTTCGCACTGAAAAGAAATCTCATGAATGTAATCAATGTGGAATGATTTCACACTGTGCTACAATCTTGCTAAACATCAGAGAATCCACACTGGAGAAAAACCTCATGAGAATCATGAACAAGGCAAAGCTTTTACTACTCAGCATATTTAACAGAAAAGGTTCCAAACTTGAGAGAAACCTTATGAATATAATCAAGTTGGTAATGCCTTCAGGTGACAATCATCTCTTATTTCCCATCTCAGAATGCATATTAGATAAAAATCTGATCATTGTCATTAATAAGGAAAGGCATTCAAATGGAGTTCAGAGCTTCTTCAGTATTAGAGAAATCATTCTGAAGAGCAGTTCCTTATGGACTCAGTGTGGGAAGGCTTTCAGCTAGAGATAATCTCTCAGTTTCTATCAGAGGATTCATCAGGGAGAGAAACCTTACAAATGTGTGCATAGGGGGCATGCTTTTTTCTGGAAGAGGGTGCTCAGTTGATAACCACACTCCTACTGGAATGGAGGCGTATAAAGGCAATGGATGTGGGAAGGACTTCCCCTAGAGCTCATACTTGACTGTACTTTGGAAAAGTCATGCTGGAGATAAAACTTAGGAATCTAATTAACAAGGGAAGGCCTCCTGCTACAGCACAGACTTCATTAGACTTCCCAACAAAGGAGAATTCATTAAACATCGCAACTTCCATCCTGTGCATAAAACTCTGTAAGTGTAATGATTTTTCTCTGAATTCCTAGTGTTTGTCATCACGCCTTAACATTACATGGCATTTATAGACTATCATTTCTCTAGCCATTCCCCAATTAATTAGTACTCACTTTGTTTCCTGTTTGTTGGCACAAAGAGTCCTTGTATAAACATTTTGATAACTGCTAGACATCAGTTTCTTTAATGATTTCTTTAGGCAATTATGTAGCACAGTAGATAAAATGCTATGCTTGGAACCCCAAGGTCTGAATTCCAACTCAGGTTCTGTCATTTTCTAGCTGTATGTCCCTGAGAAAGTCCAGGACATCTACCCACAGGGTTGAGGTAAGAATTAAATTGAACAATATTTGTAAAATACTTTGCAAACATTAAGTTACCATGGAAATACTAGATATTTTATAATTATCTTTCTTTGCATCATAAGTCTCACAGTAAAGTCAGTTGGCTAAACTTGGACAGTTTAATCACATTTCTTTTAATTCCAATTGATATTCAGAATGGAATAGAGGAATCCATTACTTGTTTTGTATTTTTTTTCATTGACTTGTTTATTTACTTTTAGTTTACAAGATTCCGTTCCACAATCCCTTGAGTCTCAAATTTTCTTCCCTCCCTTCCCCCCAACCCATGGTGGCGTGCCATCATGTATAGGATCTGCAAAGACTTTCACATTGTACAATAGTCTGTTTGTATAGAAGGGTTGTAACCAATGAGTGAACAATGGGAAAAAAAGAAACAAAACCAAACATGAAAAAGAACAATAGCACATATTGCTTCAGTCTCCATTTAAACTCTGGTCTTTCTAGATCTTTCTCTGAATGTAGACATCTCCTTCCATCCTGAGACTTGTAGAGTTGTCTTATAACTGTGCGTTGATGAGAAGAGTCCAGTTTATCAATGTTGGTCATCACACATATGATGTGTCTGTGATTGTGTACAAATTTTTCCTGATTCTGTTCTTCTCACTCAGCATCAATTTGTATAAGCCTCTCCAGGTAATTATGAAGTCCATCCCCTTCCCATTTCTTATAGAACAATAGTATTCCATTACATTCATATACTATAACTTGTTCAGCCATTCTCCAGTTGATGGGCATCCCCTATATTTCCAGTTTTTTGCCACCACAAAGAGAGCTGCAATAAATATTTTTGTACATATGGGTCCTTTTCCCAGTTCTCTGATCTCTTTGGGATATAACCCCAAAAGTGGTATTGCTGGGTCAAAGGTATGCAATTATTTATAGCCTTTTGGGCATAGTTCCAGATTGCTCTCCAGAATGGTTGTATTAGTTCACAACTCCACCAACAATGCATTAGTGTTCTAATTTTTCCACATCCTCTCCAGCATTTGTCATTTTCCTGTTTTGTCATCTTAGCCAATCTGACTGGTGAGATGTGGTACCTCAAAGTTGTTTTGATTTGCATTTCTCAAATTAATAGTGATTTAGAGCATTTTTCCATATGCTTAAAGAGATCTTTAATTTCTGCCTCTGAAAATTGCCTGTTCATGTCCTTTGACCATTTATCAATTGGGGAATGACTTGTATTCTTATAAATTTTACTTAATCCCCTATATATTTTAGAAATGAGGCCTTTATCAGAGACATCAGTTGTAAATATTCTTTCCCAGTTTCCCACTTCCCTCTTAATCTTGGTTACATTGACTTTGTACAGAAACTTTTCAATGGAATCCATTACTTGTAATGAATGGGGCACTAGATTTAAAATTAGAGAAAACTTGAGTTCAAATCCTGACTCAAATTCTCCCTAGCTCTGTAAGTCTGGGCAAGGAACAAGCCCTCTGTGCCTCACTTTACTCATCTCTAAAATGAGGAGGTTGCCTTCAATGGCTTCGATGGTCCCTTCCAATTCTAAGTATATTTTCTCATCAAAAGTATGTTCATGGGGCAGCTAGGGCAGCTAGGTGGCACAGTGAATAGAGCACCAGCCCTGGAGTCAGGAGGACCTGAGTTCAAATTCGGCCTCAGGCGTAAGACAAAACTAGCGGTGTGACCTTGGGCGAGTCACTTAATCCCAATTGCCCTACCTTCACCCTGTCCTAAAAGAAAAAAAAAAGTACATTCATATGTCTCTTTCCCACAGTTTCTCCCTATATTCCAGGAAGGTCACCTAGCAGGACCGAAGCTGCAATTATACCAGACTACTTAGAAATAAAGATCTAGGGAAATTGAAGAGATCGGGTATGTAATATACAAAAGAAGATGAATAATCTTGTGCTGAATTAATCTAAAGACCTCCATTAAAATGCCAGTACATACTAAGCACTACAAAATGTTGGAAACACTGAAAAATAATTTCGCAGAAAATAGATATGGTCCACCATAGATATCACTGCTGACCAAGATTAACTCCTGAAGAATACATGACTTAGATAGAAAAGATCACCTCACAGAAATTAGAGGAATCATCAGGAAAATACATTTATGAGTAGTGGAAGATCTCTTCAAACAAGGGACAGAAAGGATCACAAACCATTAAATGGGAAATTTTCATCTCATAAAAAACAGCAACACATCTAAAATTTAAAGGGAAGCAATTAAGTTGGAAACACATTTACAGCAAATTTCCCTCAAAAAGGCCTTATATCCAAGGTCTATAAAGAACAGGTACTGGTTCTATATAAGCATGTAAGAATGACTACAGCAGACATCATCCAAAGTTATGAACCATCAGTTTTCAAAGGAAGAAATTAAATGCAAGTTACCAATGATTATAAGGAAAAAAATCCACATCTGTAATCACTAATATGAATTACTAATAACTAGAGAGGTTTTCAGATTGGTAAAAGTGGTAAGAAAATGAGCATCACAATTATAGGGAATTGCTTTCCTTCATTTAGTACTTGATACAAGATTTTTGTATTTTATTTTTTTATACCTCACAGAAGAAAGATTAATGGGGGAGAAAATATGAGGGTTTACTTTATATCCTGCAACTTTGCCCAATTTATTTATTGTCTCAAGTAGTTTTTTACTTGATTCTCTAGGATTCTCCAAGTATATCATCATATCGTCTGCAAAGAGTGATAGCTTAGTCTCTTCTTTGCCTAATTTGATTCCTTTGATGTCTTTTTCTTCTTTAATTGCTACTGCTAACATTTCTAGTACCAGATTGAATAAGAGGGGTGATAGTGGACATCCTTGTTTCACTCCTGATCTTATTGGAAATGCTTCTAGCTTATCAATAGGGAGAAAATAAATGCATTTTTTAAAACAAGCTTAAGCAAAAAATGGTCCAAATCAAGAATTAGTTCAATGCAAATTAAATCAACCTCAGGCTCCACTTCGCCGCTATGTAAGTGATAAAGATGGAAATGAAAAAAAAAATAGAAGTATTGGAAGGGTTCTGGGAAAACAGACACATCAATTTACTGTTACTGAAGCTGATTCTTTGTCTCAGTGATACTACTAGAGGGCATATTTTGAGAAAGTAAAGGGACCCAAGTGTACAAAAATATTGATCTTTTTGTTAAGTCAAAGAACTAGAAAGTGAGATGTGGTGTCCTACAACAAATAATAATAAATAATAAATAATATAATGTAATAAATAACAGGGCAACAACTGAACAAATTTTTCCATGTGAATGTTATGGAAAAATAATATATCATAAGTCACAGGCAATTTCAGTGAAGCCTGAAATAGCTATATGGGCTAATACAGACTACAGGGAGTAATAATAAGAAGAACATTGTGAATGCCAACAACTTGGCAAGACTTTCTACCTCTCATTACTAGCATATCAGGGACTTATCAAGATCTGTGAAAACTGTATCCTTACCAAGAGATGATGGATACAAAATGTAGAATAAAAAGTATAATTTGGGAAATTAACAGCATATCAATTTGTGTTCCTTGACTGCATGCTTTCATCACAAATACTTTGTTGATTAATTTTTCTAAATTTTGGGTAGGAGAGGATAACAGTGGGAAGAGTACTAGCAATAGGATGGTCTTGCCCCTTCCACATCCCAAAATAATAATGAAGGAAATTGATGTATTGCAATAATATATGCAATAGAACAGAAAGAAGGCTTTGAAGAATGAGAAATCTTTGAAAGTATCATTTTGAATTCATTATTAGTCAAAAAGAAAATCAAGGTATGCACATTTATTTCATGTACAACCCTATTTTACTATTTTATGGCAAATAGAAAATGTTTATTTCATTTCATGTTTGTGAACTTCAAAGTTAAAAAAATCAAATATTAAAATATTAAATGGAAAACTAATAGCTAACAACTACTTTTCTTGATGACTTTTTTATTTTGTAGGGAAAAATAGCTTACTGGAATTTCTATATCAACAAAATGATAAAGCTACCTAAAAATCACCAAGTAAGCTCTCATTTCACAGATATGGCCCATTGAGGTTAATTGATTTGCTCAAAATAAAAGACAGAGTAGCATAGTAGCTAATGTTTGTGTATTATGTATGTATGTATACATTTATATGTGTAAATGTGTATCTACCTATTTGAATGATACAATAAATGTTTATTTAGCAATTATATTCCCAAGCACTATGTTAAGTGCTAACAAAAGGAAAGACAGTCTCTGCCTTCAAGGAGCTCATAAACTAATGGAGGAACACAATAAATAAATGGAAGCTGAAAAGGAGTACTTAGTTTTAGGACATGATGTCAACAGAGTGAAAACTATGCAGAGTAACTGGTAAGGAATGAAGAGACAACTGAAAATTCTGACCCCTCACTTAAATCCAACTCATGCGCTAGTCAAGACATCAACCTCATGATATCATTGGTCCTTTTTGAAAATGAAGGATGAACAACAAACAATATTTTCCCATTTAATTGACTTTATTTCTGTAAGCAGTTATTTGTACTTGTATTAATATGGTTCTTATGTATCTTAAAGGTAAACTCCCAAATAATTTACATATTCTGTAGCAATTTTAAATGGAATTTCTCTATCTCTTGCTGCTCAGTTTTACTGGCATTAAATAGACATGCTGTTAAATCATATGAATTTATTTTATATCCTGCAAGCTCACTAAAGTTACCAATTGCATAAAAAAATTAGTTGTCTCTTTGGGATTCTTCAGGTCCACCTGTAATTTCATCTGCAAAAAGTGATAATGTTGTTTCTTTAACTTTGCTTCTTCTTTCAATTTCATTTTCTTGTCTTGTTATAGCCTGCATTTCTAGTACTATACGAAATAAAAGTGGTGACAAAGATATCTTTGTTTCAAAACTGAATTTATTAGAAAAGATTCTAGTTTATCTCCATTACATATAAAGGTAGCATTGTTTTAGATATGTACTTAACATATGTATGTACTTGTATGCATTTATCATTTTAGAGAAAGGTCTACTTATCCCCAAATTTTCTGTTGTTTTCAATAGAAATAGGGGTTGCGTTTTGTCAAAAGCTATTTCTCTCAAAGATACCAATAGTCAGATAAAAAAAGAATTCTCTAGATCACTAATAATTAGAAAAATACAAACTGAAACAACCCTGAGTTACCAGCTCATATTTTTCACATAATAGAAAAGGAAAATGACAAATTCTGGAAAAGAATAATGCATTATTGGTGGGGTTGTGCACTAGTTCAACAGTTCTGAGAACAATTTGGAACTATGCCCAAAAAGGTGACAAAACTGCCACCTTTGATCCACAATACCACTACCAGGATGATATCCCAAAGAGATTGAATTAAAAGGAAAAGGATAGATAGATATTTTTTGCAGAGCATTTTGTGGTGAGAAAAAAAAATGGAAATTAAGAGAAATATTTGGGGAATAGCTAAACAAGTTGTGGTATGTGATTGTGATGGAATACTGTGGTAATATAAGAAATGAGGGGAATGCTTTCAGAAAAACATGGGAATACCCATATGAACCAAAGTAAAGTGAAATATAACAAAATATTGCAAAGATAAACAACTGCGAAAAGACCTAGCCACTCTAATCATTACAGTGATCCACTATAATTCCAAAGCACTCATGACAGAAAATGCCATCCCATATCCAGAATGACAAATGATGAACTCTGAATTTAGATTTTTTTGTCGTTTTATTTTTCTTGCAACATGATAAATATGGAAATATGTTTTATATAACTTTACATGTACGATGTGTTTCATGTTGCTTGCCTCCTCACTGGATCAGGGAGAAATTGAAGGGAGATTGAGAATTCGGAAGTCAATTTTTAAAAAAGGATGTAAAAAAAGCTATTTATCCATCTATGGATATAAATGCGATTTTTTTTTTATTAAAAGGTTCATTACAAACATAGTTCTCCTAACATTAAACAGACACAGCATTTCTGATATAAATGCATCCTGGTCATGGTGTATAATCTTTGTAATTTTAGTTTCTTTGCTAATAATTTATATTAAAATTTAGTGTCTATATTAATTAGGTATATTGGTTTCTAGTTTCCTTTGTTCACTTTTGATCTTCATGGTTTAGATATCAAGATCATATCTATATTGCAGTAATAATTTGTAAAAACTCTTCTCTTACTAATTTTTAAAATAGCTTATGTAATAGTGAAATTAATTATTATTTGAATACCTGATCACATTATCTTGTAAATTCATCTGGTCCTGGAGATTTATATTTGGAAGTTCATTTATGGTTTGTTCAGCTTCTCACTCTGGAATTGTTGCTTAAATTCTCTGTTTATTTCATATGTCTGTAGATATTAATTTATTTCATAAATTAAAACACATATTTGGGTTTTTTGGCATGTAATAGATGGGAAAAATACTTTCTGATAAAATCTTTAACTTCTTATTACTTTGCTGTGAATTCTTTTCTCATTTTTTCATATTAGCAATTTGGTTTTCTTCTTATATTAGTCAACTTAGCTAATGAACTATGTTATTAGTTTTCTCATCTCTTCTTTAATTTTTCAGGATTTCTATTTCAGTGTTTAATTGTGATTTTTAAAATTGTTTTCTACAATTTTTGCTTGCTTTTCCAATCCTCTATCTGTTCTTTTTCTTTTTTTGTTAATAAAATGATATTTAGATTCTTAAATTCTTTCTTGTTTATTTTTTTGTTAGTTTTTTTAAGGATAATGGAGTAAATTGAGTTTCCCCCATTGTTATTGTTTTCTCATCTATTTCTCATTCAAGTTCACATAACTTTTCTTTTAAGTATTTAGAAGACATAACTTTGGACATACACACACATACATATATCTGTGCATATATAAAATATACATGTATGTCTGTGTATATATGTGAATATATTTATGTATAGTTTTAAAATTCATTTTTATCTATAATACCTTTCTGGAAAATATGGTTTTCTAATTTGTCTCCTTTAATTGTCTATTTTTGATGCTGCCTTAACTGAAATAACTACTACTTGGGTGTGGTTGGTGTGTGTGTGTGTGTGTGTGTGTGTGTGTGTGTGTGTGTGTGTGTGTGGCCAAGGAATAATAGATTTTGTTCCAACCCTGTTTTTTAATTAGATGTGTGACTTTTTATATTTCTAGCATGTTTCTTATAAATAATACAATGGTGAATTCTGTTTCCTTATACATTTTGCTACCCTCTTCCATTTTCTGGGTAAGTAGATACCATTCACATTCATAGTTATAAATAGTTCATTGTTGATTTCCCTCCATTCTATTCTAATAAATTTTCTTCTTTTTACTATCCTCTCTTTATATTTTCAAGTTATTAACTTTTCTTTTTTCTTTCTAACTATTTTTGTTACTGTTCTCTTTCCAAACTTAGGGTTTGTTTTGGTCATAACTAATCTCCTTAAATATGTTTTCTCTCTTTTCTATTTTCTCCTTTCTTTGTTTCTGTTTCCCTACTGACTTGAGTTTCAACTCAAATAGGTTTACAACTCAAACTTAAAACACTAAACTCTTGGTATATATTTGTGTTTTCCCCTGTTTTTAACTAGTTTACATAGAAACATGCTAGAAATATAAAAAGTCACACATCATATTAAAAAACAGGGTTGGAACAAAATCTATTATTCCTTGGCCACACACACACACACACACACACACACACACACACCCCAACCACACCCAAGTAGTATGACATGCTGAACTTGAAAGTCATGAAGACCCAAGTTCAAATCTGAACTCAAATACTTACTAGGTGTGTGGGCAAGTCATTTACCTTCTGTCACAATTTCCCTAACTGTAAAATGAAGATAATAATAGCATGTGCTTCACAGGGTCATTTTGAGGATTGAGAGATAATATTTTTTAAGTTCTTATCACTATCTGGTCCATAGTAAACATTTAATAACTGTTTTCTTCCATCTGTTCCCACTGTCAGTATTCCTTCAATGTTTGCAAATAATTCTATTTTTCATGTATGCAAGTAATTTGATCTTTTTTGATCCCAGAGGTGATACACATGAGCAATGGTTAGAAATTGCAAAGAAGAAAAAGGAGGCTCAATATCAGGCAAACCAGACTTCCCAGCAAGCTCAAGTAGAATGGACTGCCCAAGGGACATAATAGATTTTGCTTTACTGGAAACCTTCTGACAGAAGTTTGATGGCACCTTATTGGAGGACAGGCTGTAATAGGGATTATTCTTTAGGTCTTTTCTATCCATAAAATTCACTGATTCAGAGTCACCAAAAAGTAAAAATCATAAAGCATGGCACTCATATCTGATGTGCTTTTTCAGCAGTGATTCTTAGCATCCATGAATACTTCTTTCTAATATTTTGATAATGGTATTTCAATTTAATACTTTGTCATTTTATGCATTTAAAGGCATTTTTATAAGAAAGGGAACATCAGTTCCACAAGTCTTCCAAAAATGTCCATAACACAAGAAAACATTAAGAATATCTGCTCTAAAAGTAAAATGAGAAGAACCAGGTGAACATTATACATAGTAACAGTATTGTAAGGATGGTCAACTGTGAAGGATTTCAATACCCTGATCACAACAATGATCTAAGATGATACAGAGAATGAATGATGAAAAATGCTACCTACCTCCAGAGAGAGGAGTAATGAACTCTGAGTGTATATTGAAACATACATTTTTACTTTCTTTATTTTTCTTGCTTTTTGTATGTATTTTCTTTAAAACATAGCTAATATGCAAATATGTTTTTTATAACTTTACATGTATAATCAATATTGTATTACTTGCCTTCTCAATGAGTGGGGAAAACATGGGAAGGAAAAATGAAGTTAGAACTCAATTTTTAAAAAAATGAATGTTAAAAACTTTAAATGTAATTGGGAAATATTTATGTAATAATTAAAATATATTTAAATAGGGAATATCTTATTTATATCTTTCAAATAAAATAATGAAGCCACTTAGTGACAAACCTGACAAAAGGAGGTAAGAAGCTGTCTGCATCTCTGACTCTGTACTTAATTTTCCTCTGTAATCTGTACCACTCTGGGATTAAACTTAGCACTGGCTAAGTGTTTGGATTTCCTCTGCGTGGAATGTAAATAGAAGTTGAGAGGATAAGAGAGCTGTAATTAATTATGTTAGAGGTTAACTGTCTACAGAAAGAGATCAAATTATTTGCAGCATCCACTTAAGTAGTCTAAGTGCTTTTAACTGAGGCTCATAGGATTTACAACTAGAAAAAAACCTCAGAGACCATTTAGTACAACCTCATTTTACAACTGAGGAAACCAAGGTCACACCCAGTAAAATGCAGAGTTGAGATTTAATCTTATGGTCTTCCCTTTCTAAATTTCATGCCCCTTCTACTGTAGCTCTCTGAAAATAGAAATGTTTGAGCTAATCAATGTGCATAACAAGAGTTTAAAATATTTAAAGGTCCCAATTTGAACTGGATATTTTGATAAATGTAGACAATTCTCCTACAAATTATTTTTGAAAGTTGAGTATTTTATACTGTCAACTAGATATTTCATTTAGCTCATTTTTTTCAATTCTATAAAAAGACTAGGTAAAGTAAATATGTAAAGTGCAGAAAAATTTTTAATTTTGATTAATGAGAGATAACAATACTTAAGGATGTAGATTTTTAAATAGCTGAGAGCTTGTCTGGAATCTTAATGTTTGTCTCCAGATGCTAAACCAAAGGCACCAGAGCAGAACTAATCCACAGTAGAGACTATGGCAGCAATAAGTAATGAGGAAGGAAACAATCAGCAGCAGGAATGTAGCTCATATGAGGTAAATAGCTGGGATGGGAGATGTGATCACATTCAAGTAAAAGCACACTGAAGACCTTGATTAATCTCACTACAGAAACCTGTCATAAAATGTGTAAATCATGAAATATCAGATGCTCACCAAAATTTGATAGGACAAAAAATATGGAATGCCAACTTTAAATAACAAGGAAATAGAGCTATTCACTTATTTCTAGCAATCTACAGAAAAACTATTAAGGATCTATGAAAATAATTGCAAACCTACAAGTATAGAAACTTGCAATAATAACACTGATATTCAAGCTCTACTCCATAGTTGAAGCACAGGAAGCCTTACATCACACTTATCTCAATTAGCTTGCCTATTCCCCATTCCTCATCACCACCAATCCACTGAATAAAAAGCTTCAGAAAAGAAACCAGCTGGGGTCCTGATATTGAAATTATAAAGCAGTTCTAGTGACAGCTTGGAAAGAATGGGATATTTGGAAATAGGATGGAAAATAAAAATAGTGACTCAGTTACTTAGTAGTTACAGACAATCTGCCTGGCCCCAGCTTTATCGACTGAGTCTCCTGTTAATGATAATTTTTTTTCTTTTTTTTAAATTTTAAGATGCACCTAGTAAATGCTTCACAAGGAGTTTGTGAGGTGGTAAATGCAGCTACTATCTCCATTTTGCCGATGAAAAATTAGGATTAGAGAAAGGAAGCCTCATGCCCAGGGGCTACTGTCTCCCAATTGTTAGAGCTGCTACTTGAACCCAAAGGTTCAAGGTCTGATTTCAAGATCAATACTCTTTCTACTACAGGATGAAATTGGGCTGATTACTGTGTGCAACTCTGCCTCACTTAAATCCAATTCATTTCCAATTCAAGACATCTCTAGTGATGTCACTGGTCCTTTTCAAAAACGAAGGATGAACAACACCATGAAACAGCATTTTATTAGTAAATTCCAGTAGCCCCCAATCACCTCCAGTATCAAAATACAAAATACTGTTTGATATTCAAAGCTCTTCACAAATAGAACATGTACTACCATTCCAGTCTTTTTATAACTGACTCACCTGCATGTACTCTGTGAGCAAGTGACACTGTCATCTTTGCTGTTTCTCACATAGAGACACTATCTCCCCACTAGGGCATTTTTACTGGCTGTCCCCCAGGCCTAGAATTCTCTCTTCGTCTCTGCCTCATAGCTTCCCTGCCTGCTTTCAGGTCGCAGGGTAAATCCTGCATTCTTCAAGAAGCCTTTCCTATTCCCATTTAATGTTAGTACCTTATCTTTGCTGACCACCTCCAATTCATCTCATGCCTTTTCTTATTTGGCTATAGTTGTATACAAGCTGCCTTACTCATTAAATCATGAGCTCCTTAAGAGTAAGGACCTTTATTTTGCCTTTGTTTAAATCCCCAGCAATTAGCACAGCGCCTGGCACTTAGGTGTTTTTATACACACACACACACACACACACACACACACAGATGCACACACACATATATATGTATATGTGTGTATGTATATACATACACAATTTGTTATTTATAATAAATATAATAAATTATTTATAATTCATATAATTACAAAAATTATATAATTTATTTATATATTTATATATTTTAATAAATATTTATATGATTTATATAAAATTTTATAATTATAAAATTACTTATAATAAGTAAATAAAGTATAAAAATACAGATATAAAAATTATTGGTAGATAAAAGATTGGACTTGTAATCAGGAAAATAGCTTAAATCAGGGTTTAGATACCTTCTAACTATGTACAGTGGGCAGATAATTAAACCTCTATGAACTTCAATTTCCTCTGTCCTTCAATTTCCAGTATCTAGAGTGGAGAAAGTAACTTTTACAAGACTACCTTTCAGAGCTGTTCTAAGAAAAAAAGCTCTGAAAAACCTACCATGCTCTAGAAGTATGTTTTGCTACTAGCCCCAAAATCTAGCCCCCAAGTACTGTCTGATGGGGTAGATCAGAAGGGTGTGTCCCCCACACAATTACTTTGTGTTATTTTTGCATATATTTTGTAATTGTCTGTGTACATATTGCTTTTCTACTATTAGAGTATAAACTTTGGAGGGCAGAGATTGTTTCATTTTTGTCTTTTTATCCTTACCATCTAGTACAAAACCTACCACATACTAGGCACCTAATAGATTCTTGTTAAATTGAACAAATCTATTCTCTCAGTTTCAGTTTCCTCATCTGTAAAACAGGGATTATAATAATACTTATATCACATGCCTGAGAGAGGCACCTCCAGATTGTGATTGGGAAGAGTGCTACAGACAGGCCAGTTTGAAATTGAAGGAGGTGATAGATTGGGGTGGATGGGGATAATATGAATATCACACATTAATACAGTACTTTAAAGTCACTGGTCCTCTTTGAAAAAAAAATAGGACAAAGAACAAGAAGTAATTTCAAGTATCATCTCTAACAATAATCTCGTTTGTTAGATAGTGGAATGAGGACTGTCATGTAGGCAGTAAACATGACAGACAGCATTTCAACACAGGTCCTCTGCCTGCAAAGCCAAAGCTCTTTCCATTGTACCACCCATTTTTTTTGCATTAGGTGGGAAAAAGAAAGCTACTATTGATACCATTGACACTATAACAATAACAACCGCAGCAATAATAAACAAAGAAAACCTGAATGAAACTTGAGTCCAAGAACATCCAAGGGGGGAAACTCAAGAGCAAATATTATTAATAGGAAAACATCTTCAATCATGTAGTGGGGACCATGAAACCATGCATGGAGAAAATGATCTATTGGCTGATAATTTGGAGGTAACCAATCATTATCAGGTTAGGAGGAAGCCATCTATTGAAATCTTCATTGTTAATGAATCTCAAGGATTTTGGACAAAAAAAGGCAGGATTCTTCTTTAAAAAAGAACTAGTAACTCTACTGACCAAAAGGAACAGACTCAATCCTTCTCTGTGAAGTTCTGAAAAGGATTTGAAGTCATATTCTCTGTCTGAATATTGTGTATCTTACAAAGGCCTTTTAGAAATGTTCCTTTTAATGCTACTGTAAAGTTCAAGTGGTGCTATTTTCTCCAATGTGATTAATTTCAGTGTTCTCAGAGCTTGTGAGAGAATAAGATTCAGAATGTCACATATCATCTCCCCAATTGGACAAGTCATTTGTAGTGTACCACTTCCCAGTGATAGATGCTATGGCTCCTTTCTACCTGCACTTTAGATTTTGTTTTGATCATCATTGGCATCTACCATAAATTATGTTTAGGTTTCTCATTTTCTTATAGTAACCACCACTGATTAAAGGAATAGTTAAGGAGGCTAATCGTACTCTCAATTCAGGGATTAGGTTTTATGAATCAGTAAATAATGAGAAATAATTTCTATGGGGTTACTGAAAGGAAACTCTTCATTCCATAGATGTAACTAATGAATTCAATAGCTATGAACTGTGATTATGTAAGTAATAGGAAAGCTATCTTCATATTGTCATTGAGATTAAGAATAAGATCTCTGTTTTTTCTTCCAGCTTTTAGAATTAGAAGAAATTTTTAAAAAATTAATTTCTTTTAGAAATACCCTTTTCCTATGTATATAATTCTATGACAGAATTATTATTGAGTTCCTCATATGAAGGATTTATTCTTAACAAATCCTTGGGTAAATGTCATATGAAAATTGATTTTATTTTGTTAACTAAGAGACTTATAAGACAAATACAATTGAAGTTAACATTTCATACCTGTGGCTCAATTTCAAAGGAATATCATTAAGTGATTAAATTGTAGTCTTCATTCATTGGTTTGTGTTCCTGTCCATTGTAGTCTTCATGTAACTTTAAAGACATTTACAAGTTACACACAAAAAATTCAGACCAACCAGTAATGTTAAAAGCAAGAGGTCTTCATTTGGTGAGTTTAACTTATAGAATGGAAGGCATAATGGGGCTCCCAAGGGCACAGTATAGAGTGGGAGGTAGGGGCAACAAAATAAGGACAGTGGCAAAGTGGATGCAACTGTACTTGAAGCAGAGTGGTCTCCAGCCCACAGAAGGAGAATTCAATATTGGTTCCATATTGGCTGTCCTAGTTCTCATTCCATTCCTCCTGATTAGAAGAGATGCCAGTGGTCCTGTCTCCTCCTCAAGGTCAGCACAACTACACAAACCTGTGAGAGGAACCAAAACCTAAAAGATCGGCAATGGCCAAATAAACTTTGGCTCTGTATGCATGGAAAGATGGGTCATAAACTGGGTCATCTGAGGGGAAACATTTACTAAGTCAGATAAATATGGATCTTATAGGAGGACTTTCAGATTTGTTTTTGAAATCTGATGTAACAGGGAGAGAGGTACCTGGAATTGACTAGAATGTACCTGTTACTGAAATGCCTAGCACAGAAGTTTCCAGGCACAGAATATTCAAGAAAAACAATAAGCAAAAGATAATGCCATAGAAAAGGACGAAGTAGGAAAAAAATCTGTTGCAACATAGATGAGGACTAATAATCAGAGGACTAATAACCATAGTTTTCACTTTATTATGTTTTTAATCCAAATTTCATCACTTTTTGTATTCCAATAAATTATGAATATCTTCAAAGCAATGACTTATTTGTCTTTATACCTGCTTCTGAACTTTGCACATAGGAAGTGTTTCATATATAACAATAGTTAACCCACTGCCTTCCAAGCAATTTCATTTGTCTTTGCAACAGTTGTAATTGGTAGGCAGCTTTTCTTCATATGAGCTGAAATCCACCCCTCTGTGTGTTTCATCCATTATGCTTATTTATTCTTTTTGGAATCAATTAGAACAAACCTAATTCATCTTCTAGATGACAGCTAAACAGCTACTTATAGACACCTTTCATGGATCTTCTAAGCCTTCTCTTCTCCAGACTTAAACCTCACCAGGTCAGGTAAATGACAAGACATGAAAAAATCAATCATTCCCAAATGCTTGGGTTGCTGTCTTTGTTTGGTTTTAGCACTGTGCCTAGAATATAACAGATGTTTTAAGAGATGTTTCTTGATGAATTAATTACTTAGGAATAACTTGTTTTTAAGTTATTAATTGGTGAGACTAGCAATTCTTAATTAACAATAGTTTGTTAATTAAGAATAGTTGAAGCAACTGACATTTCCATCAGCCATGAGTTAGTTTTCCTTTCCTCCCAAGACCCCTCCAACAATTGATATTTTTGTCATTTTTGCCAAACTGATGAGCATGAAGCAGACATCTCAGAGGGTTTTTTTTTTGTTTTCCTTTTTCTTGCCATTAGTGTTTTGAAACAATTTTTCATATGATAGTTGATAGTTGGTATTTCTTTGAGGACTCCCTGATCATAACCTTTTTGTATTTCTCTGTTGAGGAATAACCTTTGCTGCTACTATTTGCATAAATTCTTTATATAGTTTAGATATGGAATATTTTCTGTGGAGATTGTTTTCCATTTGCTTCCTTTCTAATTTTAACTACACATATGACTTTTCCAAAAATCTTTCAGGTTTATATAATCAAGCTTGTCTTTTTTTGTCATATGATTATTTTCTTCATTTATTAATGTAAGAATTCTCTACTGAATCATTTTACTTTACAGTTTTCCCAGTACATTTTGTCAAATGGGGAATCCTTACTCCAATAATTGATATCCTTGGGTTTATTAAGCACCATGCTACTACCATTGTTTCTGAGTCTTGTTGAATTAATTTCTTCCATTGATAAAATTTACTACCGAAAAATAGCAATCAGGGACAGAGCCAAGATGGCAGCGTAGGAGCAGCAAAATATCGCAGCTCCCACATAGCCACCTCAAAATACCCATAAAATACGACTCTAAACAAATTCTAGAATTCTAAAATGCACACAAATATACTTTCCACTAAAGGCAGCTCAGCTAGGAGGCACCATCTCAGGCCTAGAAGCTGAAACCAGCCCAGCCTGAAACGGGGGCTTGATGCTGGGGGCAGCTAGATGAACTGAGCTGCAGCTGGAGCAACAGAAGAGCAGATCTGTGGCAGCTGTGGCAGTTTCCAGAATTATCAAGCCATAAAGAAAAAAAAAGGCTAAGTTTAGTGGAACTTGGTTAAAAATCGGGGGAGAAAAGCAGGTCCAGCCAAACCACCTCCAGGGCAAGGAAGCGTCAGAAGGGGAGGTCCTGCACCCACCTCCACATTGCCATTTCAGAGCTCCCAGCCTGCAGACTGCAGGTGAGCCAAGCAATCATTCAGAGGCCAAGTGTTCTCACGTTGAGCAGCCTAGATCCAGATCGCAGTCTTGGGTGGTGGTCCTGGGGTGTCTTTTCAGTTAGCCAAAGCAGAGGAGGGCCCCAGCAGCCTCCTAAAAGCTCTGGCAGCTGGGAAAACCCCAGAGATTTGGGACAGAGCTTTCCCCTCTGGAACCAGAGTTCCACAGAGCTAAAAAAAATCATGGACTGGCCAACCATGAATAAGCACAGGAAGCAAAGTAAGAACAGCAACCAAACCCTAGATTCCTTCTTTGTGGAAAAGAAGGATCAAAGCAGGAATTGGGAAGAAGACAACACAGTCAGAACTCCCACACCAAAAGCTTCCAAGAAATATGAAGATTGCCTAAAAGCTAGAGATCAGCTGAAGAAAGATTTTGAAAACCAAATGAGAGCAGTGGAAGAAAAATTGAGAAGAGAAATAAGAATGATGCAAGAAAATCATGAAAAGTGAGTCAACAACCTGACTGAAGAAATTAACACCTTTAAAGAAGAGATTAACTCAAACGACAAAAGAGGCCCAAAAAGCCAATAAGGAGAAAAATGCCTTAAAAAGTTGACTTTGCCAGATGGAAAAAGAATCTCAAAAGCATTCTGAAGAGAATAATTCTGTCGAAATTAGAGTGGAACAAATGGAAGCAAATGACTTTATGAGGAATCAAGATACTATCAAATAGATCCAAACAAATGAAAAAATAGAAGACAATGTGAAATATCTCCTTGAAAAAACCACTGACCTGGAAAACAGATCCAGGAGAGACAACTTAAAAATTATTGGACTACCTGAAAGCCATGATCAAAAAAACAACTTAGAAAGTGTCCTTCAAGAAATTCTCAAGGAAAATTGCCCTGATATTTTACAACCAGAGGGCAAAATAAAACTTGAAAGAATTCACCAATCACCTCTTGAAAAAGATCCCCAAAAGAAAACTCCTAGAAATATTATAGACAGGTTCTGACCAAGGTGAAGGTATTACAAGCTGCCAGGAAGAAACAATTTGAATATTGTGGAAACACAATTAGGATAACCCAGGATCTAGCAGCTTCTACATTAAGGGATCAAAGGGCCTAGAATATGATATTCCAGAGATCAAGGGAGCTAGGATTAAAACCAAGAATCACCTACCCAACAAAATTGAGTATAGTGTTCCAGGGAAAAATATGGTCATTCAGTGAGGTGGAGGACTTTCAAACATTCTTGCTGAAAAAACCAGAACTGAA
>CM053580.1:405429691-405457204 GCA_028627135.1 Pseudochirops cupreus
TGGTTGTATCAGTTCACAGCTCCACCAACAATGCATTAGTATTCCAATTTTTCCACATTTTCTACAGCATTTGTCATTTTCCTGTTTTGTCATCTTAGCCAATCTGGCTGGTGAGATGTGGTACCTCAAAGTCGTTTTGATTTGCATTTCCAGAATCAAGAATGATTTAGAGCATTTTTTCGATTGCTTATAAATATCTTTAATTTCTGTCTCTGAGAATTGCCTGTTCATATCCTTTGACCATTTATCAATTGGGGAATGATTTGTATTCTTATAGAGTTTACATAATTCCTTGTATATTTTAGAAATGAGGCCTTTATCAGAGACACTGATTGTAAAAATTCCTTCCCAATTTCCTGCTTCCCTCTTAATCTTGATTACATTGGCTTTGTTTGTACAGAAATTTTTCAATTTAATGTAATCAAGATTATCCATTTTACATTTTATAATGCAATGAGCACATTTTCTAAGACTATCTCACTGAATAAGTTAGGTAGTATTTTTGTGGCCATTGCATTGTCTCTGGAACACTCTGGGAAGCAGGGTTCAAGTGGGATTACTTTCTCATTTACTGTCTTCTGATATCTCATTTCCCCTTTCCATTTCCCACCCAGCTCCTCCCTCATTTTGGATTTCTTGGACGTCAACACCATGCTCTCAGCAAACTTCTCATTGGTAATTCTCAAAATTTTGCACAATTCAGTTAGCCATGGTATCTTCCCCTTTGCCCTTCTGATTGGAGGGTGGAACCCTAAACTTAATCTCAGTTTAAGAAAGGGAGACAGGGAAAGACTTCTTCTCAGATGTCTTCTAATTTCTCACCCTGTTACACTTCTTTAGGACTTTGATTTCTCTGGCAGCACTCATTTTGGACTTCTCTGACTGGACTTATTTTGAGTATCTTTGGCCTTTTCAGCATGACTCTGAGGTTGGGTATGGTAAGACAAATAAACACAGCCCACAGGATGACTGCTAGCACAGGTTTACTCTTGATCTGGTCAGATGGGAAAGACACTAAAAAGGAGTTAATAATCTTACTTTATTTTAATCTAGTTTCCTCAGAAGAAGATTGCTGATAATGGGAGCACAAACTCCTACAGCAGTGGTTCTCAACCTGTGGATTATGTTCAATTTGTAACAATGAAAATACATCCTGCATATCAGATGTTTATATTACAATTCATAACAGTAGCAAAATTACAGTTATGAAGTAGCAACAAAAATAATTTTGTGGTTGGGGGTCATCACAACATGAGGAACTGTTTTAAAGGGTCATGGCATTAGGAAGGTTGAGAACGACTGTCCTACAGCATTCCCTAGTCACCCTTCTTGCAAAGACTGGCAAGAAGAGGGGGGCAACTACGCCTATGTCTCAATGGGGTCAGTTGAGACAGGCACAATTTGTGCATCTCCCTAAATCACCCCAAGCTTTGATGGGGGCCCATTGAGGCATACACAGCATCTGTGCATTCAACCCTAAGGTTCCCAGTTCACTGACCACTGACCACCTGTTTTATAGGCATATTGCCAGCAATAGCCTCACCACTTTACATCGCCCCATCCCTGTATCTCACTGCACAGTTGCAGTGGATGTTTATATTATTTATCATTATATAATGCTGTGCAAGTGTGGTGGAGATGTTTTGAAGCGTAGTTATGGGAACTCATATCTAATACCTGGGAATAAGAGATTGTTATGTCTATGGATCCTGGGAAACAGCTCTAAGTAGTAATAAAAAAATTAACTTTATACACACTAAAATCCACCTTATTTACACTAAAATTCACCTTACTTATAGGTACCTTTCTTCTACCTCCTATTTTTTTTTTTTTTTAGTTTTCTTTTGTGTGTTGACTTCCCCAATTAAACTGTAAACTCCTTGGGAGCATGGACTGCTTTTTTCACAGTTTAACAGAATGTCTGGCACATAGAAGGTGCATAGTAAATGTTTACTGGTAGTTCCCAGTAAGACCTGAGCAAGTATATTTCAAATAGAATCTGAGTTTACAAGTTTCAAAGAGAAGTAGAAATTTGGTGTTAGTTCAGTTATTTCAAACAATGCATTGAGTAAGGCTGGATAAACTTTGGGTGTGTTTGAGGGAGGACTTGGCTCATTCATTTTGGCAGTTTGTGTTGATCAAAGAAGCTGAACTATTGACATTTCACTTTGTTCAGTGACCTATGAAACCCATGACATTGGTACGGTATAGTTACCAAGCCTTTTTAGTAAGATCTCAAAGCATAGTGATAAATTCTTCAGGTCTTGAAGTTGGAGAATTTTCCTTCAACCACTGACCCCACCTTTTAATAATTTGTTAATTACTCAGTAATTCACACAACCCTCCTTCCATTCCCTCGGTTTCACAACCTGGGAGCCATATTTGATTCTTTTCTCTCCCCAACTTGTGTACTCCATCAGTTTCCAAGTTTTGTTGGTTTTCTTTACACAGTACTTCTGATCAGTTATCACCAGTCTCTCCCTAAAGGTAGTCTCTCCAGATATCTCCAGACTATTTCCAGATAGTCTCTCCCTAAAAACCTATCACTTGCACCCTGGACTATTGCAATAGCCTCCAAATTGGTCTTCTACTTTCATTCTCTCCCCTATCCAATCCATCTCCTATAGATTTGCCAAAATAAGCCTCCTAATTCATAGCTCAAAGCATATTTCTCCCCTTTACTAGAATATTCAATGGTTTCCCTACTGATGCTAGGATAACTCCTCAGGTTGACATGGAAAGCTCTCCATGATTTCTCTCTCCCCTGTGTTCTCAGCATTAGTTGATATTGTTCCCTTTCATGTACTCCATCCCAGCCACATTCATCTGTTAACTGTTCTCTGTATACTTGTATTCCATTTGCCTCTATATTTTTGCAAACTAAGTTTCCCGTCTATAATTCATTCCATCCTTATTTATACATCTTGGAATTCTTAACTTTCAGCAAAGCCCAGAGCCACCTTCTTTAAGAGGCCTTTACTGATTCCCTCAACTGGTCTTAGTCTCCCTCTGAAAATCCTTTATGTTGCCTCATATATAAATCTATCTTGAATTTACTTATCTGCTTACATGCTGCATCTCTGCCAGTAGAATATCAGGTCCTCGAAAGCAGAGAGTTTTGAGTCCTCAGGGCCTAGTGCAGTGGCTCACACATTTTATCTTCTTAATGATTGTTTAATGAAATTGAACCTCTCTTGGTCTCAGTTTCTTCATTTGTCAAGTGGGGAAAATAAAACCTGAAGTAGCTGTTAACACCAAAGGGCTGTTAGGAATATAAATGAAATAATTAGAGCACAAAAGATTTCTTAACCATAAAGAGTTATTTCATTCTCTTGACTTATTTGTTAATTGACTATATATATAATATATGTATATTATATATATATATATATATATATAATAGCTACTGTGTGCAAAAATCCAAGTTTTTCTATGAATCAGCATGTCTGAAATATTTTTTGAAAATGAAAATGAATTTCATGTAATGCCTATAGAGTGGACAAAAACACACATGATTTTATACTGTTATTAAAAAAAACACCACCAAAGATCAGGTATTTCTTTTGAGCCAGTTAGGTGGGGCAGAGTGCTGAATCTGCAGTCAAGAAGATCTAAGTTGAAATCTTGTGTCAGACACTATTTTTGTGACCTAGGCAAGTCCCTTCGCCTCTTTTCCTCAGTTTCCTCATCTGTAAAAGGAATCTAATAGTAGCACCTACTTTCCAGGGTTGTTGTGAGGATCACCAAAGAAAATATTTGCAAAGTGCTTTGCCAATCCTAAAGTGATATATAAATATTAGTTATTATTATTATTAGTCTTTTGGTATATAGTCTTTTTGGTTACCCAAGTGTGCTTGACATCACATATTTTCCTTTTGAATGATAAGCATAGGGATAGCATGGGAATTGAATAGTTCTATCTTTTTCATAAGATTCTGAAGATTTATTTTAGTGCATAGTATAGTCTCCTTAAGAATCAAAATACATTTTGAGCATATATTTTGCTTTCATATCTACAGAAATGGATGCTAAATAGAAAATAAATAAGTAGAATTTGGTGGTAAATACTTAATAACCTAGTGATTGAATCAGAATAAAAACAACATATAACTCAGCAAACCAAATTCTTTAATTGTTTTGCTTAATTTTACACATTTGTAAGGCTATCATAAGGAAGCATTTATATAATTCTTAATAGATATGTGATCTTGGGCAAATAACATAACCTCCTTTCCCTCAGATTCCTCATTTATAAAAGAGAGGTAATAATACTTGCATTATCTACCTTACAGGGTTGTTGTGAGAAAACCTTATTGTACCAAATAAAGCAACATCATCATCATCAACATCACTGTAATACAAAATAATTTGTTAGTCAAGCAATAACTGTTGACAAAAAATGATGGAAGTAGTGTACTAATTGGGCTGATTTTGATCATTTTAAAGAGTATTGATCATTTAAAGAGTATAGATCTTAGTCAGGACTCTGCTAATGACAGGCATGGCATAGTAGGTAGACCACTGAGCTTTTGAGTCAGAAAGACCTTCATTAAAAACATTCTTTGGATATGTATTAGCTGTATGACCTTGAGCAAGTGTCATTTAACCTCTCTGGGTCTCAGTTGCCTCATATGTAAAATGAAGAGCCTTTGTTGCACTTGACTTCAAAGGTTATTTCCAGCTATTAATCTATGATCTTATGATCTCTAAGGTCTTCCCCACATCTAACACTTTATGATTCTACCTCATTTCCTACAGGTGCTTTAAGGACGCTTCTACATTAATTCTTCCAGGCAAACGATCGTTTAGGATGCCTTATCTTTTCTTGTCCACCATTATCCTGTGAGTCATTTATAATTTTGATTGTCTTAAGATGGTGATTTTCTATTATTTGAATTATAAAGCATCACTCTTTGTGAGGGGTGAGGTAGGGATAGATGCTGATGTTAAAAAGATATGCTTTGGGCACAAGGAACAGTGTGGGAATATTAACAGGACTGCAAAATATCCAAATGTGATTCAATCCTATCCACTGTATTCCTTCTATTTGACTCTGGGTCCATTTCACTCTCATCTTCAGTGGCCAGACCAAGAAACACATATTAATGGCCTAACTCAATGGGATGTCTAACTAAATGCATATCATCCATTATTTTGGTGATATGTATTCTTTCTCCACTTGGCTTTTCCTTTGTAGATTACTGTCATGGGATTGAGGGGAAAATTTCAGAGAATGGATGACTAGATTGGTTTACTTATTTCCCAATATTTAGCAGCAAATATTCTCTAAATAGATAACTTCGTGGCAGTACTATCACAACACTAAAAAGTGAAAGCAGACCCCAATGCATAGCTTCTGCACTCATAGGGTTACTGAAGGTTGTAGAACATTTGACTAGGTATAAAGATGATGGAAAAGGGTGTTGGGATATGATTGCTCCCAGTTTTATTTTCAGGCCTGAAATGAAGTTTTATGTCTTGCTAGCTTTTATGTCTATGGAAAACAGGCTGTAGAGATTTACAGCAGAGTGATTTGAAGCTGTATTGTCATATCTTACCACTAAATTCTCTCTTTTTAGCTTGTTCTTGAAGAATGGAAGTATATGATTAGACAGGTTACACACGGCCAAGCACTTGGGTGCTCCTTCTGAACTCATGGTTGGTCATTTTGGCAGACTGACATACACACATTCAGTACCCTTAGTGGATTTATACACAGGTGGCTATTATCTAGGTAGAAAGCCTGTATTGGTTAATTTCTAATAATTATCATAAGGATGATACATACTCAGCAACCTTGGAAGGAAGCTATCATCTCAGTAATCAACTAAACCAGTGCCAATAACATCCTGAAAATGTCCTTGGAAGATGATATTGTTATCTGATCACAGATGGGCCAAGGCTAATAAAGCTTCTTGTTCAAGATACAAAGGGAAGGAAAATGTTAAACTTTTAATAACCCAGTTAAAAGGTTATAGTTATTATCTACTTCAAATAAAATTATTAACATCTAGCATGTAAGGATAAAGTGATAAAATATACTGTACTTGATACAAGTGTTTATTCTACTTTGGAAAGAGATTGCACTGGTGGTTTCAGTATACAATAAGTAATAAATTCAATCAATGTGAAAGGCTTGGAACATCATTTAGACTTCCTTTTATGGACAGAAATTCATTCATTGTAGCACCTTGAATGGTGAGGTTGATCACAGAAGTACTAAGAGCTTTGGTCAATTAAAAAACAAATTAACAACAATTTATTTAACAATTACTAGCCTAATATCTTTTGCATGGCAGAGATCTGTGTGGTCCTATAGCACTGAGACTTCATGTAGCCTGCAAAATATCATCCAGAAATTGGAACACCTGGAGAAATTTGCCATCTATAGGAAACCGGCTATTCCTGAATTTGGACTTGGTGCAAGACACCTTCCATGATGGTAGCGAATATCATTGATAAGCAGAAGAACTTGAAGGAACATTATAGTACATCTACTCCAAACACATAATTTTACAGATAAAGAAACTGAGTCCGAAAGAAATCAAGTATTTTGCCCAAGTTCACAGAAGTATTAAGTGGCATAGCTTAATTTCAACTTATTTTCTAACTTAAAAACAAATACTCTCTCTATGCTTCCTCAAGGAGATATAGGATTTCCTCTTTCATGCCATTGCCACATGTGATATTACCAGTCTGAGAACAGTTGAATGGTATTAACATTTATATGAAAAACTTGGTATTAACATGTATATGAGAAACTTCTCATTGCAGAAGAATGTGTAATGATTTTTAAGGGAAAAAGGACCCTTAGAAGACATAAATAATTAACAACTCAACTCTAGGGGCAGCTAGGTGGTACAGTGAATAGAGCACTGGCCCTGGAGTCAGGAGGACCTGAGTTCAAATATGGCCTCAGACACTTAACACTTACTAGCTGTGTGACCTTAGGCAAGTCACTTAACCCCAATTGCCTCTCCAAAAAAGCAAAAAATTAAAAAAAAAACAACTCAAGTCTATTTTCTCATTATGAAAATGATCTATGCATTCACTGGAATAGCTTAAAATATGTTAAAAAGAAATAGTCATGATTTCAAAATCAAGTATACTAGGGAGGAAGTTTGGTATAATTAAATGTCCATTGCTTGTGGAGTCAGAGGTCCTGGGTTCAAATCCTACCCCTGATATAATACGTCCTACCCATGTGAATGTGGACAAGTCACTTAACTTTCCTGAACCTCAGTTTCTCTGTCTGTAAAATGACAGAGTTGGACTAGATGGTCTCTATAGTTTCTTCTACATTTAGAGCTTTATTTTTGTACAATAGACAACACAAGTCAGCAAAACATCCATAACAGTCATGTAATTGACTTAAAAGAATGAAAAAAAATGCTGTTGTTGGTTGATTACCAAAAAGCATTTGATTTGTTAGAGTAAATAATAAGCTTATAATGTTCTTTTTTGTGTTTCCCAAAAAACAGAATCCTCTTATTTATGAAGGAAATTTAGGAGTAGCAAGGTTTGAAGAGGGAGACCATGCAACTTCAGTTATGTTTAGAATTATTGAATGAAAGAAACTTTTGGCATGAACTGATAGCTTGAATCTTTAAATCAGTGTCATTTAAGAATGACAAGTATTCAGTTTAAAAGTGAATGCACAATTGAAGAGTCATAATGTTAACAACATATTACTACTGCCTCTGAATCAGAGCCATCAGACCTTCTTTTCTTCAGTATTTCTAAGAGCCACCCATGCAGTTGAAACGTGGTAGTGAGGGATGAAGACAGGTGAAGGATTGCAGGGGGGATTATGCAATATATCTTAAGCATAAAGTCAATCTTTGAGGGAATATTTGAATTGGAAAGAACACTAGATTTTTTTGTAACATGAACATGGCTCAAGGTGGCATCTTTGCTTGTAAATATTTGTGTGACTATAGACAAGTTACTCAGTGTTTCCAGGACTCAGTTTCTTTATCTATAAAATCTGGATATTAGACTACTTAATCTCAGTGGTCCTTCCTAGCTTTAAAACCATGAGCCTAACAACAACAACAACAAAAACCCAAAACCTGCCTTGTACTATTTCCCCAATTTCTACAGTTTCAATAGTTGAGGGTTGGGGTCCCCAAAAGGCATCTGCTGCCTCAAGTGGCAGGGGTAACATTTTTTAGTAGCTTTTACCAAAGGCATTTACTAAGATTTATTAGTAAAAAGAATTGGTACAAAATAGTCCCTCAGAAAAGCTGGGACACTTTCTCTCCCCAATATACTTAGCATCAGAGTGAAGTACTATGAAGTACTGAAAGAGTTAGAAGGCAACTATAGATTCAGTATACCATAAGGTGGGTTACTGCAGGCATTTTCTTGGATCTCTGTCCCCATAGCTTCAGGTATACTTGGTGTGTGTGTGTGTGTGTGTGTGTGTGTGTGTGTGTGTGTGTGTGTGTGTGTGTGTGTGTGTGTGTGATTTGTCTTCTTGGAATCTTCACTGATAAATATTTAGAGCCTTTATGACTCTGGAAGCATTCAGCCCTTCCTCAGATACTTTGATCCATCTTAACCCTTGATAGGGAAATTTAAGAGTATAAAAGCCAGGATAAGAATCAGGGTAAGATTTGCTCTTCCTTACTACTGGTCTTGGTAGGTATTGTAGTCTTCTAGTAGCTGAGCATTTGCCTTGTCCCTAGAAAGCAATCTTTTATCTCATACTTCATGACTACTTAATGACTAGTTCTAGTTATTAAGCTCCTATCCTGTCTCCCTGTGCCTCAGTACTTGGAGAGGTGAAGAAAACAAGAAGAGAGAATTGTTTAGTGAGTTAATATTTGGAAGACAGTCATCACCAACTCATATTCATATATTGGCAAGGATTGTGGTTATTATTGTGGATGAATACCGTTTTTGATTTGGATGGGAACTTGGAGATCATCAAGTTCAACCCTTTAATTTTAAAAATAAAGGAGTTGAAGCCCAAAATGTGAAATTCCTTGGTGAAAATCATAAAGCTAGATGCTGGTAGCATCTGAATTTGAACCCAGGATGCTCAGCTCCTAATTTAGTGTTCATTCTCTCGCACTGCTGCAGACACTGGTTTAAAAGTAATGATGACGTTCTGAAAGGAAACAGAGACTTCCTTGACTAAGAAAATCAGGTCCTTGCAAAGTGAAGTGAATAGAACCAGGAAAGTGTTGTACAAAATGAGAGCAGTATTATAAGAATGATCAAAGACTTAGCTACTCTGATCAAGACAATGATCTAAAATAATTCCAAAGGACCCATGATGAAAAATGCTGTCCACCTCCAGAGAGAGAACTGATGAACTTTGAAAGTAGATTGAAGCATACTTTTTCCTTTTACTTTATTTTTATTGTTTCATGTGTTTTCTTTTGCAACATGGCTAACATGGAAATATATTTTGCATGACCTCACATTTATAATAAAAATCTAATTGCTTGTCTTCTCAATGAGGAGGAAGAGAAGGAGGGAGGAAGAGTATTTGGAACTCAAGATTTTAGAAAATGATTTTTAATTCTTTTTGTGTGTAATGGGGAAATATTTAATGAAATAATAATTAAAAAAAGAAAATCAAGACCACAAGAACTTATGAACTTAGCAGATTTGATCTAGGAACCTTTTTCTTTTTAGTTAAAAGAAATACACAAATATACATCTTAAATGACTAATGTGAAAATATGTTTAATAGGAATGTATATGTAAAGCCTATATCAGATTATGTAGGGTGTCTTGGGCAGAGATGGGACAGGGAGGGAGAACAGAGAGGAAAATTTTAAAACTTATGGAAATAAATGTTGAAAAATAAATATAAATAAATTTTAAAGATAAATAAATAAAATATATATTAAAATATGCCTGCTTATCCTTTTGTTTGTGCACATGAGGGTATGATTTACCTTGATAAAATCTTAAAGCTAGTCTTAGGTCTATTCTCAAATATAATTCAAAAGAGAGAAAAACACACAAACCTGTCGTCAGATTGTAGAAGATCTGTCACCTAACGAAGAGGGGCTGGGCAGTAGGATTCCTCAAGTCCCGTTGATGCCTCTGTTAACGTGCACTTCATTTTAATGAGGGCACCTCTGAGAGACTTGTGAAATCCATGTTCAGAGAGAAGGGCTGTCTGGGACTGTGTTGGAAAGGAGTGGATGGGGAGAGGCCCTTCCACTCAAGAAGAGATGTTTGCTCTCTAGTCTTCAAGTTTCAGATGAGGGGTGGGCCTCTGCCAGGGCAATGAATGATGTGTTAAAACCAAGAAGAGAATTCACTTCCAAAAAAATTAATATATGTGTGTAATTAATATATGCGTGTAATATATGTAGATGTATGTATTTGTGTATCTGTATATATGAAACATTCAAGAAAAAAGAATATAGATAGATAGTATATGCACTATATACACTATATGTGTAATATATCTATCATCTGTTTATCTAGAATCTTTGTTTTTATCTTGAATGTTTTTCTTGGGGAAAAAAAGTATTTTATTTAGGAATGGGATTATTAGCATGTGCTGTCACTATTAAACATAAATAAAATGTGTCATATTTTGTACAATTAAATTTTTAATGTTCTGTAACCAAAGTTTTTACTTGAAAAGAACTACCCATTTCTGTCAGAGGATTGAGCAACCGCCATATAAGCTTCTCTTCCCAGTCCCTCCACTCTTCCTCCCACTCTGTATTCATCATTTTGACTAACTGATGCCTGAAATGAAGTAAATGACTTATTAAAAGTGAGATAAATCAGAGGCTAGTCAACTGTTTTATAATATTGTTAGGGGATGGCAGAGGCAAACAGCAGGAACTTGCTTGAGCTCTCCACCAAACCCCTCCATATACCTGTAAAAATGACTCTAAATAAATTCTAGAGCTAAAGAACCCACAAAATGATGGAGTGAGGCAAATTTCCAGCCCAAGACAGCCTGGAAGGTTGACAGGAAGGGTATATCGCACCATGCTGGGAGTGGAGCACAGTTAGGTGTGGGCCATGCCAGCATAGACAGGGCTGGAGTGCGCATTAAGGGATTGAATCACTAATAACTATGACTGTTTCCAGACTTTTCAACCCACAAATGCCAAAGATAGCATAGAAGGTCAGTGGGAAAACTATGTGGGACGTGGGTGGAAGAGGAGTGTGGTCTGCCTGGGGTTTGGCCTCAGCCCCGGGGTGGTGGCAGCAGCAGCATCAGTAGCTGTTTCTGGAGCTCTGGACCCACAGAAGGTAGGGCATCTCACGGCTGATACAAAATCCCTGAAGTCTAGGACAGTACACTGACCCCACCCCCACCCCCACCCCCACTGGAAGCAGAGTGCTGCCCTGACAAAGACTTAGAAAGTCAAGCATTTATCTGGGTAGATGAGGAAATACCATAAAAAAGTCATACTATAGAATCTTATTTCAGTGACAAAAAAGATCAAAACATACCACCAGAAGAAGACAACAAAGTCAAAACTCCTGCATCAAAATTCTCTAAGAAAAATATGAATTGATCACAGACCATGGAAGAGCTCAAAAAGGATTTTGAAAATCAAGTAAGAGAGGTAGAGGAAAAATTAGGAAGAGAAATGAGATGGGGGTCAGTTGAATATGAAGGGATGATATCTAAAAAATAAAATGAAGGGGTGAGAGAGGAATGTATTGGGAGAAGGAGAAAAGGAGTGATAGAATGGGATAAATTATCCTACTTAAAAGAGGCAAGAAAAAGGATTTCACAATGGAGGGGAATAGTGGAGAGGTGAGAGGGAATGAATGAACCTTGCTGTCATTGGAGTTGGCTTAAGGAAGAAATAACACATAGCCAATAGGGTATCTTACCCTACAGGAAGGTAAAGAGAAAGGGGATAAGAATGGGGGAGGGAGGCATGATAGAAGGCAGCTGGAGGGCAGATTGAGGGAGGGGCAGTTAGAAGCAAACACTTTTGAAAAGGGACAGGGTTGGGCAGCTAGGTGGTGCTGTGAATAGAGCACTGGCCCTGGAGTCAAGAGGACCTGAGTTCAAATACGACTTCAGACACTTGAAATTTAATAGCTGTGTAACCATGGGCAAATCCTTTAACCCCAATTGCTTTGCCTTCTCTTCTCCTTCTGCCCCCCCCCCCAAAAAAGGAAAAAAAGGCAATTGCATCACTTTAAAGAAAAAAAAGGGACAGCGTCAAAGGAGAAAATAGAATAAGTGGGTGGGATAGGATGGAGGAAAATATAATTAGTCTTTCACAACATGACTATTATGGAAGTCTTTTGCATAACTACACATGTATAGCCTATATTGAATTGCTTGCCTTCTCAATGGGGGGGAGAGAATTTTTAACTCAAGTTTTAAAAACAAATGTTAAAAATTGTTTTTACATGCAACTGGGAAATAAGATATACAGGCAACAGAGTATAGAAATCTATCTTGCCCTAGAAGAAAACAAAGGGGAATTGGATGGGAGGGACATGAAAGAAGAAGTCTGTCCTCTGGGGGAATGGGCAATCAAAATGCATGCTATCTTGGGTTAGGGGAAAGGGAGAGATGGGGAGAAAATGTGGAACTCAAAGTCTTGTGGAAATGAATGTTGAAAACAAAAAATAAGTTAATTAATTTTGGAAAATATTTTTAGACATCAAGGCCCTCCAGAGCCGTAAGTTGAAAGGTAGGAGGAAACATAAGAACCAGTGCATGATCGGTTTGCTTAAGCTTCTCCCTTCCTACCAAGATTTAGTGTTTTTGGAGGATGGTATAAAAGTCTTGTTTTAATCTGGATCCTCTGAAACTTCACTCAACCCACTATTCCTCTTGGAGGACATATGTAGTACCCAGTAGCTCCTTGGGCTTCCTATATTTCTCCAGATCTGTCCTAATCTGGAGATGTAACCCTTGCAAGAGGTGACTCTTTACTCTCATATCACTCCTAAGAAGAGTCTTGAGCCCAAAGTTACACTGGGTTCCAAGCATGCAGATCAAGCTACCCAATAGCATGATTTACCTCAGGCCAAGATCTCTGGTTCTTGAAAAATATTTTCTGTATCAATGAACAACATAAAAGTGCCTGACCAAGACAAAAAACAGAAATGAAAAATTAAGACAGACATACAGATAATTCAGCAATAACAAATAACCTGGAATATTTCAAACAATCAAACTGACATACACATACCTTTGTCTGAATCTTTTGAGTCAGTTGCTTTTTACTTCCTGTTGCAAGTGTTGCCATGGCCTTAATTTTCACTTTTTAGGCAACTGGGGAATATGTTCCCCAAGTTCAGGATTTTAGCATCTAAATGCCCTTCTCTTTCACAACTAACTATTCCCAAGAGAAAGATACAGTCTTCAGATGTTTGGAATAAACTCCTAGACAACACAATGTATGAATTAGTTCTGCTCACTATGGACCCATCCCATTTCTAGTTTTCATATCAGTTATTGTGCAAGTTCTCTTGTGTAGTAATAATACTGGGAGGGGAGGAGGTAGCTATAAAGTTATCTGTTAAAATAATCTATCTACAAGTAGCTCTGTTATTTCTTCTTTTCCATTCATTTGCCAAAATATAAGTGAGATTAAACTGATCTCTCATCTTCAGTCTCAATTTAGTCATATGACCTTATTTCCTCACACTTTCTGTTCATTTTTAGCTTACTTATGTTCCTCTCATCTTGTTTGTCTTTTCTAGTCTTAATATTTTTAGTCTTTCACTTCCTCAAAATTCTTCTCAGAAGTTTCAAGACTGAGATTTCTTTCAAGTGGAGCTGTTTCATTTATTTTCTATTAGTACAGTTGTGAGAGAAAAGTTTGGCAGGGCAATGACTTAGCAAAATTTTCCTACATTCATTTTTATGCTTATATGTGCCTTGGGAAAGTCATTTTCCTCCCTGGGCCACACTTCCCTCAGCTGAATGGTTGAGACCCAGTCACTAATGGAGCAAACAAAGCCTGAGTGCTCACTCCCAAGCTTTTTAGCATGCTGTTTTCAGCCATGTTGTCAAGTGCTTTCAGTGAGGATGAACATGACTTCAAGGCAGCTGCTGCACTGATGACAAAGTCTTCAACTTGAAAAGGCTACAAGCCAAGACCAAAGTGGAGGGAGTGTTAGTGCATGATTTTCTGTTTGCAGATGATTGTGCACTCAGTGCAGCCTGTGAAGCTGAGATGCAACAAAGCATGGATCAATGCTCTGCTGCCTGTGCTAATTTTGGCCTAAAAATTAACACCAAGAAAACACAGGTGCTCCATCAACTAGCACCACACAATCCATATGGGAACCATTGGTTACAACAAATAGAGAAGGTTTGAATGCTGTAGATAAGTTCATTTACCTTGGTGGTGTACTTTCCAGGAATGTACACATTGATAATGAGGTTGATGCATGCATTGCCAGAGCTAGCTCAATGTTTGGGAGACTCCAAAGAAAAGTGTGGGAGAGAATATTAGACTGACTACCAAACTGAAGGTCTACAAAGCCATTTTACTGACCTCATTGTTTTATGCCTGTGAAACCTGGACAGTATAACAGTGCCATGCCAGGAAACTGAATCACTTCCCTTTAATTTGTCTTAAGAGGATTTTGAAGATCACCTGTCAGGATAAGACACCAGACACTGAAGTCCTTTCTTGAACTAAACTACTGAGCCTTCAGACTGCTTCAGAGAGTGCAACTCCTATGGGCTGGCTACTGTTGTTAGAATGCAGAACCTATGCTTGCCCAAAAGACTATTTTATGTACTACTCATGCAGGGCAATCACTCACACAGTGGTCAGAAGAAGCAATACAAGGACATTCTCAGGGTCTCTCTTAAGAACTTTGGAATTGTGTGACATGGGAGACACTGGCACAGGACCACTCAGCATGGTGTGCTAACATCAGAGAAGATACTGTGCTCTATGAGCAAAGCAGAATTGAAACAGCTCAAAGGAAACACAGAATGTACAAATTTAGAGAATCCTCCTGAAATGTTCACCTGGACTATTTGTGCCCAACTTCTTCTTCCTCCTCTTCTTCTTTTCTAACAAGGACATTCAACAAGAATATCTATTATTTATATTCATAGGCACTTCTGCCCTTCATATTCCTATACACACTGGAGTACAATGTTGCATGATGCCTGACTCTGATGGTAGCTAGTAGGATCAAAAGATTGTACATTAAGAGCAGGAAGGGATCTTCAAGTACATTGAGTCCAAACCCTTCATTTTACAATTGAAAAAAAGTCACACAGATATTCAGTATCTGAAAGAGGATTTTGAATCCAAATCTTCCTGATTCCTCTCATAAGTAGTCTTCCATGTCTTCTAGTCCTATTAATAATCTTCCATGACATACTCAGTTGGATGAGTGGTAATCATAGCTATGTTCAAATTAATAATTGATTCTGCAAGGTTATAACATAAAGAATTCTTCTCTGGTGTTAATACCTTCATTTGGGACTTGATTTCCAAGGTAAGGTGACATAATATATTCATTAAAATCTTCTTTTGTATATTTTGTAGCAAAAATGAGTTAGCACATAGCAACAACCAGAACTAATTAGCCTTCAACATTAACAAGTTAATGCTTTTTTGGTTTTGTTTTGTCTTGTCCTCAGCAAATAAAGAAAAACTTTACAGAATCTTCTAAGTATAATTCTCTAATGAAATCTCTCAAACAAGGGCATTTGCTAGATTATAGACTAGATGATTTTCAATGGCCCTTCCAATTCTGATATTTTTTGACTATGAGTCTCTGAATTTAAGTACAAAAATTATTTGGACTAAAGATAAGTTTGAGATGTTCAACGAAATGACTGGGTGGAAATCACAAGATCTTACAGTTCAGAGAAATCTTCAACTACCCCAATTTTCTCATTTTATAGATGAAGAAACTGATACTCAAAGAGGCTATTACTTCTCCAACATTGAAACAGTAGCAAATGAGTGAGCCAGGGCCCAATACTACTCAACATCAAGAAGTGTTCTTTCCAATAGACCATCTGCTACCGAAACCAGTTTGAAAATCAAGTCTGAGGCTCAAGAGAGGTCAGGGTGAGAGATATAGATTAGGGAGTCAGAATCCTAATAGTTGGAGTTTCTTCTCTTTTTATTTTGCTTATCACAATCTAGAGGATAAGTCTTTAACTTAAATAAGAATAGTAAGAAAGCTGTTTTTCATCTTTCCTTTGCTAATTACCCTGCGAATTGATAGATGCAAGTAGTCTTTTGAGTATGAAAGCTAAGGAAGTTCTTTAGTGATACCAGGCAATGCTTCAGAATGGAAATAATTTTGTGGTTCTTTTTTATTTTTTAATAGTATTGATGACTATAAATTTTGGGTTCATTTTAGACCTGAAGATACTTTTAATGGTCTTTTTATGAGGTATGCATGTTTGGGCATAACCTTATCTGTTCTCTTGAATATGGCTTACTTCCTCCTCTTGTTATATTATCTTGAATATATGCTTTGGTTCTTGATATTAGACAGCTTTTCTTTTCTGGATATTTCAAACAAGACCATCCTAGTAGAAATGGCACTCTACTAAAGACAGGAGACTTGGTCATGATTCCCCATTCTTTCACTCAGTAGTTATACGATTTGGGGCAGGATCCTTTCTGGTCTCCAAGTGAAGCCTCAGTTTCTTTAGTGATAAGCACCTTACCTTTACTATCTACTCATAAAGCTATTGTGAAGATTAAATGAGCTAATGTATTAGAATTCCTTTTTATCCATAAAGGCTATGTAGATACAGATTTTTATTAGCACATAACTCAAAGCCCCAGCTTGATTAGAAAGTCAATCTGCAATCCTTCTGTTTCTTTAATCTATAAATGTGACAAGTACATTAATAACTCTGCAGTGATGCTTCCGTTTCATAAGTGAGAATTAGTTTTTAAATCATTATGTATGTTTATTGATTAGTTTATATCTGTCAATTTTCTATGAATATGCATCACTCTGTAATTCACTGGCTGTTTTCTGATTTGGCTGCAATGTGATAAGGCCATCATATTAGAGGACAAATCTGTCAACTTGACTTATTGGAATCAATGCTTGAATTAATTAAAAGACAATCAGTTTAGCCAGATTCCTTGATTTACTCTCTGAACAAAAAAATATATTATTTGTTGGAATTTTACAGTTCAAGCACCATATACACTATAAAAATTAATATTTTATATATACATATATACACATACATATGAAACAGAAAAGGGGACAATCTTAATATACTACACATAAAATCGACGTAGACCTTTTTCTTCTAGAACCTTTCCAGTACAATAAATACAGACATCTGAGAAGAACAGATTCTTTGCCCCTAGCCAACACATAGTTGAATGGTGATTATCTTCTAACACAAAGTACCATTTTCAATGGTCTTGGCTCCAATTGCATAACTCCAGTCTTAGAGGCAAAATGGTATTATCATCAGAGCACTGGTCTTACAGTTGGGAAGACCTGGATTTGAATCTTGCCTCAGCTTCCTAGTAGTTTCATGCCCTGAGTGAGACACTTAACCTCTTTGGGTCTCAGTTTCCTCATCTATAAAACGAAAATGTTGCACTAAGTTACCTCAAAGATCCTTTTCAACTCAAAATGTATTCTACTATGGTTAGTTTGGCCCAACTCGAAGTTTCACTATGCAGCAACATGATGCATTAGTACTTTATGGCACCTTGGCCTCATTTACTGCTGGTGGGAGAAATTTGGAAGATGTTAAAAACAACTTAAATGCTTTTGGTGGTGTACCTTAAAACATGATGTGAATTATGCCCTAAGGCCCTATGACATAGGAATGAAAATAAAACTAGGTAACTACTAACTGGATACATAACTTTACCTGCTTTCTTGTCCCTACCTGAGAATCTGATACATGCATGTACTGGAAACTCTAATTTCCATGAGACTAAGTGGTGGATGCCCTCTTTCATTTTTGGTTAGAAGAACTTAAACCCAAGAGGAGTCATGGAGTCAGACTGTATTTACATCAACAAAAACTAACCATTTAGCTCAGTGATTTCAATTTTTATAAAAGTCAAACCAGTTGTTCAACTGATTTGATCTGTGGGATCATTCTAAATAGTGCATCCTATTATGTTGTGTAGACCTAGCTTCAACTTCTCACAAAGGACAGAGCTCAAGATCTAAATGTGCTTTAGTTGCTCTGTGCAGTAGAACTTGATCAATTTAAAAAATTTTAAATCTACAATTTTTAAATAAATAAACATTCAACACTTAGTGATGCTAAATAAAATGTTAGTATAAACAGAATGTGGAAAAGTAACAGTTAATATCCTCCAAACAAATTCATTTTAAACTCGTACCATTGAAATAAAAGCCAAGTACTTAAATTAGGCAAAAAAGTTATTTTGTTGGAAATGACATGAAAGACTTTTATATATATTAAACAGCTTTTCTAATATAACTTTTCTCCTAAATCTGCCAAACTGTATCTCTCTGTACCCAGAGTTCTTTAATAGCATAGCTGCCAGTTTATGTGTGTTTATTATTGAAATACAATATCTCAGTGAGTTTTTGAGCTAGGAGAACTCAATTTCAATCTCATTTTCTCACACTGCTTCTGGTATTAGATAGCTGGGGTTTTCACTCAGTTCAAGACTAAATGTTATAACTTATTTTGTTGTTGTTGTTGTTTTATTTTGTTACTTGACCTGTGATTTCATTTGGTATGTAGAAAACCCATTGAGGAAACTCCATCTACCTTTGCAGGTGAACAGCTGCTCCTTTTTTTCACTTTACTTTTTAGTTTTTTTAATATTGTTGGTTTTTACATCCCATTTTTCTCTTTTGCAATGTCTTATATTTTATTTTATGCATTTACATTTGGGTTTTTTTTAAGTTTTGAGTTCCAAATTTTATCCCTCTCTTCTTCCCACTCTATCATCCTCCTTCCATAAGACAGTGAGCAATCAGATATAGGTTATACATGTACAGTCATATAAACCATTTCCTTATTAGTCATTTTGTTCAAGATGTGAATAAAAGAAAAAGAATGAAGAAAGTGAAAAATAGCATGCTTCAGTCTGTTTTCAAATAATATCAGTTCTTTCTCTGGAGGCAGATAGTATGTTTCATCATTAGGCCTTTGGGATTGTCTTCGATCATTGTATTGCTGTGAATAGCTGTCATTCACAGTTCTTCATTGAATAATATTGCTACTACTGTATACAATGTTCTAATGTTTCTGTTCACTTCACTTTCCTTCAGTTTATTTAAGTCTTTTCAGATTTTTCTGAAATCATCCTGCTCATCATTTCTTATAACACAGGAACATTCTATTACAATCATGTACCACAACTTGTTTAGCCATTCCTCAACTGATGGCATCCCTTAATTTCCATTTCTTAGTCATCACAAAAAGAATGTCAGCAGCTGTTACGCTGTTTATACTTTTGGTTGCCTTGGGCACTGAGAGGTTAAGTCAACACAGTAATACAGCGTAAAAGTCAAGACCTGAATCTAGGACTTACTTACTTTGTGACTAGCTCTCTGTCCACTACATTATGCTCTCTCAGCAGGGTCAAGCTATCTCCACCAAAATCTTACTTTGATCCCTCTTTGTAGTGTGCCTTGGGTTCCCAAAGGCTATGCCAGAAGACCACAAGATGATACAGATATTTCTACAATGGTGGAAAGCCCTCAAGTGCCCTGACAAGGGCATTATTGGCTGTGGACCAAGAACCAGCCCAGTTATATTCTGGATAGATGATTAAAAAAAATATATTACAATTTCAACTTTATTTGGCCAAATGTTTAGTTCCAGCATTATGGTGGAAATATTTAAAGTGTTACCAAGTTTGATTAAACTCTAACATCCATGGCCCATCCCCACAAATATGCCCTCCTCAGTCCCCAGTTGTCATAAATGTCCTGGTTTACTGGATCAAGTAGGCCTTGGAACCAACCTTGTATCCTTGGAAAAGAATCCAGCATTCACAACAATGCACCAGAAAGTTGTGTAACAAAGCCCTGTATCATAACAGAGAAGAAGGTGGTACTACTTCTGGATCTAGTCTAAGTAGAGGAAACCATCTTCCCCTTCTCCAGTGATTGTTGTCACAAAAAAAAAAATTGTGGCATAGTCCTATCCACTTCCAGAGCATTAAAAAAGTGTCTATAAAGCAAAGTTGGCCATCAGTTTGAGCAAGTGATCAAGACTGTCTACTAAAGGATAAAAGGGATGTAATCTGCTTTGGTGGAGGGATTATCCAGAGTTATGATATAATGGATAAAATACTGGAGGGCAAAATTAATGAAATTGAATCACTTGCAAATCTTATTTCTGCATCTATGTGAACAATACTGCAGAATTATCAAGGTCATTTTATAAGGTCCTAATATAATTTTCTTCCATTTTGCAAAGCAGCTGAGTGGTCAACATAAAGCCAAAATTTAAGAAATCTTGCTTAGTTGATTTGATTAAGTTTCATTAAGCATCTGGGCTAATCATAGCCTATTATTATTATTAGCATTACTATAAGAGAGACAAAAGACATGAGTTTCTGTCCTCAAGAAGCTTATATTCTCATTGGGGGAAAAAGGACACACAAAATAAAATTGTAAAAGAAACATGGGCATAATAACGTATTGCAAATTTGTTTATAAGTGCAGAGAGTACAAATAAGTTGTTCTTTCTGAGTTGCCTATTTTGGTTAATGGCAGGAACATTCTCTAAGTCACTGAGGATTAAGATCTCTGGCATCTTTAACTCTTTTTACTTGGACATCCATATCTTATCAATTACTACTTCATTTCCAGTCTTTACCTTTTATTAGTGTGATAATCTAAGTACAGTGTAGTAGATAGGGCATTGCTCTTTGAGCCAGGAAGATTTAGATTACAATCCTACCCTCAATTGCTTAACTAGCTGTGTGACTCTGGGGTGATAAAGCAAACTTCCTACCTCTTTATAGAGATGTAATAATTAAGAAGATCAGAATGTTCTATCAGACATTTAAAGAACAATTGATTCTAATACTTTACAAAGTATTTGGGAAAATTAGAGAAGAAAGAGTCCTCCCAAATTATTTTTAAGACACAAATGTAGTACTGATACCTAAATTGGGAAAAGCCAAAACAGAGAAAGAAAATTATAGACCAATTTCTCTCATGAATATAAATGCAAAAATTTTAAATAAAATATTAGCAAAAAGACTACAGCAATTTATCACAAGAATAATACACTTTAATCAGGTAGGATTTATTCCAGGAATGCAAGGATGGTTTAATATTAGGAAAACCATCAGTATCATTGATCATATCAACAATAAAACTAGCAGAAACCATGTGATTATCTCAATAGATGCAGAAAAGGCTTTTGACAAAATACAACACCCATTACTATTAAAAATACTAGAAAGTATATGAATAAATGGGATCTTCCTTAAAATAAGTAGCATCTATCTAAAACCATCAGCAAGTATTATATGTAATTGGGATAAGCTAGAAGCATTTCCAGTAAGATCAGGGGTGAAACAAGGATGTCCACTATCACCCCTCTTATTCAATTTGGTAGTAGAAATGTTAGTAGTAGCAGTAAGAAAAAGAAATTGAAGGAATCAAATTAGGCAAGGAAGAGACTAAGCTATCATTCTTTGCAGATGATATAATGATATACTTAGAGAATCCTAGAGAATCAAGAAAAAAACTACTTGAGATAAATCAATTTGGCAGGATACAAAATAAACACATATTACAGCAAGAAGTAGAAAGAGAAATTCCATTTAAAGTTACTGTAGACATAAAATATTTGGGAATCTACCTGCCAAAACAAACTCAGGACCTATATGAACACAACTACAAAACACTTTTCACGCAAATAAAGTCAGATCTAACTAATTGGAAAAAACATCAGTTGCTCATGGCTGGGTCGAGCTAATATAATACAAATGACAATATTACCTAAATTAAATTACATTTTTAGTGCCATACCAATCAATCTACCAAAAAAATTACTTTATAGAACCAGAAAAAATAGTATCAAAATTCATTTGGCAGAACAAAAGGTCCAGAATATCAAGGGGCTTAAAGAAAAGAAATGCTAGGGAAGGTGGACTAGCCATACCAGATTTTAATCTGTATTATAAAGCAGCTGTCATCAAAAGTACTTGGTACTGGCCGAGGAATAGAGTAGTGGATCGATGGAATAGATTGGATACATGAGACTCAGCAGTCAATGACTATCGCAATCTACTATTTGATAAACCCAAAGACCCCAGTTTTTGGAATAAGGACTCACTATTTGACAAAAACTGCTGGGAAAACTGGAATATAGTGTTGCAGAAACTGGGTATAGACCATTATCTAACACTGTATACCAAAATCAAGTCTAAATGGGTCCACAATATAGGTATAAAGGCTGATACTGTAAGCAAACTGGGAGAGCAAGGAATAGTTCACCTTTCAAATTTATGGAGAAGGAAAGATTTTGTGACCAAACAAGAGTTAGAGAGCATTATAAAGTGCAAAATGGATCATTTTGATTGCATTAAATTGAAAAGTTTCTGCACAAATAAAGCCAATGTAACCAAGATTAAGAAGAAAGTGGAAAATTGGGAAAGTATTTTTACAACTAGTGTCTATTTCTAAAATATACAGAAAATTGAGTTAAATCTATAAGAATACAAGTCATTCCCCAATTGATAAATGGTCAAAGGATATGAACAGGCAGTTTTCAGAGGAAGAAATTAAAGATACCTATAAGTATATGAAAAAAATGCTCTAAATCACTATTGATTAGAGAAATGCAAATCAAAACAATTCTGAGGTATCACATCTCACTGGTCAGATTAGATAAGATGACAAAACAGGAAAATGATAAATGCTGGAGAGGTTATGAAAAAATCAGAACACTAATGCATAGTTGGTGGAGTTGTGAACTGATTCAGCCACTCTGGAGAGCAATCTAGAACTATGCCCAAAGGGCTATAAATAAGTGCATACCCTGTGACCGAGCAATACCACTGCTAGGGTTGTATTCCAAAGAGGTCATAGAAATGGGAAGAGGACCCATATGTAGAAAAATATAGCAGCTCTTTTTGTGGTGGTAAAGAATTGGAAATCAAAGGGCTGCCCATCAATTGGGGAATGGCTAAACAAGTTGTGGTATATGAATGTAATGGAATACTGTTGTGCTATAAGAAATGAAGAGCAGACAGACTTCACAATAACCTGGAGAGACTCATATAAACTGATGTTGAGTGAGAAGAGCAGAACCAGGAGAAATCTGTACACAATTACATATGCAACGTATGTGTGATAACTAACTTTGATAGACTGGGCTCCTCTCAGCAATGTAAGGTTATAAGACAACTCCAAAAGACTCACAATGGAAAGAGATATCCACATCCAGAGAAAGAACTACAGGGTCTGAATGCAGATTGAAGCAAACTACTTGCTCTTTTTCTTGTTTTGTTTTGTTTCCTCTTTCCCATTGTTCATTCCATTCGTTATATTCCTTCTTTACAACCTGACTAATGTTTAATGTGAAGGTATTTGTAGATCCTATATTCGATTACATGCAGCCATGGGGAAAGGGGGTAAGAGAGGGAGGGGGAGAAAATTTAAAACTCAAGAGATTATGGAACTGAATGTTGTAAACTAACAGTAAATAAATTAATTAATTTACAAAAAGGAGTTCAGAATGAGCCATCTATTTTCAAATGTCACTCTATCCGGTTTCCCCAGCATTTGCTGCTACTTTTCCGCTTTTAGTCAACCTGGAATTCTATTACTCAAATGTAAATTATGGTTTCCCTTTTCTGTGCTTTTTCTTATGTGTTTTTTTTTTCTTCTGCTTACAATTCTTCTACACATCTTTACTTATCAGAAGTCCACCCAGCTCAATGTTGGACTTCTGCGACAAGTCTTCCCCAGTCATCTAAACCAGAAATTATTGTTCCCCCTGGTAATTGTTAGAGTACTTATTTTGTGCCCTATCTGTATGCTTGGAAGGTATGTAGGCCATTTAAGGCTATAAACCCATTTATATGGGGAGTAGTTTCCACAATTTATAGAATTACTAATTACCTTAAATATTGTTTTTCAGTTAATGGTAATTATTGAATGGGTCTACTATGTTCAGAGCATAGTAAGAGATCTAATGGAGGATGCTAGGGAAACAATGCAATATTCATTATTTCAACCATGTCTTAATTTATTAGGGAGCAGTGATCACATTCTTACTTAGATATTTTGATTGATTTACAGCCTCATTAGTGTAGATATTCACTAAGGCAGGTGGCAGCATCTCTGTACCTTTTTATTATTTGCAATTATTGGCTGTGTCTTGCAAATCCATTATTGCTGGGCAGAGAAGATGTTGCATTTGACTAGCTGTCCACATTTGCTTATTAATCCCTGGGTTATTAAAGAGACTTAAGACTTATTTTTGATGCCAGTGATTATAATAGTCAAGAAAATGAATTGGTGCATTGGTCATTCAGAAATCTGATCAAAGCAGTGGCAAAGTCAGTAGAGATCTGCTTTTGGGACATGTTTGTACAGGAGTAAAATGCAGCAGTTGCGTGATTATGTAGAATGGTGTTCAAGAAAGTACATAAAGCATAGATCAGATTGAGTTTATGAAGAACAACTATAAAAATACACCTGAAATTTTCAAGAAAAAGAGCAACTTAGTGAAGTTACACAGAGCTGATCCTGTATTTAGAGAATAAGTATATTGGAATGTGGCTCCCTGAACCCAATTCCTTTTTGGGTGCATGAGGATTTTATTTTAGGGCTAAGCAGAGCCCACCAGTGGCTCCTGTTTGTGTAGCTGACCAGAGATGATTTTGGCCTTTGGTTGTTTTGCTGATTTCCATGGAATAACATTTTTTTTTTTTTGGAGGGCAGTTGGGGTTAAGTGACTTGCCCAAGGTCACACGACTAGTAAGTGTTAAGTGTCTGAGGCTGGATTTGAACTCAGGTCCTCCTAGTACCAGGGCCAGTGCTCTATTCACTGTGCCACCTAGCTGCCCCTCCAAGGAATAACATTAACATTGTGTGGGCTGATAGGCAAGCAGTGTAGAAGAAGAAATCTAATTGACATAGTTCTAAGCCATTAGGAATTTGATTTGGAAGGAGTAGCTGCAGAAGAGGGTAGATTCAGAGTTTTAATGTGACCATCATTAATGACAAATGAAACATAATTACGAGTGTGCATGTGTCTGCATGTGTGTATGTGTGCATGAGTGCATGTGTGTGTATATATGTGTGTGTGATGGCAGGTCCATGTCAAAACCTTGATGACTGTCATATTTTTTTTAATATTTGGGGGAAGAAAGGACACAAGCATTCATTAAGCACTTATTCTGTTCCAGGTATTGTTCTAAGCACATTATAAACATAATTTCATCTGATCCTTAGAACAATTCTGGAAGATAAGTTCTATTATTATTCATTTGAATCAACTGAGTTAGACAGAATTTAATTGACTTGCTCGGGTTTATATTACCGTCTTATTAACGTCTTAGGCCAGAGTTGAACTCAGGTCTTCTTGACCCTGAGCCCAGACTGTGCCACCTAGCTGCATTGGGTTACAGGCACATTATTTGTATTTTCTATCTCTCCTGGCTCACCCTTGCTATGTGATGGCATGTGATAGTTCAAAAATAAACAAAACCTGAGACCCTATGTGCATGGGACCTATAAGGGTGTCACTGGTGTCATAAGGAATTTTCTGATCTCTCTAACTGCCCAATAATTCTGCCTTATCCTCTTATAGAAATGCTCATAACTTGGGGCAGTTAGGTGGCACAGTGAATAGAGCACTGGCCCTGGAGTCAGGAGGACCTGATGGGCCCGACCTGTCAAATCTGGCCTCAGACACTTAACACTTACTAGCTCTGGTGACCTTGGGCAAGTCACTTAACCTCAATTTCCCTGCCTTCCTTCCTCCAAAGAGCAAAAAAAAAAAAAGAAGTGCTCGTACCCCGAGATTTCTGTTTTTTTCATGTTAACCAGTATCTAGGATCTTCTTGCCTATGATATCAGAAATATTCATCCAGAAACACCTGATCAAAAATATGTCATTTCTCTATAAAACCTATGACTTTTGGCTACCTCTATCACACTCTGGCTACCTTGGGGGTAAAGTTGATTGTAACCCAAGAATCTTTTTTGACTTTCTAGGAGGTTTGGCAGAAGTCTTGATGGCACTAGATCTGGCAAGTCTGAGAAGATGATCCCTCTGAAGCATCATTGATAATTCCCCTTTCTATAAAAAACTATCACACCTGAGATTTCATTAGTTGTATCTCTCCCTTTTTGACCCCTGCTTCTACCCCACTCCCATGTCCTTGCTCATGGACCTTTAGTCCTTAAGTCTCACCTGGTATGAGTTAAAAATTGTAATAATATAAAGCCAGTTTGTTTTAAACATTGCTGATCTAGTTGGCTCTTTTGTGAAACCATTTTCAGGTCCCACAATAACTGCTGAGTACTAGGATACCAGTCCCTTTTTAGCTTATACATGCCCTGGAAAACCTCTTTTATGCCACTTCTCTTTTGCAAGTGATCTTTGGGAATATGCAGAAGTCTCTCTATATCCACTGTATATCTCTTCTTTGCCATTTCAGGTCACTGGAGATGACTGGAAGTACTGGAGATAAGACAGTTATTGGAGAAATGTGGTAGCTTCAAAGAGTGTGACCCTTGGGGGGGGGCGGAGCCAAGATGGTGGCGTAGGAGCAGCAATATATTGCAGCTCTCACATAGCCACCCCAAAATACCCATAAAATATGACTCTAAACTAATCCCAGAACTCCAAAACGCACACAAATATACCTTCCACTAAAGTCAGCTCGGCTACGAGGAACCATACCAGCACTGTGAACTGAAACCAGCCTGGCCTTAAGCCGTGGCTATGTCCCAGGGGCAGCTGGATGAGAGGAGCCAAGCCCCAGCTGGAGCTTTGGGTGAGTGGATTGGTGGCAGCTGCTGCAGTCTGCAGAACTAGGTCAGTGGGGCTTGCAAGGTCCTGGGAGAAAAGTGGTCCGGCTGAAATGCCTTCAGGACTGAGAAGCAAAAGGCGGAGGTTCTGCATTGAGGCTTCAGCGCTTTTGGCCTGCAGACTGCAGGGGGACCAAGTGATCGTTCAGAGGCCAAGTGCTCTTGCATTGAGTGGCCTGGATCCGGATTGTGGTCGTGGGCTTTGGTCTTGTGGTCCTTTTTCCTTCAGTGAACCAGAAGTGGGGGAGGGACCCAGCAACTTCCTGAGAGCTTCAGCAGCTGGGAGGACCCCAGCAATTTGGGACAGAGCTTTCCCCTCTGGAAGCAGAGCCCCACAGAGATTTAAAAAAAAATCATGTACTGACCAACCATGAATAAGAATAAGCATAAGAAGCAAAGTAAGAACAGCAACCAAACCCTAGATTCCTTCTTTGGGGAAAAGAAGGACCAAGGCAGAGAGAGGGAGGAGGAGAGTGCAGCCAGAGCGCCCCCCACCAGGGGCCTCCAATAAACATGAAGAATGCCTTAAAGCTAGAGATGAGCTGAAGAAGGACTTTGAAAACCAAATAAGAG
>CM053580.1:405457704-405473820 GCA_028627135.1 Pseudochirops cupreus
AGCAGAATGGATTAAAAACCACAATCCTACAATATGCTATCTACAAGAAACACATTTGAAACAAGGGGATACACACAGGGTAAAGGTAAAAGGATGGAGTAGAATATATTATGCCTCAGTGAAAGTAAAAAAAGCAGGGGTAGCAATCCTTATCTCAGATAAAGCAAAAGCAACAATAGATCTAATTAAAAGAGATAAGGAAGGAAACTACATCCTGCTAAAAAAGGGCACCATTGAGAATGAAGCAATATCATTACTTAACATATATGCACCAAGCAATATAGCATCCAAATTCCTAGAGGAAAAGTCAAGAGAATTAGAGGAAGAAATAGATAGCAAAACAATACTAGTGGGGGACCTCAATCTGCCCCTCTCTGAACTTGATAAATCTAGCCTCAAAATAAAGTTATCATAGAGATTATAAAATACTTGGGAATCTACCTGACAAAGCAAACCCAGGACCTATATGAACACTACAAAACACTTTTCACACAAATAAACTCAGATCTAAATAATTGGCAAAACATCAGTAGCTTGTGGCTAGGTCAAGCTAATGCAATAAAAATGCCAATTTTACCTAAATCAATTTGCATATTTAGTGCCATACCAATCAATCTAACAAAAAATTATTTTATAGAGCTAGAAAAAAGAGTAACAAAATTCATTTGGAAGAACAAAGTTCCAGAGTATCGAGGGAATTAATGAAAAGAAACACTAGGGAAGGTGGACTAGCCATAACAGATTTTAATCTGTGTTATAAAGCAGCAGTCATTAAAACTACTTGGTACTGGCTGAGGAATAGAGTAGTGGATCAATATAATAGATTAAGTGCACAAGACACAGCAGTCAATGACTATAGTACTCTACTGTTTGATAAACCCAAAGACCCCAGCTTTTGGGATAAGAATTCACTATTTGACAAAAATTGCTGGGAAAACTGGAAAACAGTATGACAGAAACTGGACATAGACAAATATCTTATACCATATACCAAAATAAAGTCTAAATGGGTGCACAGTCTAGGCATAAAGGCTGATATTATAAGCAATCTGAGAGAGAAAGGAATAGTTTACCTGTCAGATTTATGGAGAAGGGAAGATTTCATGAGCAAACATGAGTTAGAGAGCATTAGGAAATGCAAAATAGATCATTTTGATTACATTAAATTGAAAAGTTTCTGTACAAAAAAAACCACTGTAACCAAGATTAAGGGGGAAGTGGAAAATTGGGAAAGAATTTTTATAACCAGTCTCTCTGAAAAAGGCCTCATTTCTAAAATATACAGAGAACTGAGTCAAATCTATAAGAATACAAGTCATTACCCAATTGATAAATGGTCAAAAGGATATGATCAGGCAGTTTTCAGAGGAAGAAATTAAAAATATCTATAAGCATATAAAAATGCTCTAAATACTATTGATTAGGGAAGTGCAAATCAAAACAACTCTTAGGTACCACATCTCACCTGTCAGATTGGCTAACATGACAAAACAAGGAAAATGAAAAATGTTGGGAGAGGATGGAACTCTAATGTATTGCTGGTGGTGCTGTGAACTGATGCAGCGATTCTGGAGAGCAATTTGGAACTATGCCCAAAGGGCTATAAATAAGTGCATACCTTGTGACCCAGCAATACCACTTCTAGGGTTGTATCTCAAAGAAATCATAGAAGTAGGAGGAAGACCCATATGTACAAAAATATTTATAGCAGCTCTTTTCGTGATGGCAAAGAACTGAACCAGGAGAACTTTGTACACAATTACAGACACAGCATATGTGTGACAACTGACTTTGATAGACTGGGCTCCTCTCAGCAATGCAAGGTTATAAGACAACTCCAAAAGACTCATATCCATATCCAGAGAAAGAACTACAGAGTCTGAATGCAGATTGAAGCAAACTACTTGCTCTCTCTTTTGTTTTGTTTTGTTTCTTCCATCTCATTGTTCACGCCATTGGTTATAATCATTCTTTACAATTTGATTAATGTTTAATGTGAGGGTATTTATAGATCCTGTATTTGATTTCATGCTGCCATGTGGGGAGGGAAAGGGAGGAGAGGAAGATGGAGAAAATTTGAAACTCAAGGGACTGTGGAATTGAATGTTGTAAACCCAAAGTAAATACATAAATTTTAAAAAGTAAAATAATTTTTAAAAATTTTAAAAATAAATTTATTTTTACCTCATAAAATACTGTTTGGAGGTTATTATTAAAACTGGTGATAAAAATGTCTTTTGTGGTTGTTATTGTTCATTCTTAAACATAGACCTTGAGGAATGGAAAGAAGCAGAAGGAAGGAAAAAATAGAAAAAAAAGTTTATTTGCTCTTAAAAATGGGTGATATCTATTGGAGGAGGATGTCATTATATTATTTGATTATTACAAAAGGATTGTTACCTAAGAGGAGGCAATGTAGTATAGTGGAAAGAATATTCACTAGTTGCTAAGAGACCTGGTTTCTAGGCCCAGATCTGCAACCTTTCTCAAGTCATTTTCCTTTTCCTGAGTCTAAATTGCCTCATCTCTAAATTGGAAGGTTTGTAGGATGATATGTAAAGGTCCATTCGATTTTAAAACTCTAATTCCAGAGGCAGAATTCTGCTCAGTTGCCAACAAAATTCAGTTGATGAGACTCTTGGAAAATACAGGAAGGAAAAAAAGCTGATGATACTTCTGACTTGTTGATTTAAAAGAAAATCAGTAATTTGGCTGTTGGAGAGTGAGAATTTAGAGAAAAAAAATATGATCAAGAAGGGCTAGGGGAAAAGGTAGAATTCTAATAAAGGTTAGTTTTACAAGTGACTAATCTGCAGACAATTATTTCCATCAATTCCCTATTTTCTCTTTTATTTATGGGAGAGAGGGGGAAAGGAGAAAGGGAAGGGGCAGAGATTGGAGTCTAAAGATAAAGCAAAGGAGGAACAGAACTATTTGGAGTTAATTTGAGTGGATTCGATTCAGTCATTGCAAACAGCAAAGACAACTTATTCTGGAAAACTCCCAATCAATGCAACTGAAGAAACATCTCAGAATGAGAGAAGAAACCAAAGTTTAAAAAAAAAGAAAAGAACAGTCACTGGTCTCACCATGCACAATCACTCAACAGACATTTATTAAGCCAAGAACTGTGCTAGGCCCCCGAAGATATGAATACAAAAGTAAGAGTGATTCTTTCCTCATGGAGCTTACATTCTGGTGGGAAGAGAAAACATTCAGAGCTAATTAAGTACAGGATAGACAGATAGATAAATAGACTGATGGATGATAGAACTATGCCTATGTATGTAAATACATACATGAAGAATCTACCAGTGCCATGCCAGAAAACTGAACCACTTCCATTTGAATTGTCTTAGAAAGATTCTGAAGATCACCTACAATATAAGGTACCAGACTCTTGAGATCCTCTCTTGAGCTGAACTGCCAAGCATTCATACTGTACCATAGAGAACACAATTCCAATGAGTTGGCCATGTTCTTCAAATGTCAAAAGTACATTTGCCTAAAAGACTATTTTACAGAGAATTCACTCAAGGCAAGCACTCACATGGAAGTCATAAGAAGTGATATACGGATGGCTAGGTGGTGCAGTGAATAGAGCACCAGCCCAGGAGTCACAAGGACCTGAGTTCAAATACAGCCTCAGACACTTAACACAAAACTAGCCATGTGACCTTGGGAAAGTCACTTAACCCCAAGTTCTCTACCTTCCCCTCTGTAATAGTAATGAAATTTGAAGATTCTTTTGAATTGCTGTAATGCCATGCTACTGTGAACCACTTTTAAAGTTCTGATTACACAGTATAATGAACACTCCATTTATTCCAAAACAAATCAAGGTAAATTTTCTCAGAAAATCAAGGTACAGTATAATATTCACATTACATCTTATCATAGAAAATCACAATATAGTGTTCACAACAGCTTAACATTAGAACGGCCACATCATTTTCACCTAAGCAGCCACAGTACTTAGAGAACAAAGAACAAAAGAATAATCATCTGGTTTCCCTAAGTGGGAAATCCTCCTTACTTAATCATTCACTCATCTCACAATACAATAATCAATCTTCCATTCATGGGGCAATCATAAGTTAACTTAAACAGTCACTTATCCAGATTCACAATTACTAAGTATCATTAATCACTAAATACAATCATTAGAAAATTACACAAACCCTCTACCTCTCAGTGTCTAGTAAGCTTCAATTTCATCACAAGTTCAATATCCAAGGATAGGCCTTTTCTTCATCTTGACTTGGGGTGGTCTCTCAGATTCCCTAGATCTCCTTCCATGGTCCCAGCTCCTACATGAATCCACCAGTCACCTGGATTCAGAGGAAGATAGCTCCCAGGTTCTCATCCAGTCCTCTGGGCAGTTCCTGGTACACACTGAAGTTCACAGGGTCTAGCACATTTCAAAACCTTCACAACGTCTGTTGCCAGGAATTCAAGGATCAACCAAGGCACAAACAAACAAAATCTTATCCTGGTCGTGCTTCTTCAGTTGTCCAATAGTTCAGGTGGCCCTAGGACCCAGAAAAAATCTCAGCCTTCCAGCAGGCCTCCTAGGCAGCAACTTCAGCCTTCACCAGATTCTGGTCTCATAGAAAACTCCAACTCAGTTCTCAGTCCAGCAGCCCAGTTTCCAGATGCTGTGAAAATTCTGCCCCTTCCACCAGGAGCCACCAGGAGGAAAATGCTTGATTCTGATTCTTTCCTCTGGAGCTCTTCTTAAATACACATACACACACACACATACACACACACACACACACACACACCCCCACACACACACATTGGCTTCCTGTCCCTTCCTGTTATGTCAGCAACAGGAGACAGAGTTCACACCTTTTGTTTCTTTCACAGAAGTCTTAGCCCTTAGTTAGGGCTAAGTACCTGCTAAATTAACTACTTTTACAATTGCTAAGCTAAGAGGTACTTAGCACCTAGTTTCAAATTAAGCCCCTATTAAAGAAACAGAAGGTATGTTGCTGACATGACAGGAAGGGGCTAAACAGGAAATCCCTGTTGATGATGTGACAGGAAGGGGTTGTATAGGGAGAAAGAATACTGTACATAAAGAAAAACACTAGCTGGGAAAGTCAGAAATTCCAGGGAACTTGTGGTGGCAGAGCTTCTTCTGAGGGCCAGCTGAAGCTGCTGAGGAGCTGCTGAGGAGCTGTTGAAGCTGCTGAAGATTCCCAAGGGCCAGCCAGAGCTGCCAGAGGAAGCATCACTGTGGTGTTGGTATTTTGTCATTTGTGGCTTTGTTAAGCCTTGACTTCCCAGGAAAAGACTGTGAAGGATTTAAGATGGACTGGACACTGTAAGCTTCAGTGTGGTACAGGAGCTGTATGGAAAGCTGGACAAGGAACTGGCAACTGTCTGCCTTTGAACCTAGGTGACAGTCTGGTGAATCCAGGTAGGAGCTGGGACCATAGAAGGGGATCCAGGGAATCTGAGATTTTACCCCAAGTCAAGCTGAAAGGAGACTTTGTTTGAATACTGTGTACTGACTGAGAAGATTGTGATTTACTTGTGTTTGAAGGGTAGATGGCTCGTGTATTTTCCGATAACTGAATAGTGAATGATTCCTGAATAGTGACTGATTTGTAAATTAGTGTGTCCCATGAGTAGAGAACTTTGCCTTTTGTATTTTGTGACCCTTAAGGAGGCAAGCCTCCTTAAGGATGATTGAATGATTGAGTTATTAAGTGATAGACTAAATGATTGTACTTTGTTCAAAATATGTGACCACTGTGGTGAAAACTATGTGCCCATTTTAGTGATAAATTGTAATATTGTGAATGCTGTACCTTGATTTTCTGTGAATGTTTTGCTCTGATTTGTTACTGAATAGAGTGTTCACTACACTATGTAATCAGAAACTTGAAAGCTGTTCACAGCAGCAGTCCTCTGGAAAGCAGTTCATGCTTGGCTTTATACCCTCTCCAAAAAGGAAAAAAATGTGACACAAGGACATTTTCAAGGTCTCTCTAAAGAACTTTGGTATTGATTATGAAACATGGGAAACAATGGCACAGAACCACCCAGCAGAGTATGCCTGCATCAAAGATGATGCTATGCTTTATGAGCAAAGTAGAATTGCAGCAACTCAAAAGAAACATGAAATGTGCAAATTTAGAGGTATCTCCATCCCAAATATTCATGTGGACCACTTGCATTCTATGGTAGAATCTCCCAAGCTTGTATTGGGCTGATAAGCCACAGTCAGACACACTATGCCTTTACTACAACATACTGATGTAATTTTGGTCATGTTCAAGCACTGTAATGATACTGGTATTTGAAGATCTTCCATGCGCCTTGAACTTGCTGATGTAGCAGGAAGGGGTGGAGCAAGAGAACGCCAGAACCAAGCTAGTCTCCGTGTGGTGCTGACTGGAAGCAGCAGCAGAGGCAGCAACTGTGGTTGCAGGGTGAACTCCTTTTTCTTTGAGTGGGCCAGAATCTCTGCTAAGGACTCCTGCTGAGGACTGCCAGGGACGGGAACTGTGGGGGGCCAGAGCTGCTGGGAGCAAGCTTCCTGGACACTGAGCAGTTGCATGAGTGAGGAGAAGAGGATCTTTGCCTGAGGTAGCCTGTCCTGTTTTGAAGGCTTGAGAATGTGGGTATTTACTACATTAAATACATGTGCCAACATCATACCTATTGTGTTGGCTTTGACTTTCTGGTTTTGGGACTCAGTTTTCTGGTATTTAAATGAATACTCTAGCTATATTTCTTATGTAGAGAGCCTGTTACATTTTGTGATTAATAACCATATCAGCATACTTATTGTTACGTAGGCATTGTGAATGCTGCATTGCTGATACAAGCACAAAGGACAACAATGAAAACAAAATATATAGATACACATATATATAAATTCACATACAGAGTAGAGAGGATGAACTGACAATTGGGAGTATCTAGGAAGGCCTCTTAAAGGAAGGAGCATTTGAACTGAACCTTGAAGGGAATTTCCAGGATTTTCAAGCAAGGGTAAGTATGGAGAGCTTTTCACACATGGGGCAAAAAGCCTGTGCAAAAGCTTAGAAATTAAAGGTAGAATATTGATAATGGAGACTACTAAGTAGGTCAATTTGGCATAGCTTGACCAAGGTGGAGGAATGTGTAATCAGCCTAGAAAGATAGGCCTAAAGCCAGTTGTGAAGGGCTTTGTGGGCCAAGTATAGGGATTACAAGTTGTTGGTGTTTGTTTTTTGTTTTTTTCCTAAAGGAATGGGAGACACAAAGATTCTTGACTGGAGGTGTTCCATGGTCAGACTTAGGTCTGAAGAAGATTATTTTGGCAGCTTGGTGGAGGATGGATCATAGTAGGGAGAGACTAGATGCAGAGAATCCAGTTACTATAATTCAAGTGAAAAAGGTACAGAAGCAAAAGAAGATGACTCAAGCAGTAGACCTGACAAGTGATATGCATCAGAAGTTTTAGTTTTGCTTTCTAAAACTTTCGTGTGTGTGTGTGTGTGTGTGTGTGTGTGTGTGTGTGTGTGTGTGTGTGTGTGTGTATGTGTGTGTGTTGCTAGGGACAGACCCAGGAACTATCTAATAGCTTTCATGTATCTGTTCTCATATACCAATAACCAGGAACTCCAAGTATTTAAAATTGCACAATGACATTTAAGAGCTAAATAACACTGGAGTTTTGGTTGTGTGGGCGAACAGGATGAGGACAGTGAAGTTATTTACCCAGAAATGAGTTCTCTCTCTTCCAAATAGCCTTGGTTTTTCTACAAAACAGCAAGCTGCCAAACAGTACAAATGAATATGTGGACTCTTCAATTGGGAGCTGAAAAGAAAGTTTTACAAGCCATGCTATATTCCTAAATTAGTCCCAATTGTTTAATTTGTAGCACTTATTTGAACTTTAAGAAAAGGGAGCTTAAATTATTTTGCTGCTTTTGCCTGTGTTAAATGGATACAGGAACCTTTAAAACCACAAGGGGAAAGAGTTGATTAGCATGTTTCTCAGAAGCTCGCCTCTGGGTATAGCCAACACCATTCATCACTGGCCACAACAGTTTAAGTGTCAGAGGCTACAGATGCCCCATGTTCACAGTAAGTTCCTTTCAGACACTTAAAGAGAGGTCTCCATATAGCACCTAGCTGAGACATGCCATCTTCTCCCTTACTGTCACCTGAAAACTAAAAAAAAAAAAAAAACCCTCAGGTACAGGAAATGGGGCAGAGCAAAAAATTGTGTCAGTTTTCTCCTGCATGTCACCTACAAGGGTGGGAGGAATAGAATTGGCTAGGGAAAGAGAAGAGAGTAGAATTAAGCAGAATGTAGGACTTATGCCTTCACACTTTCATTGTTAGCATAAATGTCAAGGGCTTTTCTTTTTATTCAGTTCCAAAGCATTACAATTTTTTCCCAATAATATAGGGGTTCGGTGGGGTTATAGTGTTACCTACATCAAAGTTATGGGGAAAATCGGTTTAATTCAATTCAAATCAACTGGGTATTAGGTGGGAGGGAGAAGAGTAGGGAAGCTATTTATGCTTCTCTCACCTCTTTCACCTTAAAAATTCAGGGTAATCTTAACTCAGAAGACAGCACCCTTCCTTTGGCTATTCCTCTAAGTGCTATGAATCTGGGAATGCAAATGGGGCAGATGATGCTTTGACAAAATGTCATTGTCCTGGCCAAGGCCAAAGTGCCATTCTGTCATAGCACTGTCATCATTGATGGATTGGAATATTTAATACAGAGAAGACATGCCCCCCTGAAGTCTACTGCTTGCTCTTCTTCTTAAAGATGTCTCCTTCCTATCTTGATCCCATAACCTCTTGAGTAAAAGTGGCTATTTATTCACTGAAGTTCTGACATCAAAATTTCCTCCTCTCTATGATCTTAAAGATCTTCAGGTAAAGAGAATACTGGAGTTTAAGATGTATTGGACACGGGTTGGATGTAAAGAGGCAAAAGTGCTTGTAACAATGGAGAGGCATCAGAGTCAAGGACGATTTCAAGGTCTTTAAACAATTATTTGACTAGAAGTGGAGAGATCAGAGAAACTATCCTAATTTATAGCTGGTTTCTAAATTAAATCAATACAAATATATGAAGAAGAGGCACTGCAAGCAATATTATTCTTTTCTCCCTGATAGAAGAATAACTCTTAATTTTAACCATTTATAATCAATCTACTATTTTTGAATATTTAATATATATTAGGCTCTTTCATTTTGTTAACACATATTTTAATTTACCCTATGCAAAATTTATTGGCATTTACTAATATATTTCACAAGAATTATTCTTTGCTACTTGTAATAAGCATCTAAGAAACATTTACACGAAATATGGGCGGCAATAAACAAGAGTAAACTGAGTGACAGGATAAATGAAAACTTGCTCAAGCTTAGTCTGTAAAAACTCAAGAGGGCTTTAAAGTTCATGGAAAAATATCAGATTGAGAGGGATGTGCATGTATAGTCAAATGGAATCCAAAAAGAGCCTGCAAAGGTCTTACCTGAATCCAGTTATGATAAATCAAAGCAGTTATTTCATGTGCCATGGTGCTTGCTAGATGGCACAGTGGATAGAGCACTAGGCCTGGAGTCAGGAAGACTTACGTTCAAATCCAGCTTCAGACATTTAACTAGTGTGTGACCCTGAGCAATTCACTTAAGAAAGATTCTGAAGTGGTTTGCCATTTCCTTTATCCAGCTCATTTTATAAGTGAGGAACTAAGGCAAACAAGATTCAGTGACTTCCCCAGGGTCACACAGCTAGTAAGTGTCTGATATTGGATTTGAACTCAAGAAGAGGGGTTTTTCTGACTCCAGGCCCTACACTCTATCCACTGTGCTTACCTAGTTGCTCTTCATGGTTCTTTGTTGTCGCTGTTGTAGTATGAGGAGAAGGAAATCCACAAGAATAAAATCAATTCATGTTTAGAGACTGTCAGAGACTTTCCCTTGTATTTTCAGGTATAAAAGGAGGGGATTTCTCTCCCATCCTGATCAGCTGCTATGGCAGCTAAAAGTACATAGCAGATAGAACATGGGCTTTCCTAGATAAGATTACGACTGGATCTCAAGTCCATGACTGCCCCCTTCTGCTCCAGGATTCTTTTTCCTGAACCAAGGTAATTAGACAGTGCTTCTGAGAGGTAGACATTTCTACTAGTGACTGCTATCTTATGAGCTCAAGAGGTCTAAAGTCATTAATTTGGGTGTTGGTTGCTTAAACTACACCTTCCTCTGAGGAGATGAGCAATGCCAAGAAAATGTGCCATGAATACTTTGCTGACCAGTAGATAAGTACTTTGAGTTGTTACTTAAACAGTACAGATCCAAAATGAATGTTAAATATCTGCTCATTTACATTTACTCTGAGCCATCAAAACCCAAACAATGAGCAAGTGAGGCTTGTGCTGGCACATATTATTGTCCAATCAGTGAGAGCCAGAGTGATTTGGGTTTAAAATCATAGTCAAGCAGCTCCATTTGAATCCCAATGGGCTTTATCAAAGTCTGGTTTTCCAGAGCCATATTTCAAGAAATCGTAAATGAAAACTACATGAGACAAAATAATCAATAATAGTTCCAAAATTCTCTAGGTATCTTTACCTCCTGGGAAGGCATAATATGAATGACAAATTCTAGTTTCTGATTTAAGTATGAGCTAATGCACATTTTTTACTCTCTTGCATTTTAAGTATTTCTTTTGTGGTAAAAGAAATACATATCTCACATTTACTGCTTTATACATTAAATGTGAAAAACTTAAACCACTGTTTGGGTTTTGACTACTGCCTCTCACTTCACTCACTTTTCTTGATAAATTTCTCTTGGTTGTCCTCTTACTCATCTTAACACTTCTTAAAATCTCCTTTGATGAATTATTATCTATGTCTACCTTTATCTTCTTCCCCATATGTAAAATGGAGACACACTGGAGAAGAAAAATGGTGAAGCATTTCAGTATCTTTGTTAAAAAATGATTGCCATTAGCCATCTAGCTGAACACAATCATACATGAAAGGAGGGCTCTCCACTCTTTCAGCTTCTGCTTGAAGATGGCTAAGGATGGGGAAGCTGGCACCTCTTCATGCAGCTCATTCTACTTTTTGGAAAGCTATCAATGTTAGGGGGCTCTAGGGGGCTCAGTCTTAAAGAGCACGTAAACACAAAGACTGTGGTTGTTGTTCATGCATTCAATCATGTATGATTCTACATGACCCCATGGACAAAATCATGTGAAATCAGACATGACTGAATGACTAAACAACAACAATACAATAACCCTTGTCTTCAGGTGTTCCTTAAGACTCAGCCATAGAATATTTTCTTTTTTTCTCTCTATACTCTGTTTTGTTGAACTTTTCATCTTTCGCAAGATCAATTATCTCTTTGCAGAAGGCTCTTAGATTGACATATGCAGTATTGATATCTATTGTAGTCCTTCATTATTAAATGTCTGCTTCACAGTGCCAACTGGATGCATCCTAGCATCTCAAAACTGACTTCTATCAAAAATCTTCTATCTTATTTTTAGCATTCTCTAAAGTACATCAAATCACAGGATCTAAGAGGTGGAAGAACTCTTATTGGCCACCAAGATGATTCCATACATAGAAGGATTTCTGCTTGAAGATAGCTAAGGATAGGAAACCTGACACTTTTTAAGGCAGTTCATTCTACTTTGTGAAAGTTCTTATTGGTACGGGCAGCTAGATGACACAATGGATAGAGTATCACTCATGGAGTTAGGAAGACTTGGGTTCAATTGTGACTTCAGACCCTTAACTAACTTTTTAATCCTAGGCAAATCACTGTTTACTTCAGCTCCTCATCGGGAAAATGAGATGAACAAGGAAATGGTAAATCACTCCAGTATCTTCTCCAAGAAGACTCTAAATGGTGTCACAAAAAGGAAGGCATGACTGAAATGATTAAACAACAGCAGTTCTACTTTCTGGAACCAAACAGAACTCATCTTTAATCCCTCTTCCACACTACGGTCCTTCAGATGCTCAAAAATAACTATCAAGACTCCTTGAGTCATGTTTTCTCCAGGCTAAAAATGCTCAGCTTCTTCAACCAGTCCTCACAATTCATAGACTCAAGGCCTGCACTTTACTGATTTTTTTCCACTGAATGTATGCTCTCCAGTTTATCAGTACCCTTCTTAAATCATTATTCTCCAAATTTAACATAATACTCCAGACAAGATTTGATGAGGGAAGAATACAATGGGACTATTACCTCTTAATTCTTGGAAGTGATGACCCTCTTAATGTAGCAAAATTTGTATTACTTTGTTTATTTTTGGTAACACTAATAAGTCATACTGAGCCTGAGACACATTAAACCACTACATATTTTCAACAAAACTTATGCCTATCCTTTCTACCTTCACCTTATTTTGTGAAGTCCATCTTTATACCAAGTGTAAGCCTTTGCACTTATTCTTACTGAGCTTCAATAGAGGCTTTCTAGCAGCCACCACCATACCATCCATACATGGAACCATCAGTTACAACAAATGAAGAAATTTTGAATGCTGTGGATAAGTTCACTTACCTTGACATTATACTTTCCAGGGATGTACAAACAGAGGATGAGGTTGATGCATGTATTGCCAGAGCTAGCTCAGTGTCTAGGCATCTCCAAAAGAAAAAGAGAAGAGGTATTAGACTGCCTACCAAACTGAAAGTCTGCAGAGCCATTGTGCCAACCTCATTGTTTATGCCTGTGAAACCTGGATATTATACCACCACCCTGCCAGTAAATTAAGTTCTTTCCATTTGGATTGTCTTAGAAAGGTTCTGAAGATCACCCGGTAAGATAAGGTACAAGACACAGAGGTCCTTTCTCTATTCAAACTCTACTACATAAACTAAGTTTGCCTAAAAGACTTTTACAGAGAACTCATACAAGGTAAGTGCTCACAGGAGGTCAGAAGAAGTGACACAAGGACACACTTAAGATATCTCTGAAGGACTTTGGTATAAAATGATAAATAAGAGATTCTGGTAAAGGACCATCCAGCAAGGTGTTCCCCATCGAAGACAGCACTGTACTTTTTGAGAAAAGCAGTACTGCAATAATTGAAAAGAAATGTGAGATGCATAAATTAAGATATCTCCAAATGGGCCTTCCAAGCTCATACTGGTCTGATCAGCTGCAGTTGAACACACTGTACCTTGACCCCAACCTAGTGATGTCATTTTGTCCTCTTTGAGAACAAAGGACAACAACCAAACAACCATTTTGTTTCATCTTATTAGGTTTAGTCCAAGGGTCCAGCTGGTCAAGATGCTTGTCATCCCTCCTAGATTTGTGTCATTTGCAATTCTGATTCCCTGTTTCTACTAAGAGTAGCACAATACTGACAGTCATTCAGGTTCTCCTGAGAGTAATCCTCAATTTTCTCTCTGTCTCATGCTACATATTCAATCAGGTACCGGGTATTGTTCTTTCTACCTCTACATTTCTAATCCTTCATACTCACACAGTTCAGGTGATCAAAACCTCTTGTCTAGATTATCACAACAGTGTCTTAATTAGACCCCTTGCCACTATATTCTTCCCTGTTCAGTCTGTCCTTCACATTCCTGCAAAAACTATTTTCCTTAAGCACAGATCTGGCCATTTCATGGGTGCTACTCAATAACGCCCAGGGGCTTCCTAGTGCACCTAGAAGCAAATACAAATTCCTCTGTTTAGCCTTAAAACCCCTTTGTAGCCTTGCCCCAGCCCATCTATCTACATTTGTTGTACGCTCTTCTTCCTTTGGCGTTTGTGACATAGTCAAAATTGCCTTCTCTGCTTCTCACATACAGCACTCTATCTCTCCTATCTAGGTTTTTGCACTGGTTGTCCCATATTGTTGGAATTCATTATTTTCTTAGTTCTAGTTTATAGAATCTTGCTTGATGTAGTCCAAGCACAACATTCTATGTGAAGCCTTTCATATATTAACTGCTAGTATTATCCTTCTCAAACTCTTTTGTATTTGATGACTTTTTATTTATTATCTCTATATCTGTCTCTCCAGTGCCTAGCATAATGCCTGGCATATTAAATAAATAATTATTGATTGGCAACTCCACCTCTAAAACATATCTGGCATCCCCCATGCCCGTCCAGTCTTCTTACACTTTATATTGCTCCACCACCACCACCCATGCTACACACTCAAAAGATGCTCCTTCTCTCAACTGTAGACACACTCACTTTCCTGGAATCCTCTCCCTCTTCTCCACTACTGGTTTTCCTGATTTCCTTTAAGTCCCAGGTAAAATTCTGCCTTTTACAGGAATTATTTCTCACCAAAAGTAGCATGAAGAGGTTCCAGGTTCCCTATCCTTAGACTTCTTCAAGCAGAAGCTAAAAGAGTGAAGAGTCCTCCTTTCATGTATGAGTTTAGCTAAATGACTAATGAGTCATTTCTTGGCAGATGTACTGTAAAGCTTTGCCTTTTCCTTCTCCAGTGTTTCCATTTTATAGACGAGAAAAGACAAAGGCAGACATAGATAATAATCCAGCAAAGGAGACTAAAAGAATTAGTCTGCTGAGTAGGAAGACAACCAAGAGAAATTTATCTGGAAAAGAAAGTGACATGAGAGTATCTAAAAGGATGCAGTGGTCAAATTTGTTTTAATCTGGATCTTCCTTGCACCATTCCCCTGGAAGAATTTGAAGGTAGAAAGAGTGTACTGGATAGAGTCATAAATCACCTTACCCTACTGAAGTTCTTGGTTCCAAGATAGGGTAATAACATTTCAAAGCCCTAATTCTCGTCTTTTGTTTAAAAAGGTTGACTGCCGTTCCATTCTCATCCCTACAAGCCCCTAATAATGGATGGGAGGTGGAGGTGAGGTACAAGAGATGTTTTGAACTTGCGCAAAGAGATACCTAGCTCAGACCTTCCAAAATCCTGGTGTAGGAATATCAGTAGCTGGCTTACCAAACAGAAAAGTTGTGAGTGTTTGTGTTCTACTAGAAGTGGTGTTCTACTTCTTTTGCCTGTCCTTTTCTGGAGGATCCTATTATCTTTCCCCTGACACATGCAAATAGCATTTAGAGCCCTACATATTTTATGAAACCCAGGTTGCCTAATTTCCCTCACAGGATTTAGAATCTGCCAGGAAGAACTGAACATTATTCATGCTAGAAGAAATAGTCAAATGGAAAGATGATTCTCACATTCTCCTTGGATGAAGATGCTGGCAAGATTGGGTTCATCTTATATCCAAAAGCAACATGAAACTTCATTTCATGGAAGACTGTCTTCTCTCCTTGCAGTGCTTTTGTGAACATAGTCCAATAGCCTTTATAATTTCAGCTTGTGAGCCAACATCTGTTGTAGAGGATGAAATTCTAGGAAGAACTTGATGAGCTCCTCCAAAGTAAGTAAATATATGCCCTAATACTTGCCAACCTCACTGCTAAGGTGGTCACAGGAGAAGATAACCACAATGATAGAAGATATTATTTAAGGTTCAGAAATGAAAGATATTTGCAGATTATTTAGAAGTTTCACACTTGCATATATCATTACTATTTTCTTTTAAAAAAGAGAATCTAACGGTCTTCAGTGAGGTAAATACCAAAGATCACACATACACAAAGAAATACAAACACACACACATACACACACACGCACATCAACTATGATTTAAAGAAAGACAATGAATGGTCACTGATGTAGGAGTCTTTGTATAACCATAAGTCATTTAGAGCAGTCAGCAAAGTTCGAAATCAATAAGTAAGTTACAAGAAAGGCCAATGATGAGAACAGACATTGTGTAAGTCCATTGTATATATATTGTCTGAGGAAATGTGTTTTTCTTAATTCTTTTACCACTGAAATGATTGTATGATAGTCTATCCTTTAGACAAAGTCCATGGGTACAAAGGGAAGAAAAAACAATCATCTAGATAACTTGACAGCAACAGAAATTTTAAGAACTGCAATATAACACTTATAGCTATAAAAATGGCAACTACTAAATACCTGGTACAGCAGGACTGATCACAAATCCCAACCTACAAATTCAAATCACAAAATATCCTGCAGAATTTAATCAATAAATTGGACTGCATCTGGACCAGTATCACAGTGAA